>SJYW01053450.1:0-16908 GCA_006410735.1 Raphicerus campestris | reverse complement strand
GCCTCCCTGTCCATCACCAACTGCTGAGTCTATCCAAACCCATGTCCGTTGAGTCGGTGATGCCATCCAACCATCTCATCCTCTGTCATCCCCTTCAGCTCCTGCCCTCAATATTTCCCAGCATCAGGATCTCATTTCAAATAAATCAGCTCTTTGCATCAATTGGTCAAAGTATTGGAGTTTCAGCTTCAGCATCAGTTCTTCTAGTGAACACCCAGGACTGATCTCCTTTAGGATGGAGTGGTTGGAATTCCTTGCAGTCCAAGGGACTCTCAAGAGTCTTCTCCAACACGATAGTTCAAAAGCATCAATTTTCTGGAGCTCAGCTTTCTTTAAAGTCCAACTCTCACATCCATACATGATTCCTGGAAAAACCAATGCTTTGACTAGGCAGACCTTTGTTGACAAAGTAATGTCTCTGCTTTTTAATATGCTGTCTAGGTTGGTCATAACATTCCTTCCAAAGAGTAAGTGTGTTTTAATTTCATGGCTGCAATCACCGTCTGCAGTGATTTTCAGTTCAGTCAGTTCAGTTACTCAGTTGTGTCCGACTCTTTGTGACCCCATGAATCACAGCACGCCAGGCCTCCCTGTCCATCACCAACTCCCGGAGATCACTCACTCATGTACATCGAGTTGGTGATGCCATCCAGCCATCTCATCCTCTGTCGTCCCCTTCTCCTCCTGCCCCCAATCCCTCCCAGCATCGTAGTCTTTTCCAATGAGTCAACACTTCACATGAGGTGGCCAAAATATTAGAGTTTCAGCTTCAGCATCAGTCCTTCCAATGAACACCCAGGACTGCTCTCCTTTAGGATGGACTTGTTTGATCTCCTTGCAGTCCAAGAGACTCTCACGAGTCTTCTCCAACACCACAGTTCAAAAGCATCAATTCTTTGGTGCTCAGCTCCAACACCACAGTTCAAAAGCATCAATTCTTTGGTGCTCAGCTTTCTTCATCGTCCAACTCTCACATCCATACATGACCACTGGGAAAACGATAGCCTTGACTAGACAGACCTGTTTTGGCAAAGCAATGTCTCTGCTTTTGAATATACTATCTAGGTTGGTCATAACTTTCCTTCCAAGAAGTAAGTGTCTTTTAATTTCATGGCTGTAATCACTATCTGCAGTGATTTTGGAGCTCAGAAAAATAAAATCTGACACTGTTTCTACTGTTTCCCCATTTATTTCCCATGAAGTGATGGGACTAGAAGCCATGATCTTATTTTTCTGAATGTTGAGCTTTAAGCAACCTTTTCACTCTCCACTTTAACTTCCATCAAGAGGCTTTTTGGTTCCTCTTCACTTTCTGCCATAAAGGTGGTGTCATCTGCATATCTGAGATTATTAATATTTCAAGATTGCCCACAATCTTGATTCCAGCTGTTTCATCCAGCCAGAGTTTCTCATGATGTGCTCTGCATATAAGTTAAATGAGCAGGGTGACAACATAGAGCCTTGATGTATTCCTTTTCTATTTGGAACTGAGAGGGTAACAGGCAGGAAGGCAAGGGGTATCCAAAAGGAGAAAAGAACCTGCAAGTGTATGACAGTTTTATCTCTCTTAAGCGGTAGGAGAAAACAAACTAGCAATATTTTTTCTTTCGCTATACAAATTTAAAAGGAGGTTTCTCTTAAAATACTGTGCTGCCATAATGACCCCTGGTTTCACCTGAAGTTAACTATTCTCAAACCTAGAGATAACCAATGCCTCTTTCTTAAGGAAATGTTTATCTTAAGCTATACTAATATACTATGCATTTACTCCAAACTCTGTCTTCAAGTTGGTTCTGCCTCTTGGCTCAGAGCCTACTTGACAACCCAAAGTGTTATACTCAGATACTCTTTCTCTAATCTATGTAAAAGACTATTTATATGGTGATATGCCCTTCTTCAAGATTCAAGTTAATCATTTTATGGCTGAGGATGAACCATTTGGTGCCAAGATTAACCCAAAATGCATCTTATGGGTGAAGGACCTGGTGCTATTCTGAGTTTTAAGACATTCCTTTCTTTCATTAACAGACTGCTAGTGACTATATAACATCCAACTGAAGACTAGCAGCGGGGTACTCTTTCTGGCCCCTTCTAATGCCTATGTCAGAGGCTTTGTCTATCTCCTTTACACTTTAATAAAACTTTATTACACAAAAGCTCTCCGTGATCAAGCCTTGTCTCTGGCCCCAGATTGAATTCTTCTCCTCTGGGGGCCAAAAATCCCAGCGTCCTTGTGTGATTCAACAACAACATTTCATCAACAATCTTTCAGAACTAGTCTGTTGTTCCATGTCCAGTTCTAGCTGTTGCTTCCTGACCTGCATGCAGCTTTCTCAATAAGCAGGTCAGGTGGTCTGTTATTCCTATCTCTTTCAGAATTTTCCAGAGTTTATTGTGATCCACACACTCAAATGCTTTGGCATAGTCAAAAAAGCAGAAATAGATGTTTTTCTGGAACTCTCTTGCTTTTTCCATGATCCAGCGAATATTGGCAATTTGATCTGGTTCCTCTGCCTTTTTTAAAACCAGCTTGAACATCTGGAAGTTCATGGTTCACGTATTGCTGAAGCCTGGCTTGGAGAATTTTGAGCATTACTTTACTAAACGTGAGAGATGAGTGCAATTGTGTGGTAGTTTGAGCATTCTTTGGTATTGTCTTTCGTTGAATTAGAATGAAATTGGATTAGGATGAAAACTGACTTTTTTCAGTCCCATCGCCACTGCTGAGTTTTCCAAATTTGCTGTCATACTGAGTGTAGCACTTTCACAACATCATCTTTCAGGATTTGAAATAGCTCAACTGGAATTCCATCATCTCCACTAGCTTTGTTCATAGTGATGCTTTCTAAGGCCCACTTGACGTCGCATTTCCAGGATGTCTGGCTCTAGGGGAGGGATCACACCATCATGATTATCTTGGTTGTGAAGATCTTTTTTGTACAGTTCTTCTGTGTATTCTTGCACCTCTTCTTAATATCTTCTGCTTCTGTTAGGTCCATACCATTTCTGTCCTTTATCGAGCCCATCTTTGCATGAAGTGTTCCCTGGTATCTCTAATTTTCTTGAAGAGATCTCTAGTCTTTCCCATTCTGTTGTTTTCCTCTATTTTTTGCATTGATCACTGCGGAAGGCATCCTTATCTCTCCTTGCTATTTTTTGGAACTCTGCATTCAGATGCTTATATCTTTCCTTTTCTCCTTTGTTTTTTGCTTCTCTTCTTTTCACAGCTATTTGTAAAGCCTCCCCTGACAGCCATTTTGCCTTTCTTTTCCATGGGGATGGTCTTGATTTCTATCTCTTGTACAATGTTACATACCTCTATCCATAGTTCATTAGGCAATCTATCTATCAGATTTAGTCCCTTAAATCTATTTCTCACTTCCACTATATAGTCATAAGGGCTTTTATTCAGATCATACCTGAATGGTCTAGTGGTTTTCCCTACTTTCTTCAATAAGTCTGAATTTGTCAATAAGGAGTTTATGAACTGAGCCACATTCAGCTCCTGGTCTTGTTTTTGCTAACTGTATAGAGCTTCTTCATCTTTGGCTGCAAAGAATATAATTAATCTGATTTTGGTGTTTACCATCTGGTGATGTCCATGTGTAGAGTCTTCTCTTGTGTTGTTGGAAGAGGGTGTTTGCTATGACCAGTGCATTTTCTTGGCAAAACTCTATTAGNATCTTTGGCTGCAAAGAATATAATTAATCTGATTTTGGTGTTGACCATCTGGTGATGTCCATGTGTAGAGTCTTCTCTTGTGTTGTTGGAAGAGGGTGTTTGCTATGACCAGTGCGTTCTCTTGGCGAAACCATATTAGCCTTTGCCCTGTTTCATTCCGTATTCCAAGGCCAAATTTGCCTGTTACTTCAAGTGTTTCTTGACTTCCCGTTTTTGCATTCCAGTCCTCTATAATGGAAAGAACATCTTTATTGTGTGTTAGTTCTAAAAGATCTTGTAAGTCTTCATAGAACCGTTCAACATCAGCTTCTTCAGCATTACTGGTTGAGGCATAGACTTGGATCACCATGATATTTAATAGTTTGTTTTGGAAATGAATAGAGATCATTCTGTCATTTTTGAGACTGCATCCAAGTACTGCATTTTGGACTCTTCTGTTGATCACGATGGCTACTCTATTTCTTCTAAGGGATTCCTGCCTGCAGTAGTAGATGTAATGGTCATCCAAGTTAAATTCACCCATTCCATTCCATTTCAGTTCACTGATTCCTAGAATGTCGACATTCACTCTTGCCATCTCCTGTTTGACCACTTCCAATTTGCCTTGATTCATGGACCTGACATTCCAGGTTCCTATGCAATATTGCTCTTTACAGCATCGGATCTTGCTTCTATCACCAGTCACATGCACAACTGGGTATTGTTTTTGCTTTGGCTCCATCCCTTCATTCTTTCTGGAGTTATTTCTCCACTGATCTCCAGTAGCATATTGGGCACCTACTGACCTGGGGAGTTCCTCTTTTGGTATCCTATCATTTTGCCTTTTCATACTGTTCATGGGGTTCTCAAGGCAAGAATACTGAAATGGTTTGCCATTCCCTTCTCCAGTGGACAAGATTATCTCAGACCTCTTCACCATGACCCTTCTGTCTTGGGTGGCCCCACATGGCATGGCTTAGTTTCATTGAGTTAGACAAGGCTATGGTCCATGTGATCAGATTGACTAGTTTTCTGTGATTATGGTTTCAGTGTGTCTGCCCTCTGATGTCCTTTTTCAACACCTACTTGGGTCTTCCTTGGGTTTCTCTTACCTTGGATGTGGGGTATCTTTTCATGGCTACTCCAGCTAAGCACAGCTGCTTCTCCTTCCCTTGTATGAGTGGTATCTCCTCACGGCCACTCCTCTTGACCTTGAACATGGAGTAGCTCCTCTCAGCCCTTCTGCACCTGCACAGCTGTTGCTCCTTGGAGCCCCCCCACCACCCGAAAATAAAGTCTTGCACTATTTCCCCATATATTCACCATGAAGTGATGGGACCAGATGCCATGAGTTTAGTTTTTTGGTTGTTGAGCTTTAAGCCAACTTTTTCACTCTCTTCTTTCACTTTCATCAAGAGGACCTTTAGTTCTTCTTTGCTTTCTGCCATATGGGTGTTGTCATCTGCATATCTGAGGTTATTGATATTTCTCCCAGCAAACTTGTCTCCAGCTGTGCTTCCCCAGCCTAATGTTTTTCATGATGTACTCTGCATATGTTATATAAGCAGGGTGACAATATACAGCCTTGACATACTCCTTTTCCTATTTGGAACCAGTCTGTTGTTCCATGTTCACTTCTAACTGTTGCTTCCTCACCTGCATGCAGGTTCCTCAAGAGGTGTATCTTTCCTTTTCTCTTTCACTTGTCACTTCACTTCTTTTTACATCTATTTATAAGGCCTCCTCACACAGCCATTTTGCGTTTTGCATTTCTTTTTCTTCATCTTGATTCCTATCTCTTGTACAATGTTACAGATTTGTGTCCATAGTTCATCAAGTACTCTGTCTATCAGATCTAGTCCCTTAAATCTATTTCTCATTTCCACTGTATAGTCATTGCAGGTTTGATTTAGGTCATACCTGTTACATACCTTTTATTAAATCACTGAAACAACAGATAATAGAGCTGGGCTTCTCACATGCAGGTCTCTTGTTTCCAAATCCAGAGAACCTAACAAATATATGGATTACAAATTGATTTCCAGACATATTCTTCTAAATACCTATAACATGTCACATTATTAACAAAATATCAAAGAGAAAATGTCACTGATATCCATTCAGTGTATGCATGTGAATGTATTTTTCTTTTTTAATTAACATTTTTGACTAATGGAAGACTACCTATATAAAGTTTTAATATAAAGCATTATTTGGATATATAACATTACTGTGTCTCACCCACGTCTGAACTACCTTAGTAAAACCAGATATTTGACAACTTTGTCAAGGATTTTCTCAATGTGTATAGAAGCAGAAGATGAATGTTAGTAGGGAGTGGCAGCTCACAAGAAAAATGATTCATTAACAGCTTGACAGCCATAACTGAAATTGATAGACTCTCTGTAAATTTATGCATTTATTCTCCTTTAAATAAATAAAATTTAAGAGCTCTGTGCATTTACAGAAAAAAAGAAAAGAAAAACAAAGTAGTCACTACATGAATCCTAGATATGAACTGTGAAAACGAATTCTGTGGAATACTTAAGGAAATTGACAATCTCATAACTTTCAGAAAGAGAATAACTACACATATTAATACTTTTCCATTATAAGTATATAAAATTCCTTTTTATTTTTCCTGCCTATCAATTAGAAAACATTTAGGGAAGTAAAATATCTATGTAACCTACTATTTCCATATAAATAACTCACTAGAGGTAAAAAGAAAAAAACTGGCAAAATATATTAAATGTGTTTAATGAGAGTCCTAAAAGCAAACGTGGACTTCCCTGAGAGCTCAGCAGGTAGATAATCCACCTGCAATGCAGGAGACCCCTGTTCAATTCCTGGGTTGGGAAGATCCTCTGAAGATGTGATAAGCTACCCACTCCAGCATTCTTGGGTTTCCCTGAAGGCTCATTTGTTAAAAAAATATGCCTGCAATTTGAAAGACTTGCATTCAGTCTCTGTGTTGGGAAGATTCCCTGGAGAAAGGAACAGCTACATATTCTAGTATTCTGGCCTGGGGAATTCCATGAACTGTACAGTCCATAGGGTCACCAAAGAGTTGGATATGACTGAGCGACTTTCACTTTCACTTTTCAAATCAAGCACAGTGAATCCTCTGGTGTGAAAAGAACTTCATATGGATAAAAAGTTAATCCAATTAGATAAAATTAATGGGGATTTATTACCAAAACAGTTGTTAAAACTTTTACGTTTTAGTTTGAATTAATGGTATTGAAGTTTTGGGAGCTTAGTTACCTTGCTCACTCATGGATAATCTCCTTTAATTACGATTTCTAAACAGTTTGGCTGATATCATTGGCTTGTTGATGTTGAGTCCATAATACAGTTTGAGAAGGGATTGAGAGATTGCAGAAAGCTGCTATGAAGATCTGTGTTTACTGGTGTTAGGAAAGCTGGTCAGCAGCATGTAAAACAGTGAAGTTAGAAAATTCATCATACCTACACAAAAGTAAGCTCAAAATGATTTAAAGACTTCACTATAAGGAAAGGCACACCATAAAATTCCTAGAAAAGAACATTGGCAAAACATCCTCTGACATAAATTGTACCAATATTTTCTTAGGTCAGTCTCCAAAGTCAATAAATAAAAGCAACAAGTAAACAAATTTATGAACTTGTGTACAGCAAAGGAAACAATAAACAAGATGAAAATATCTCTCACAAACTGAGAGAAAATATTCAAAAATAATGTGATCAATAATTTCCAAAATATACAGACAGATACTATAATTCAGTAAAAAAAACAAATAACCAATGGAAAAATGGGCAAAAGACCTTAATGGACATTTCTCCAAGGAATATGTACATAGGGCTGATTAATTAATAGAGAAATGCAAAGTCAAAGCACAGTGAGGTTTCACCTCACATCAGTCAAAGCACAGTGAGGTTTCACCTCACATCAATCATTTCTCCAAGGAACATGTACATAGGGCTGATTAATTAATAGAGAAATGCAAAGTCAAAGCACAGTGAGGTTTCACTTCACATCAGTCAGAATGGTCATCATGTAAAATTCTGCAAATAATAAATGCTGGAGCAGGTGTGGAGAAAAGGGAATCCTCGGGCACTGTATGTGGGAATGTAAATTGGTGTAGCCACTCTGGGCTTCCCAGGTGGCACTAGCAGGAAAGAACCTGCCTGGTAATGCAAAAGATTCAAGAGATGCAGATTTGATCCCTGGGATAAGAAGATCCACTGGAGTAGGAAATGACAACCCATTTCAGTATTCATGCTTGGAAAAATCCATGGACAGAGGAGGCTGGCAGACTATATTCCATGGGGCTGCAAAGAGTCAGACATGACTGAACGAATATGCACACATACACGCTGTATATATAATAGAACGTAACTCGGCCATTACAAAGAATAAAATAATGTCATTTGCAGCAATATGGACAGACCTAGAGATTACTGTATCAGTGTAGAAGTCAGAAAGATTAACACCATAAAATATTATATGTGGAATCTAAGCTACAACACAAATAAACATATCTGTGAAATAGAAACAGGCTCATTTATATATAGAACAGACTTGTGGTTCCCAAGCTGGCATGGGAAGGGAGCAGGGAAGGACTGGGAGTTTGGGATTTGCAGATTCAAACTGTTATACAAAAGGTGGATAAACAATAAGGTCCTACTGTATAGCACAGGGAACTATATTCAGTATCCTGTAATAAATCATAATGGAAAAGAATACATATGCACAACTGAGTTACTCTGTTGTACAGCAGAAATTAGACACAACATTGTAAATCAACTATACTTCGATAAAATTTAAAAAAAATAACAAATCTGTATTTTTCTGACATAGACAACTAAAGAAAAGTGACAGTGATTTAATTGGGATTCAGGACCTGATAGCAATTATAGCTAATGTTAAGAACTATAAATATATTTCAGAAATGAAAATGTGAAAGAATAAGTCAGTCATTTTCCAAATTACTCTTTTGTTGCCTTTTCCCGACTCACTAGATCTTCTCTTCAGTCTTCCCTTGTTGGAACTGCCATATACTCTCTAGATGTCTAAGTCCCTCTAACTCCTCATCTTCACTTCACACTCTTCCTTCTCGTCCATTTCACTAGAAAGTCTCCATTTTCTTTTACAGATTAGTCCAAAATCTTCTCAAAAATCTATCATTTTTAACAGATACTAGTCAGGGCTCTAAAGATGAGGCTCACTGATGAATCTATGAATTTCCACCAAAGAAGAAAAGAAATCAGTATACAAGTTGTGTGGTTTTTTTTATATATGAACTTCATATATTAATCCATAACTTATATAGATCAAAATAAATGAGTTTACATTAAAAAGATAATATCTTATTAAAGAAAGATGTAAACTTATGTTCCATAGCTGCCATTAGATTGTGATGCATTAAGAATCACAGTATTATCCTCTCTGAATGGAATCTGTCACATAAAATCATGGATAAGTACAGAAACATTCTGAATATATAATTGTATTATTAAAACGAACTCCTTAAATACAAATATCTGTGTGAAAGGCAGGAGATTCTGCCATTTCTTCTACCTTGGTTTTCTTCCATGGTAAGTGCGTTTCATTCTTTCCTCTGTGAATGCATTCTGTACTGTGTGAAGCACAGGGTAAGAAGGCTAATGGGAGCTAAAGTGGAGTCTATGTTTAGAAATCAAACCCTGCATTCTGACACTAAACAAAAAAGAAAACTAGCTTTTGTTAGTACAAAGGACTCCTTTCTTTAGTAAGATTGGACTGGCGAGGTTGTGTTTAACCAGAAAAAGTGTGTAAAATTAGGGTCCCAGCAGGAAAAAATAAAATAGCATATTCAAAGTTTAACTGAAGACAGTTTATTGAAGGGACTATTTACAGAAGTATGTGCAGTATGCAGAAAATCCACAAGAGATGGGGAAGCACCCGGGGCTAGAAACAATGGGAATTCATAACAACTCCTAAGTGAAAAAAGATAAGATGAATGTTACCAGAAACTTTAGTATCTGTTCTTCATGATCAAAGCAGAAGTGGTGGCAGAAGGGCTGGGTAATAGAGGTTAGAACTACGTGTAAGACAATGTCAGAATGGAGGAGCAGGGACAATATAAACATACAGGACCATTCATCCCACCTCCAATCACCAGCAGGTGTGCCTCATCACTTACTCTACCTTCAAGCATACTGGGGAAAAAATGGAGTTAAGTGGTGTATAAATGTTGGCCTCTCAGGGCCCAGAACAGGGTAGAGAAGAAGGTAGAGACTGGGCCTGGAAAGCCAATTTGAATAACTAGCTGGATTCATCTAATTCATTAACCATGTTTCTAACTTCTGTAAACTGGATGCTTTAGTATCTGTGCTTCATGAGTATACTGGACACGCCTTGCTGTAGACAACCCAACATATGCCTGAGATACCTGACTTGACCTCCTGCCTCCCCCATGTCCCTTCTCCCACCCACACATCTCCCCCTTACAAGAGGAGTCTTCTTAGAAACATATTTTTCAAAATCAAAGCCAACCAATCCAGAGTCCACACCTCCAACCACCCCCTTCATCACCCTTTATTAAGATCTTGCCTCTGAGCTTAAAGACTCCAGTGCCAGGTACTAGACAAACAAGAACAGCTCTGTGCCCCAGACCCTGTTAAAATCATTCAAAGTAGCTATTCCTAAGTCCACCCACACAATGTCACCATTTCTTTTCTATGGAAATCACAATAAAGTTTTCTGCAAAATGCTGATGCTTCCCTGCATGGCCCCCCTGATGTGGCCTGCTTCCTTCCTCTTGGGAATTGTGAGTAATTGTGAGTAACTGTATTTTTTGTAGAAAACATCTCCTGATTTGTTGGCCTTACTGTGCATGAAATTTTCTATTAAAATAGTATATTTAAAAAAAATCTAGCTTGACAACTATCTTACTAAAATTTGTAAAAGTGCTGTATAGGCTAGAACTAGGGGGCTTCCTATGCGGCACTAGTGGTAAAGAACATGCCTGCCAATGCAAGATATGCAGGTTTGATCCAACTGCTGGGATGATCNTGGCAGGCGCCAGGGATCCAGTGTGGCCGCCTCCCCGTCGGGCTCCTCCGTGGCCCCGAAGCAGAGGAGTCCCTGGGGCTCAGCCTGCTCCCGTCTGTCCCGCCCATTGTCCCAGCATCTCCTGCACTCCCTGGTCCCCGGAAGCCCCGCCACGTCTGCAGGCTCAGGTTGGCATCCACAGGTGCAGACGCGCCCTGGCCGGTGAGCCTCCCGCGTGCAGGTGAGCCGCGCGCCTGCATAGCCGCCCACCCGAGAAACAGGTAGGCCCGAGGCTGCTTCACCGGTACCATCGCCCAGGACACGTTCTGCCAGTTAAACTGGTGATCGCGTTTCCAGAAGCAATTACGGAGAACTGCACTGCCTCCCAAGGTGAGGGGATTAAGGAGAGCGCTGGAGACCGCTGTGCGGGGCCTGGAGGGGTCAGGGGACAGCGGGGATGCGAAGCTGCGCGGGTTCGTGAGCCAGAGCGCGTGCGCCAGCGGAGAGGGTCCCGCGGAGGAAGCTGGAGTTGGGAGGGAGGAAGGAAAGGAAGCTAGGTGCGGCCGGGGAGGGGGTCCCAGCCGCACGCTTCAGAGCCAGAACTGGGTCTCTGTGCCCGTGTCCTTCCTGTCTCCTTCTCTGGTGTGTGCCAGTTTGGAAACAAGATTTGTGCGGATCTAGACTCCATCCCAGGGGTCAGGGAGGCCCGCTGCCTGCTTGGGAGTGAGGAGGAGCGAACTGAACCGGGTCTCCGTGGTGAGAAACCTTTCCCATAGTCTCCTCGGCTTCCTCACAAAGGCTGGTGAGCCGCGAGAGGCCTCCCACGGTGGCGAAAAACGCAGCACCTTCGGAGCAGGAAGGACGGAGTCAGAAGTGGTCCCAACCAGCCGCCTTCCTGGCTGAGGCTTGGGGAAGGGCGGCCCTGGCTGCTCGGCATGTTCTCCAGCTCCAAGGCACGACCCTGCCCGCCCTGCCTTCCTTCCCCACTACCTGCTCTCTGGATCGCCTGTAAGGTAACAGGGGCTGTTCCCCTTGCTCTCATCCTCCCTGTGAGCTTCCCAGGTGGCTCCAGTGGTAAAGAACCCACCTGCCAATGCAGGAGACTCAGGAGGTGCAGGTTCGATCCCTGGGTGGGGACGATCCCCTGGAGAAGGTTGCCCACTCCAGTATCTTGCCTGGAGAATTCCATGGAGAGAGGAGCCTGGTGGGGCTGCAGAGTCAGACCTGACTGAACACGCACATCCCTCCCCAAGAGGCAGCCTGTGGTCTCTGGAAAGCTAGCCTCCCAGACGGGAAGGCCAAAGGGCAGCTGGGTCCTCCCAACTCTGCCTCCTTCTTTACTGTTCAGAACTTCCCCCTTTACTGTTCAGAACTGCTCTCCTGTTGGTGGAGGAAGGCAGGTGCAGTCGGCTTGTGAAGGACAGCAGGTGAGGTCTTCGGGGGAGACCTGGGGGCAGGGTGGGAATAGGGCGCAGTGGCTGCACGTGGGTGTCCACGCAGACTTACCCCGCTGGGAGCAGGGCCCTGGAGGGGTTGGAAGAGGCGCAGTGTGCGGCTGATTGGAGTCACGTCAGACAAGGAGAGGAAGCCTAATGGGAGAGTGGTGGGAGACCCTATTCTGGGGGTTCAGGGTAGAACAGGACAGAAGCTCCAGGCACTCCCTGGTGGCTCAGTGGTAAAGAATCTGCCTGCCATGCAGGAGACCAGGTTTCATCCCTGGGCTGGGAAGATCCCCTGGAGGAGGGCATGGCAGCCCACTCCAGTATTCTTGTATTCTTGCCCAGAGAATCCCATGGACAGAGGAGCCTGGCGGGCTACAGTCTGGGGCGTTACAAAGAGTCGGACACGACGGAGTGACTCACACACACACACACACACACACACACACTCAGGTGCCACACCAGCTACTGTGGGGCCACCATGTCTTACCATCCTCACCACAACCCTGCATTAGCCAAGATCGCAGTCCTTGTGTTGCAAGTGAGGTCCTTGAAGCACAGAGATGTTAAGCCACTTGCTCAAGGTCACACAGCTGGAAACTGAAGGAAAAGGGTGCCTCCTTACTTGAGCCTGCAGCATTTCCCCATTGAATTCCTCAAAGCCCTTTGCCTCCCTCTCCAGGGACCAAGTGGGTCACAGGTTGCTGAGAGAAGGATTCAAATTGAGGTGATTGCTTGAATTTACAAATGTATTGGGCCCCTGCTCTGTGCTGGGACTGGGGGGTCTCGAGATGAATCAACACATTTCCTGTCCTCATGGGCTTGGCCACTAGTCTGTGAGGTGGGCCAGTTTCTCAGCTCTGAGTTGGCCCCACAGCTCCCAGCTAAAGAGACAGCAGCTATGTGACTCCCTCTTCCCCCATGATAATGTGACCCTGCCCCATGGCCTCGGATGACTGGGGCAATCTTGGGTTTGGAGCCGGAGCTTGCAGCCTCTGGTTTGTCTTGTGGCTGATTGTCTGGGGTTTCATCCAAACCGGGGGCCTGGGGAGCCTCTTCGGAAGAAGCCAAGATGGGTGCATGAATGCTGGAGTCAGGGACAGGCGCTTCAAAGAAAGAGGAGCTGGTGGACACCTTCCTCGCGGCTGTGACAGCAGGTAAACGTTCCCTCCCGGGTCCTGTGACGTTCACCCCTCCCCCGTACACAGATTTCCACCTTTTCTTGAAGCCGCTTTGAATTGGTTTGCATTTTGGGAACCAAATGACCCCTAAGATAGAAGACAAGGTGAGAAATCCAGGTTGGGCACAGGATCCCTGCGCTGGAGGGGCCTGGAGGAAGGCTGTTGGGATCTTCCTGGGGCTTCAGCAAATGACTGGGGTCTCACCAGGCAGCAAGGAGAGACAGAAGGGGCGTCCCAGGGAGTAGGGGGCAGCCTGGCAGAGGGAACAGCCCACACCAAGATGGGCGGATGCACAAGTGGCCGACATGCTCTGGAGTCCTCCTACAGGGGTGTGCTGGCTGGTGATTAAAATCCAGCTTTCTGCCCTAAATTGCAAATCAGCCATTCATCTGTAGCCGGTGCTGATTCCCAGGGTGTCAGTCCTCCCCGCCATGGTCAATTTCAGGCTGCGGATGTGATGTCAGTTTTTGAATGTGGAGCGAGCGTGTCCCATGAACTGGTCAGAGCCGGTTCTAGGAGACCCCCCATCAGGTCATCACCTGAATGCAGGGGTCACGTGGAGAGGACAGGAGAGGAGGAGCAAGGTGGGGTTGGGAGGGTTTTTTGAACTTTTTTTTGCCTCTTTTTATTGTTTGGCCGTGCTGGGTCTTCGTGGCCATGCCTGGGCTTTCTCTAGTTGCGGGATGCGGGCTTCTCACTGCGGTGGCTTCTCTTGGGGCAGAGCACGGATTCCAGGGCCTACAGGCTGCAGTAGTTGTGGGGCACCGACTTAGCTGCCCTGCGGCTTGTGGGATCTTCCCAGACCAGGTATAGAACCTGTGTCCCCTGCATTGGCAGGCGGATTCTTCACCACCGGGGAAGTCCCTGGGAGGGGTTTTGAATGTCATGTGTTCGGGAGGCCGAGCTTCAGTCTCAACTAGCAGAAGCCCAGGCTTGATTGGGTGCTGTGGGCGGGCGGGTGAGTCAGCAGCCCTAGGCTCCCTGTGGTCTGCTGAGGCCTGGCCTCCCTTAGGCTGGTCCCCCGAATAACCTCAGGGGGTCTGTTCGAGCCTGGTGCTGGACCTGGGGAGTGCGGCATAGAATGCGAGGTGCGCTTTCCCAGCAGAGGGGGAGAAGGCGAGTTCTGACTCCCCCAGCCAGCTGTGCCGTGGGCCCATCCCTCATCTTAATGAGTCCATCCAAATCTCATTTGCTAATGAGGATTTTAATGGTCGCAGGCTGACAAGCGAGACTGAGGGGGAGATGGGAAGGTCGTTACAGAAATGAAGTGTGTAGCTAAGTGGCACGCCACTGCCAGCCACCTTCCGACCCAGAGGGACTGAGCCACGGGACGCAGGGACCGGCTTGCCTCACTTCAGGGGCTCCCAGCTGGGCCTGGGGGTCAGCACCACAGACAGGGCACACCTTCGTTCTGCCCTCCCTTGGTCTGGCCTGCCAGCTCCCTCTGCTCCCTGATAAACTTTGTTTTTCCTAAGCCTCAGGTGGGGCTTCCCTGGTGGCTCAGAGGTTAAAGCGTCTGCCTCCAATGCGGGAGACCTGGGTTCCATCCCCTGGAGAAGGAAATGGCAATCCACTCCAGTATTCTTGCCTGGAGAATCCCATGGACAGAGAAGCCTGGTAGGTTATAGTCCATGGGGTTGCAAAGAGTCGGACACGACTGAGCAACTTCACCTCACCTCAAGCCTCAGATAGGGTGTCATCCCCCTTTGGAAATCTTGAGTGCAGCCCCAGATGGTGTCTGCAAGGCATTCTTTGCACAGTCTCCTAGCACCTATGACAGGGTGTTAAAATGCTTTCCCCACTCATTTGTAAACCACCTTGAATGCAGCGTGTGTGTTACTGTCTCCATATTCCTGAGTCTTGACCATGTGCCCAGCACACAGGGAGAAAATTTGTTGGGGAATGAATGAATGAGCTGGTGNTGTGTCCCCTGCATTGGCAGGCGGATTCTTCACCACCGGGGAAGTCCCTGGGAGGGGTTTTGAATGTCATGTGTTCGGGAGGCCGAGCTTCAGTCTCAACTAGCAGAAGCCCAGGCTTGATTGGGTGCTGTGGGCGGGCGGGTGAGTCAGCAGCCCTAGGCTCCCTGTGGTCTGCTGAGGCCTGGCCTCCCTTAGGCTGGTCCCCCGAATAACCTCAGGGGGTCTGTTCGAGCCTGGTGCTGGACCTGGGGAGTGCGGCATAGAATGCGAGGTGCGCTTTCCCAGCAGAGGGGGAGAAGGCGAGTTCTGACTCCCCCAGCCAGCTGTGCCGTGGGCCCATCCCTCATCTTAATGAGTCCATCCAAATCTCATTTGCTAATGAGGATTTTAATGGTCGCAGGCTGACAAGCGAGACTGAGGGGGAGATGGGAAGGTCGTTACAGAAATGAAGTGTGTAGCTAAGTGGCACGCCACTGCCAGCCACCTTCTGACCCAGAGGGACTGAGCCACGGGACGCAGGGACCGGCTTGCCTCACTTCAGGGGCTCCCAGCTGGGCCTGGGGGTCAGCACCACAGACAGGGCACACCTTCGTTCTGCCCTCCCTTGGTCTGGCCTGCCAGCTCCCTCTGCTCCCTGATAAACTTTGTTTTTCCTAAGCCTCAGGTGGGGCTTCCCTGGTGGCTCAGAGGTTAAAGCGTCTGCCTCCAATGCGGGAGACCTGGGTTCCATCCCCTGGAGAAGGAAATGGCAATCCACTCCAGTATTCTTGCCTGGAGAATCCCATGGACAGAGAAGCCTGGTAGGTTATAGTCCATGGGGTTGCAAAGAGTCGGACACGACTGAGCAACTTCACCTCACCTCAAGCCTCAGATAGGGTGTCATCCCCCTTTGGAAATCTTGAGTGCAGCCCCAGATGGTGTCTGCAAGGCATTCTTTGCACAGTCTCCTAGCACCTATGACAGGGTGTTAAAATGCTTTCCCCACTCATTTGTAAACCACCTTGAATGCAGCGTGTGTGTTACTGTCTCCATATTCCTGAGTCTTGACCATGTGCCCAGCACACAGGGAGAAAATTTGTTGGGGAATGAATGAATGAGCTGGTGAATAAATGCGCATGTGTTCAATGAGAGAATCAGGGGGTATAGCATCCTGGCTAGGCTATTGAAGGGGTGGATAAAGATTCAGANGCGAAAATTTGTTGGGGAATGAATGAATGAGCTGGTGAATAAATGCGCATGTGTTCAATGAGAGAATCAGGGGGTATAGCATCCTGGCTAGGCTATTGAAGGGGTGGATAAAGATTCAGATACAAAAAGAAACATCCCATACTTGAGACTGCACAAGAGGGACAGGAAAGTTAGAACAGAGATTTCCAGAAATCTTCTTATCCATCCCGTCACCATTCTTCCTTGATACAGAGCTATTCAGATAAAAACAACACATTTCAGCATTCTATACAGTTATCTGTGGCCATGTGACTAATTTATAGCCAACAGGGTGTAAGGAGAAATAGTGGAAGGGGAGGGGGCATGCCCTTCTCCTTCCCTTCCTCCTTCCTATTGGCTGAACGGTGGGGCTGATGGCTGGAACTGGAGCAGCCATCTTAGACTTCGAAGACAGCCAGTTTGGAGCAACATGATAGAGTGAGTCTTTTGAGGACTCTGTAGAACAGAGCTTTTGGTCTAGT
>SJYW01053445.1:0-10218 GCA_006410735.1 Raphicerus campestris | reverse complement strand
TGTATTCATCCCTATGTATAACAAAAGGTATATAAACAAACCTGAAAAATAAAGAAATCGGATCAGTTTCTGGAAAGACCGATTCCCCCGTGTCATTTATTTCTTGCTTCCCGTTTTCCTGGCTGAATTCCCATCTGAAATGTGGGTACTCACCAAGCCTGCTAATTCTGCTTGGGCTGCTAAGATCGGACCAGGGAGGCCTCAATGCCTCCTCTCCTTTGGGAGAACGGAAAGACGCCTATAGCCTACATAAGTGGTGATTGGTGTTTCACGTAAACCAGTTATTCAGCCTCTTTTTCTCCACTAATTTTCCTACTACACTATCCATTTCTAATCTCTCTATATATCTGTAATTAAATAGCCTTTTTCTAGGACACCTACTCTGTCCCCACCTTCGAATTATTCTGGATCCATCAGAGCTGGACCCTAGTACTTTATAATATTTAGTGAGAAAGAAAAGTCCACATTTTGGAAGGAGAGCATATAGTCTTATACAAGTTAGTTCACAAATCTGCAATGGTTGCTTTATATTAATTACTCTTGACTCTTAAAATCAAAATTGTTAGAGTGTTTAGAGTTGTGTCCAAGAAGAAATGTTTCAGTTGGTCTTCTGTTCTCACTGAAGAACTATATTTCTTGACCTTTTGCTATTGTGTGGCTCATGCTATTTCACTTTCGCAAGAATGTTTCTTTGTAGCTGAGTCCTTAACTACTTGTTCAATTTCCCATTATCAACAAAAATACGTACCAAAGCAACAAGCAACTAAGATAAGCATTAACATTCACTATATGTCCAGTCCCTAAACCTGAATTCAATGGAAGCAAAGTATACAGCTAGCTACCTCAGCAGTTCTCTACTGTGCAACAAGAACATTGTTATAGCCCAGGATATTTCTTGTCCAAATAAGCTTTGTCACCTCTTCTGACTCATCCTCTCTCCATCATTTCTATAGTAAAAAATGAAATAATTTTTCCTAATTATCATTTTTAAAAAATCTACTTTTCAGCCATTTATCAATCCTATTTTTATCCACCCTATAGATGTGGAAACATCTTGCTTTGCTTGACATATGACTCTCCTTCCAGAGATTACTCTGCAAAACCTTTGTTTGTTTGTTTGTTTGTTTTTCTCATAGAAAATGTTATCTCTTTAATCAAAGTATTAAATTTCCACACACCTAATATCAGAGATCTAGGTAACTTATTACAAAAAATAGAATTGTGGTTTCCTCCCTTATTATGCCATGACTATTTCCCAGAGGTAGCAAATTGCACGTCATATTTTGTTCTTTCATTTTTATCCACATTTCTTGACTTTTTTCAGTCTTAAATACTATTTACTTCATNATTAAATTTCCACACACCTAATATCAGAGATCTAGGTAACTTATTACAAAAAATAGAATTGTGGTTTCCTCCCTTATTATGCCATGACTATTTCCCAGAGGTAGCAAATTGCACGTCATCTTTTGTTCTTTCATTTTTATCCACATTTCTTGACTTTTTTCAGTCTTAAATACTATTTACTTCATTTCTTAATTTTAAAAAATTGTATATTATCTATTAAATTCCACTGATGTGTATTTTGGAGGTATCTCTTTTATAATCAGATACCTAGTATACCCCTTATCCTCTCAATATAGCCATAAAAAATTTGGGGTATACTGTTNGCACGTCATATTTTGTTCTTTCATTTTTATCCACATTTCTTGACTTTTTTCAGTCTTAAATACTATTTACTTCATTTCTTAATTTTTAAAAAATTGTATATTATCTATTAAATTCCACTGATGTGTATTTTGGAGGTATCTCTTTTATACTCAGATACCTAGTATACCCCTTATCCTCTCAATATAGCCATAAAAATTTTGGGGTATACTGTTGACTATTTCTATTAGTATTACTCTTTAATTAATGACTATTACCCACAGTTGAGCTATGTGATATATTAAGATTATATTTCCCTCTGATACATTTTCTTGGTTTTTTTCATAATATTTTATTTTTAGTGGATGATTTTTCCATACTTTTCCTTAATTAATTTCTAAACTCTCTTTCAGAAATAAACATCGCCTTTAAAACAGTCAAATACATCAAAATTTCAATTTTTTTTTCCTTTGAGAAAATCGTACTGGAATCTTCCACCTGCCTGCTACAATGTAAATCATTTCCTGCTGCAAGACTTTTATTCTGGTAGTTTCATTTGTGCTGATCTCTTTCTCAGATTAACAGTTCTCTGCAAATGTTTCACATTCTTTGATTCTCAGCTACTATTTAGGAATAAGGCATAAATAATCCCATGCATTGGGATGCATTAACTGGTGATCATTATCCTCTAATGATTAGACATGGACTCATAAATCTAGCTGAGAATAGGTAGATCATTCCTTCTGAGTTTCTAGGTCTTCCATCCTCAGAGAAAAATTGTTCAATGTCAAATAACTCCCCCAATTCTGGAAGCAAGTTCAAGAAGGAGGTCAGGAGTTCCCTGTTAGATGTGTAGACTTTCACTTAATCCCATTTTTCTGCAGAGTCCTCTGTTTCAACATCTCCAGAGGGGGAATTCACAGAATACTCACAATGACTCCTGGCTTTGCCGAATGAATAAGAGAATCTTTGATAATTTCTTATGGGACAGACTTTAAAACAATTTTCTGATCTATGACTGCAGCAGCACCCCTTTTATTACAACCTACTTCCCTTCCCAAACTCTTCTATGACTAAGCTATGGCTTGGTTATCTTCGTGAAAGCTTATGTGTTAGCTATCTCAGTTCTGCTAATTTTCATCCACATTTCGAGTTCAAAACTCTTGAACTTCTTCTGTCATATCTTAAACTCTCTTTTCATGGTGCTTACGTGTTCTAACTTTTAAAAATCTTTAATTGTTATATTGACAGGGTTTCCAAAGACTATGGAAACAAAAGTATGTGTTCAACCCACCTGTTTAACCATCTCTCTGCTGCTTTTTCAATCAGTTGCTCATTAGTGAAAATTTCCACCTAGCCGTTGTTCTCAGTACACCGCAATGCACTTTATTTCTCTCTTAGTATAAAGGTATGGAGGTTACATCTCCTAGGAGGTGGGCAGCACCTCTGTGCAGTTTCACTATCTTTAGCACCTGGTCGACCGTAAAGTAATCTATGATTAGCAGTGTCTCACCTACCACCACCAAAACAGGAACATTAAGTAATGCAGAAATCATAATTATCATGTACTAACTGAAAGAAATTCTTTCTTTCAGTCTATAATGACTTCAACTTGAGTCTTTAAATATGTAGAACCCATAGGCATTTTTCCCTATGGAATGTCTGCTTTCCTAAAATATGCTCTGTTGAATCACTTTTGGAACTTATTTTCTTTCAATGTGCCCACATTTTAACTTTCTTTTTCTCTTTGAGAATCTTAGTATTGCTGCTTTTTATCAGAACAGAATATTCATAGAATTATAGCGAGCCACATAAATGTATTAACCTAAAACATGACATCAGAATACATCCTTTAAAAAGTAAGCATTGTTCAGCAAATTATATCAATGAAACTTTATATAAGGGAAGTACAAATTTCAAGATCAGGGTTGTGAAGAATATAAAAACAAAACAAACAAAGATAAAAGCTAAACTGTGTAAGTCAAACAGAGGAATTTCCTTTGTATTTGAGCAATTAAGAGATTGGAGTTATAGAAAAAGGGAGAGTTTGGGAAAGAAGCCAGAAAGTTTGTGGTTATTTGGTATTAATTTGATAATAAAGTACTAAAGTGTTATTGCTCAGTAATGTCCAATCCTTTATGATACCAAGAACTGTAACCCTTCAGGCTCCTCTGTACATGTAATTCTCCATGCAAGAATTCTGAAGTGGGTCGCCATGCCCTTCCCAACCCAGGGATTAAAACCTAGATCTCTTTCATTGCAGGCAGACTCTTCCCTGAGCCACCAGGGAAGTTATATTAGATAATAACAAGGTCATAAATTTTGCACTGAATTCTTGGGAAGGGAAAGGAAAATGAGACGAGGGGAAATCATAAACAAGTCTTTAATTTTATCATTAATGTTTTATTTTCTGAGAAGAATTCTGAACCAAATATGTTAAAATGGTAAGATATATTGGACTATGTAGGCATATATAGCTATTCATGATGTTTTTTCTTATACCTTTATATAAGCTTGAAATATTTCATAATTTAAGAAAAAGCAACAACAAAATAGTATGATCTGAGTTGGAAAAATCATATTTGTATTGCAACTTAGAGTACAAGACCTATGGATAGAAGCTTATGAATATCAGCCTGATCAGAACTTTCAGAGATCAGGAGCCTTAGGTTAGGACTCTTCCCAACATCAATCCAAAGTTGAGCTTCCATCAAAGAGATAAGTTAAGAAGGGAAAGAAATCAGGAAAATAGAAAAGAATCCTAGTGGACTTACCTTCTTGAACTTCCCTTGTGGCTCATATAGTAAAGAATCTGCCTGTAATGCAGGAGACCCGGGTTCAATCCCTAGGTAGGGAAGATCCTCTGGAGAAGGAAATGGCTCCCCACTCCAGTATTTTTGCCCAGGGAAGGGTCGCAAAGAGTCAGACATGACTGACCAACTAGCACTACAGAAAAAAAAAAAAAAAATCAGAAATATCAGTGTATCAGCAGATATTAGAGAGTGGCCAAAAAAATGCACTTTTCTCCATTATACCATACTATCCTATGTAGGCAGATTCCAGACTCTGCTGTACTTCCCTCACCTCCTACTTGTGCCTTTTTGCTTAATATTTTTCTCTACATTGCTTTCTTTATCTATTTAATTGTATGTCTTATTTCTTCTTTAAGGTTATAATTATCTACATCTATCTATAGTTATCAACTACAGAGTTGATAACATTATCCTTTAGTGTTATTCCCAAGTTTCCTGAGCTGAATTAAGGATTGAAGGAAGTTTTCATTGTTCTTAAACATGGAATCTTTGTTGTCATCTCCCAGTATTAGTACCTCAGAGAATCCACCTTGAAAATGATGAATTAGTTCCCTAAGGTGCATTCAAGGGCTAATATTAGATGATTCCATCATTTCCTTGAAATATTGGCCCTTCCCATGCTGGTGGTGGATGTTCTGTGCAGCTTATTAAACAGCAGATGCTTAGGTATCCTGCTGTCATCCAGGGAGCAGGTTTATTTTGTAGCAAGTGACACTTCCAGATGGTGAACTGGATGCAGTCTAGCAAGCTGTTGATGAAATGGCTCAGAAAGTGGTGTAAGGGATTTGTGGGCAGTCCAAAATTCATTCAAAATTAGATATTAACACCATGTTTTATACATTCAAATGATTTGGAGCTTAATGCCAAGGTTCAACTCTATCCATTAAGCTCACAAAGGTCACACTTCATTATTAAACTCTATATGTTTCTTTCATTAGAGTGTTATTAGCTTTTGTAAAGTATTGTCAGTTCTGTCTAACAAATGAAAAATGGCCATATCTAGTACAGTAATAGTTATATGACCTTCTCTTTTAGCTCATTCACATAAAGCATTTTATCTACTCTACAAAGCAAGTTAATTTTTATTTCTTTTTTCTGTATATTTTTAAATAAAAATTAATACATATTAACTTTTCTCCACCTGAATTTTCATTTTAAAATGATCATTTCAAGAATGACACTGTATCAAATGCACGTTGAATTTTACATAATTTAGATGTAAGTTTTAAATGTTCACTAGAATAACAGAGGACAGGATGTATAAAAACTCCTAAACTGAAGAAAAGATTAAGGAACTGAGATCACTATGCCCATACATGAAAGCACACAGAAAATTTGTTTTAGAATCTATTTGAATTATTTTAAAATAAATACCATGACATTTTCATAGTTCTCTACTTTCTCCCTACTTCCTCATAAGCATAGTATCTTATAGTTGGCTCCCAGCAATCACTCCCCTAAAGGATTTATATTGTTATATCCCTGTGCTCATTGATTATACTGTTCTAGTTTTCATAAATCCAGCAGGATTCAAATAAAAGAAAATAATTTGATCTGAGAATTTGGCTTAAGAGTTTACCTTTATAAATATCAAGATTCATGTACGTATTTTGATCCACATGAAAAAATGGTCTGTTTCCAGATAAATAAATGAAAAAATTGGCTGTGGTTCTACATAAAAGTTAAAGAAAAAAGTCCAAAACTTGCTACATCTGTATTGGTTATATATTACTACATAACAAATCACTCCAAATATAGCAGCTTAAAGCAAAAAACATTTTATTATCTCACAGTTGGTCAGGATTCTGGTCATAGTCTAGCTTGATCTCCTGGCTTAGAGTCTTAGCAGGGTGAAATCAAACTACTGACAGATGCTGCACCTCCACCTTAAGGTTCATGTGGTTGTTATCCAAGCTTGGTTTCTGTCCACAGAACTGCAGCTGGCATCCTCCAGGCTTAATGATCCAAGAGAGAGCAAGAGAGAGCACTCAATGGAAAAGCCAGATTTTTTTAAAATAATATAACCTTGGAAGGGACATCCCAACACTTGTCATATTCTGTTTCTCAGAAGAGAGTCCCCTGGTCCTTCCACACTCAAGAAGAATGAATTACGCAAGAGCATGGACAACGAAAGGTGATGATCATGGTGGGGAGCCTCAGAGGATCACTGTTGTTTCATTTCTGAGTCATGTCTGACTCTTTTGCAACTCCATGGGCTGTAGCTCATCAGGCTCCTCTGTCCATAGAATTTTCCAGGCAAGCATACTGGAGTGGGTTGCCATTTCCTCCTCCAGGAGATCTTCTTGACCCAGTGATGGGACTGGCATCTCCTGCATTGTCAGGTAGATTCTTTACCACTGAGCCACTTGAGAAGCTGAGAGGATGACTAACATAATATACTTCATATTTTAAATTATCAAAGTAAATATTATATTGAGTGATTTTAAGTGTTTTAATACATAAAATCAGTAGGACATATCAAGGTATTCCAGTCTTAAGAACACGCAATTAATATCCAAGAAAATTTTAAAAACCAAATTTTCTTGAGGTAATTGTCCATTCTTTATATAAATAGATCTAGCTATTATGCTAATAGAGAATTGGCCTCACATAATTGGGAATTATAGGCTAATAGAAAATAGGCTTACACTGGGAAGATGAGATTGTTTCATCTGTGAGATTTACCTAACACCAAAGGGAAATATTTATGCCTATAGACTTTATTTATGAGCATATATCTTTATGGTAAGTCAGGAATATCTCATTTGATAAAGTATGTTTGTAATTTTCCATTACTTTTAAATGTTCTGAAGCAAAACAAATAAAACAAGCCTAAGTATTATAAAATTTTAGGAAGTTAAACCTTTTTGAACACGTATATGATGATATTTTACTATCAAATGTATTTTCTTAGCGATTTAATGATGCATATCAGCATTAACTTATTACACTTCATCATTTTATTTACAGTAGAAGACAGCTGTATTCCTCTGAACAAGAAACAAAGATGAGATGTTAGCAATGAAACAATTTAACAGTGATTTTAGTCTTCCTCTGATTCATAAAATATCAACAAAGAGCTGACAACCAGAAAGTTGCCTGTTTTTCATTCCTTTCTATCATATTTTCCATATTGCTTTTAATGCTTCACTACATTTTATACCATTCAAAAGGACTTATATGAAGCTACTCAGATGTAAGAGAAACTTCAGGTAATTTATTAATTATTATATTTTCAGTTAATAAAGCCTATGCTATTAAAGAATTAAAAAGTCATTCATAAGAAATGTGTAGAAAATACTAGTTGCTTTACAGTCATTTTCCAAAAACAATACAGCCTCCCACACTACAGATTGACACTCACCCTTTTTCAAATAATCATAATTGTCATCATCTCATATCTAAACACTGAAAAAGTAACCGATTTCAGATCAATATTTCATCATAGATATGTTTAATGATAACTATCTATATCACACAGGTTTTGTTTGTTAAGCCAACACAGAAAATTAGCTCTGCTTTTTCTTGCTTATGATTTACACTTGCACATGAACCAGATGGCAGTAAGAACCAGATAAAAGAATAATAAACTTAAGCTAGAGAAATTGAGATTATTTGAAATAGCATATTATTTCAAAGATATAAAAACCCTGATGATTAAATCCTTTTCCTTTTGCATGAGTTGTCTAATGCATTTATTTCTGTCTACCTTTGTTGGAGAATCTCTCCATTAAATTAAATCATGGGAATTCAGGGCAGATGAGTCTTCGTTCAGGGAACTAATAAACTCACTAAGTCATGAACAGAACATTCGATGAGCTGTAGTTTTTCACCTTTCTTACACACCTGGGAGGCATTAAACAATTTTTCCTCTGAATGAAACTTTTTTCTTGTCCAGAGGAAATACTTTTCTTACACAGGCTCTAAATAATGAGCCACTTTAAGGTAACTCCATGTAGAGGGACTTACATAGCAGAAGTACATCACAGGATGTGAGCTGTTAGAAATCCAAGCTTATTACTTTGATGTACCAAATGGTGCCAGAACTCAAAAACTCCTAAAGGTCTATCTGTTAGGCATGCAGTGAGGTAAGTGACAAATAAAGATGTTCTAATATAGCCTTACTGTCTCCATGTCAAGGTCTGTATGAAATAGAAACCTGCCTCTCATAAAAAATTATTGTGAGATACTTGTGTAAACTTGGTCCTGGGGTAGGTTAGAAATATGGCCTTATTACATAAGAGGTTAGTTTAAACAGCACATTTAAATGTAGTTAATAAGAATGCTATTCTAACAGTGGCTAAAAAGAACATAAAAGGTTGAACTGGTGAATAAGAGGAAGAAGATGAAAATTTGATAGCATCAGTTACTTCACACTGAATAACAATACAATGGATATATTCAAATATGTATAATATAACCTATAAATTAAATACTAATATAATAAAATGGGAAAACATGTCAAATAACATTGATTTGTTATCATTTTCAAATTGTTATATATAAATTTTGATAAGTCAGCTATCTATTCCAATTAAGAAATCACTCATAATTCTGAGATTCTGAGGAAATATATGTGCATTAAAAATAAATAAATAAACATTTTTTAAGTAAGAGCTAAGAAATTAGAATTGCTAAAGTGTATCTGATAGTGAAGTCTGATTTGTGATGCTATTTGAACTAATAGCTTCACATGATCATGTGAAGTAATTCTAATATTTTTCAATAAATAAAGCTAGTTGAAATAAGTAAAAGAGTGAAAAAAGTTATGCATAAATATTTTATTAGCTATTGTCAGGTTTTTTTTTTTTTTTTGCATGAATTACAGGTTAAATTCTGATAGGGTTGGAGAAATTAGGCCAGGAGAAAATCAAACACATTCAACTTCAGTCCAACTTCAGATAACATTTCTTATACAATTGACTTCTATTACTATTTTAATAACATTCATGTAAAATAAAGCACCTATAAGAAAATAGTATTGATGAATGCCATTTTGAATTGAGAGAAAAAGGGTTGACTTTAGTCAACATACATTTGACAGAATAAAGATCTGCATTTTCCCAAAAGTAACTAGCTTATATTTTTTAAATCAAATTTCAAAATTTTCTGTAAATGAAAATAGATTTAAATTTTTAAAAATTAAAATCTGAAACAAACTGAATTCAATGGTTCTTTAGTGCAAAGTAAGTAAAAATAAAAACTTTTGTTTTTCATGTTATAAAATACATGGTTAAGTAATGGAATTTTTTGAAGTGATAACTACAAGTTTATCTACTAAAATTTAACTATATTAATAGTTGTTTGAGCCTTACATAATAATTCATTTGCCTCCTGAACGATGAATTATAAAACATAGTCTAAGCCCTGATCAATATAACATATAGGTAAAACATGCATGGGGAAAATGGCACCAAAATAGGGAAGATATAACAACCTGAGTGGCAGAGAAGTAGACTACTATGGAAGTTTAATCACTGGCTGCTAAGGAGTGAGTAATATATACATTAAGTCATCAGTTACACTTAAAAGAACATTTGGAATATATTTTAATGCATACATCACTTGTCAGTGTGCTTCAGATGAGAGATAAACTGTTGTTGACTTTATTAAGCTAAGCCAGAACAAAATCTACACCAAACTAACTGCTAGTTCCAAAGAATAGCAAGAAGAGATAAAAAAGCCTTCTTCAGCGATCAATGGAAAGAAATAGAGGAAAAGAACAGAATGGGAAAGACTAGAGATCTCTTCAAGAAAA
>SJYW01053443.1:0-10235 GCA_006410735.1 Raphicerus campestris | reverse complement strand
AACTGACAGCATGAGGAGCCAGCTGGTGGCAACTCCCATTGTTTCAGATATCCTTCCAGATCACCCTCCTGCTTTTCGATTTCTCAGGTTTCTTGGTACCAATGTTGTTCAGGTGCTCGGACATGTCTGACTCTTTGTGACTTCACTGACTGCAGCACATCGGTGTCCCTGCCCTTCACCATCTCCCAGAGCTTGCTCAAACTTAAGAACTTTTTCAGTCCTGTGGTCACTAATGAGTTCAAACTACCACACAACTGTAGTCATTCCAATGCTAGCAAA
Organism: Raphicerus campestris; assembly: GCA_006410735.1. Lineage (NCBI taxonomy): Eukaryota > Metazoa > Chordata > Mammalia > Artiodactyla > Bovidae > Raphicerus > Raphicerus campestris. Next base: position 9,956 of record SJYW01053443.1, on the reverse strand, counting down.
GTAATGCTCAAAATCCTCCAAGCTAAGCTTCACTAGTACATGAACTGAGGACTTCCACATGTATAAGCTGGATTTAGAAAAGGCAGAGGAACCAGAGATCAAAAAGTAAGAGAATTCCGAAAAACATCTGATTCATTGACTACATTAAAGCCTTTGACTGTGTGGATCTCAACAAACTGTGGAAAATTCTTAAAGAGATGGGAATACCAGACCACCTTACCTGCCTCCTGAGAAACCTGTTTGCAGGTCAAGAAGCAACAGTTAGAACTGGACATGGAACAATGGACTGGTTCCAAATTGGGAAAGCTGGAATCAAGTTTGCCGGGAGAAATGTCAATAACCTCAGATAGGCAGGTGACACCACCCTTATGGCAGAAAGCAAAGAGGAACCAGGTGTGTGTTAATCACTAAGTCATGTCCAACTCTTTTGTGACCCCATGGACTGTAGCTGTCCAGGCCCCTCTGTCCATGGGATTTCCCAGACAAAAATACTGGAATGGGTTGTCATTTCCTTCTCCAGGGGAGTCTTCCCAACCCAGTGATCGAACTTGGGATTCCTGCATTAAAGGAGGATTCTTTATCATCTGAGTCCAGGAATCTACTTCCATAGCCTGCTAAAGGTCATTCCCAATGTATACTCATTACTCTTCTATGAATCTTGATGCATATTCCATCACTAGCTATCACCCAGTATGCACAGTGATTCTTTTATTATGTAAGCCAAAGAGTAAAAAAAAAAACTCAGACATTAATGGTTAAATTGTCATTTGAAAATCAGCTAGTAATATGGAAAAATGTGTTTGGCATCCTATGTTTTGCCTGCTGCTGTAGGTCCTACAATCAAGCACATAGCAATATTCTCAAACAACTGTATCAAATGACAGTTAATTATAGGAAATCTAGTACCACTTAGGAAGCTTGCCAATAATAACAATAATGATAATAAATAATACCTTTTTAAGAGATGAGAACAGCGATGATTTGGGAGGTGATAGCCAAACACTACCTAGACTTTCAAAATGACTTATATATGCAAAAATATGGTTAGAAGAAGAAAAACTCTTGACTCTTATTTCATTGTATGCAAACAGAACTAGTAAATACTAATGTGTGACTGTGCTGTTTTATGGCCCATATATTACATGCAAAAGAGCATAGTGGTTATGTAGTTAGGCTTTAAAACTAGACACGTGTATTCAAATCCTAGCCTCTACATAGTAAGGAAATGACCTGGGATGGATTTTCAACTAGGAATCACAATCATGAGGAGATAAGCATAATTCATTTGAACTAACACATATAACAGAATTAGAAGAGTGCCTAGCAATGAGCAAACTCTCATATATACTAGATATTACTACTGCTTTTTTTAAGTTAATAGCTATCTTTTTTGTAAAAAAAAATGCAAATCATTGACTTATTTGTTTTTCCATTTTCCTACTATTCCGTAACTTTTCTAGTAGCAAAAGCTATCAGTCCATTTCTAAGTCACATGCTAGATCTAGCATCTTTTTACCACTTAGGTTGCTACGAGTTGGTTTACGTTTTCCCAGAAACAAAGCCTAAGACAAGAAATCAATTGCAAGTACTTTACTTGGGAGATGATTATATCCTTGGGGGTTGAGGACAGGAGTTGGGAAAGGGAAGAACAAAAACAAGAGGTGTTTTCCAAAAAGTTAACCCGTGAGTAATGAGCTCAGACCTGCTAGCGATTCTGAGAGGCAGTGTTGGATACCTGCCTCAGAGCTATTCTATCCCAGGTGTCTGGTAACTGGAGCATTCAGGGAGCATCCGTCATAGTTTGAAGGCTGCTTGTAGAGGCATTATTTCTTTCAGTGCATCCTGCGCCTCTCCACTGTCATCTCATCCTATCTCCTTATTTTAGATTGATACAGCTATATTTTATCAAATGCAATAAGATCAGCATGACTGACATCCTCATATAATTCAGTTACGCAAATAACTCTCCTCAGAGATGCCATTTCTGATAATTTTATTTTAAAATAGCACCCCACTCCCCTTAAAAGCCAAAAATTTATTTCAAACATTAGCAATCTTTTGTCCAAGATCAATACACACAGCAGATTCTATGAATGGATTTTAAAAACTAGGATCTAGATGACATTATGATTTATATAAATCTTAAATCTTATTATAAGTTTTAAGTCTTAATATGTCACCAAGAAAATGGGGATAATGAAACCTATTCCTAGGGTGTGAGAACTGAATGAAATAATATAAATATGCTATAAAGCACTATATAAATATACTACAAAAACATCATTCTTATACTTAACATTTCTTAATATTTCATACTAAATTTTCTGTCCAATTCATTTTATTTCATTTCCATTTGCCTTCCTGAACCACTTACTTTGTCTATTTTATTTGGTTTGTTTCTTAAACCCCTTAGAATACTCTGTATGTCCCAACATCTCTTCCTGTGTTAATCTGACACTGCTCTATTTCTCCATGACTTCTCAGTCACTCTGTTTCTAGCTCCCTTCACATCCTCCTCCTGGGGGCCTCGTTCCTTCCTCTGAGCATTCTGCCAGTATTGTCTCTCCTGCCGCTTGAAGCTAACAAGACCCTGAACTGCTGCTTCTCTCGGACCTTAGAGCTTAGTGTTTTGTCAGCTTCAAGCTGTTTTGGAGAAAGTGTTGGCTTATTTCTCAGCTGTAGCATTGACTTAGCAAGTCTTTCTTCTAAACCCGTAAATAATTCATTTCAGGTCAAGTTTTTGCTACTAGAAACTTTTCCCAGTAAATAACAAGTTTCTTTATCTCTAGTAAGACAGTATGGCTTGGTGGTAATAGTAGTAGGCAACTTATTAATGAAGGATAAGCTTTGTAATAGGAAGGGATAAGCCTTCCACTTTGGTATAGCACTACTTGCTACGATTTTTTTGATGGGGAGCAAAGCAAAGAATCACAGTGGTAATATAGCTTCCTGCTCCTTAGAAAGCCTGTTCAATAGCCAGTACCATCAAAAGCTTCAAGAGCTAAGCAAAACCTCAATGGGACTATAATACTCCTGTTGTCTCAGTATGTTTCATTCTAGGTTCCATAATAAATAATTAAAGAAATGAAAGTAGTCGAAACAACAGCAAAAAGGTAAGTACATAACAGGCTTCTGAGAGCAGCTCACCAATTCTCATTTTGCTAGTGTGGCTTACGGTATCCCAGAGATTGGCTTAGAGGGATCCCAGGAAGACTTCCCATTCCTTCAGTCATTGTCTCAGCTACCCCAGTGATGGGACTGGGATCAAGAGTACTGGGCATTCTGCTAGTCACTCCATACTCAAAGTTCCGCAAGTCAAAAAAAGGCACGAGCTTCTTCTGATCGGCAAAACTGAAAGCCCAGTCAGCCACTCTCAAGCCAGCTCAGAGCATAGTTTATTTTCTCTTGTCAATCTAGCAAACCCTGTTTGTCGCTGGCATTTCAACAAGCAAGATTTATTAAGGGTGAAATGTCAATCTTGGGCCTTGCTCCACCTTGTCCCAGGTCAGTAGGCAATGAAAGTGGTCACTCTACCAAGTGGCATTTTGCAATCATAAGCACTTACGTGAAACCAATCTGAGAAATGATTTATGTTGACAAAGAGTAAGAGATCAAATGCATAACACAGTAAAGAGATGGACAAAAAAAATGTGCTTCTAAGAAATGCATTATTCAGAACTAAGTTAAAGGAAATTCATATATAAAAGAGAATATGAATTAATAACTTTTCTATGTTTTATTCAGAAAAGGGGGACACATATGCAAACTACTAAAGCATAAAAATAGATGAAAGTGGAATATTACTGAACATAATTTGCAATTTTGGATAAATGTTTGTTCTTTAAAGTTAAGGGAGTAGGAAAAAATTTGTGGAGATCTTTATAGTACAGTATAGGAATAAAAGAGTCAGAGAAACCATAACCATTAAAAGATGCAAAATAAGAATATTAGATCATTTTGTGGATAACACAGCCATAGTTTTTAAAAATGACTTTCAAAGACCCCTTTGAAATTGAGATTTGAATTATACATAAATATAGCCATGGGATTGGACATCTAAAATTCCATACCACCACTCAATTGTAACCTAAAACTGATGCCAAGGGTACACAAGCACAAGAACATGTAACTTCCTCCACAGTAAAAATAAATAATATAACAGGGAGTGAAGTGAAAAGAGCTGGCAATGCATTTCCCCCCCAGCATATCAAGCAGGTTTTCATAAGGAAGCTGTGGTCATCAATCACTACCTCATTACCAGCCCGTCATCTGGGTTTAGGCTAAATGTATTCTGGCTGGCTGCCATACTAAATGTTCAATGAAACATCCTTAAGGCTCTCTACAAGTTCAGCTGAAGTCGCACATGCTATACATCAAAGAGGAACATTAGCGTTATCATAGCTTAATAAATAGTGCCATCCTGGCAATGTAATCTTGTGTTCTAGAGCTATCTACCATCTCCAGTATTATACTGCTTAAGTAAACAATCTTGCTATCTCCTGTGAGGTTTATTTAATAATAAATGCATACAGAGATAAGGAGCCAGATGACTACAGATACATAGATATATTGCCAAACTCACTCAAAAGCTGGACATAAATGACATTAACAAANAGTGTTGTGTTATGAAAATGTGAATGATGAGAAAGAAAAGGAGAAAACAGAGAAGTCATGGGCATAGGGCCATGGAGATAGAAATGGCTTTTCAGCATCCGTGGATTGATTTGGACACATTAGGAAGAACCCCTACTGGTGGCTTATGTTTTCATCAAACCTTACAATTTACATGAGTCTGTCTACTGATATTCATAGACTGAATCCCACTCTGTTGCCAATAGCATTGGAAACAAGATTCACTTTTTTGTACAAAGTCAAAACTACTTCAGTGGTAATAGGAACATTTTGTACCAAAAGTAATGAAGACAATGAAAAGGGTACTGGTGATACTAAGCATACTTACTAAGCACTCTCTATGTGCCCAGTGTTTATATAGTGTTTTACCTAGATTAATACTACTCTTTCCTAAACATATAAGGCAGACATTTAAAACTATCTCGATACTAATAGAGGCTGAGCTGCTGGGCCCATGTTACTTACCAGGCATATGGTGGAAAAACTGGGACTCAAATTTGGTGTGTTTTATTCCAAAGCTTAATCATATTTCATCCCCTCAAGCAAATGCTAAGAACAAAGCAAACACAACAACAAGAAGAACACAAATTTTCTCTCACGATGTACTTAAACTCACACTTCTGATAGGGTACAAATGTGGTCTGTGTTAACCAGGGCAAAGTTCAATGCAATGTAAAGGCATTTCGTTTGCTTAGTGCTCCGTCTCATTTGAGAACACAGCTATGTGGGCTTAGGCAATTATTTTCTTACTTAATGACTTAATTACTTTCTCATGATTTGATCTTAAAACTCAAACCAACTCCCATACCAAGCCTGTTTATGTTGGAAATCTGAGAGCTTATTGTTAGGCTCTTGCCCCTAGATGCTACCCAGGGTCCCTCAGAGACAGTGTCCCGAGTGAGGGTTATTTACCTCAAGGTGAGACAAACCATGAAAACCCCTGGCCTCCTTAGCACAGGGATTGAAAACCTCTTTGCAATCACCACAAATTTTTATTTGCTGTTGGAAAATTGCTTTGGGAAATGATGTGGATCAGAGAAGTAAATTTTCTGTCAAGATAAACTTTAGTAGTGAGCAAAGCAAAATTCAGAGAAAAAAAAAAAGACCCCTAGGTGTTTTATCTTACTTTTATTAACATTCTTTAATATTTACCACTATTGTACTCTGTGAGCCAGACTGTCAGTGGAAGCATTGAACTACAGAGAAGTTTTAGGGATTTCTCTAGAGAGGATATCTTCAGCCTCATTTTACAAACAGAAGCTGTGGATAACAGATGTGCTTCAAAGAGCTGGCGGTTTTTAAAAGAATTAAGGTGAAAAGTAAACTCCCTAAAACCTTACCATACAGATACCAAGGATCTACTGCTTCTGGACTGGCGCAGACTTTCCAGTGTGTTTCCAGAAATTGCTGTTTTGCAGTCTGCACAGACGGTGGAGTGCTTGGACTAGCAAGGGAGGGGAGGACGCTTGGCAGGGCACCAGCTCAGAGTGAGATTCTTTTCTTTTTCCCGAAGAACTGAGCCTGGTAAAAAGAAAAAAAAATTCAAAACAAACAGACCCTTTCCTTCTTCCCCATCTGCTCTCCTCCCAATTCTTTGGGGTTGATAGCCCTGGATTAACCAGTGGAACCCAGCAGGCTGCAGGCTGCTGAATTGGTAGCTGGATTTTGCTGCATTCCAGAGTTACCTGGCTGTGGTACCCAGGGCTGCTGAGTCTCACCAGCCGATAGATAATAGGACCACAGCCAGAGTCTGTGATGAACACTCAGAACAGCAGCACGTGCGCTTTTGAATCTGATGGTAGTGATATGATGCAATAAATGATTCTAATTGAACCTGAGTAGATTGCTGTTCCCCCTTCTTCCAAAACTCTCAATTTTAATTTCTTAGATCTAACCGTTCTGGGGAGAGGTATACTCAGAAACAGAGGTCTGGGGACTGGATCTGTTGATGAAATTGGAGAGAATCATTATACTGGGGAAAAAATAAAGGCAGTCACCTGCAGCAAGTCTTGGCACACCTATGTGAAGGAAGCTCAGTAACCTCTTTAAGAATTCCAGTTGATTTTGCCTAACACAGATGATGCTGTCTCTTTCTTCCAACTTAGGAGGGAGATCACTTTTATATTGCTAATATTTCTTGTTCTCTTTTTTAAAAGATAATTGTATTTGTTTGTTTATTTTTGGTTGTGCCAGGTCTTTGTTGCTGCGTGCACTGTCTCTCTAGCTGCACTGAGCAGGGGCTATTCTCTAGTTGTAGTGTGTAGACTTCTCATTGCCGTGGCTTCTCTTGCTGTGGAGCGTGGTCTCTAGTGCTCGAGAGCTTCAGGAGCTGTGGCTCCCAGGTTCTACAGCGTAGGCTCAATGGTTGTGGCGCACAGGCTCGGTTGCTCTTCCGCATGTGGGATCCTGTGGAATCAGGGATCGAACCCATGTCCCCTGCATTGGCAGGTACATTCTGTGCCACGGAGCCACCAGGGAAGCCCTAATGTTCTCTTTCAATTAACCTCTCACAGCTCTTCTTAGAATCTATTTCTAGAAACTAGGTGTTCCTAATGCATATCAATGCTCCTCCAGTCTGTTTCTAGAAATACAACACCTAACTATAAACATTGGTGACACAGGGCGGGAGCTTCTATTATTTGAGAATTTACTATCAACTAGCACTGTGGTCAACTCAGTATATGTGATCTCTGATATCTTCTCAAGAACCCACAAGGCAGCCATCGGTGTATCTGTTTTAGAGGTGTGAATGCCACAGTTCTTGGAGAACGCAATGGCACCTCACTCCAGTACTCTTGCCTGGAGAGTCCCAGGGATGGGGGAGCCTGGTGGGCTGCCGTCTATCGGGTCACACAGAGTCGGACACGACTGAGTGACTTAGCAGCAGCAGCAGCAGCAGCATGCCACAGTTCTTAAGCTCAAATGATGACCTGTCCAAAGACTGTTAGACCCACTTGGGACAGACTCTGTGATCCACAATGAAAGAAAGGGAAAGAAGTGCCCATCCCTTAAGGAGGGAACAGTCTAGTTGCTTCTCCACTCCATGTGCTCTTGACAGAGTCATGAGGGACTTGATTCAGAGCAGTGACTAATAGCAGGAATTCCACTCCCTGTGGAGGAGAGTTTGAAGCACGTGGCCCTCCAAAGTCACACTGTGGGTGGCCACCCATATGTCACCCCCCTCCTCCGTCCATTGCTTTAAGTCTTTGCATGCTACTACATAGCTCTTAAAGTTGTCACTTACATTCTCTTCTTTGAGCCTTACCAGATCCTTGTGGAAACGGCTGAGCAAGGATTAATTTCTGAATCTTATACACGCGGGAATTGAAGTCCACAGAGGAGGTGATATATCTTAGTCAGTAAGTGACCAAGCCAGGACCAGAGCTCAGTCTATTAATTCCATCCCCAATAGTTTTTTGTAACACATCATGAAACTTAAAAGTAAAGATAGCTCTGGGAGATGTTGAGTGTAGGAGGGACTGATAAGACCAAATTCCCCAGTTGAAACCTTGGCTGTTCAAATAACCTCTGAATTCCAGTTTTCAATATCAAAGAACACAGACCTCCTTTGACCCTCTCAAAATCTCAGTCAGTGACCTGTCAGGATGCTTTAACTTATTGCTCTTTTGTCTCTTCCCCATGTTCATCACTGTCTATCTCAGCATTTCTCAAACTTCTTTTTTCATTATCTCCCCTTTAAGAGATTTTTTTTTTTTACCTTTTCCCCTACCTCACTCTGAAATTTTAATACCACAGATATATTGTGTTTATGCACCATATAACATGGGCTTCCCTGGTGGCTCAGCAGTAAAAAATCTGCCTATCAATGCAGGAGACATGGGTTCAATCCCTGAATTGAGAAGATCCCCTGGAGAAGGAAACGGCAACCCTCTTCCAGTATTTTTGCCTGAGAAATCCCATAGACAGAGGAACCTGGAGGGCTATAGACCACGGGGACACAAAAGAGTCAAACACGACTTAGCAACTAAACAACAAAAAGAGCTATATACCATAAGTGTCTCTCTGCTTTATACATACAAATAGTAAGACTTTTTATCTCCTTAAGAGCCAATTTTTACTCTGTAAATTCAGTATTAGCCCTGTTAAGAATGTATAGTGTAGCTCAAAACTAGAAATCCAGTAAAAAAAAAAAAAATTAGAGGAGCAGGAAAGAAGGGAAAAAAAGAAGGAAAGGAGGGAAGAAAAAAAACAAACAATGTAACAAGTTAGTGGGGAGACTTCCCAGATAGTCCTGCTCCCCGTGCAGGGGGCCTGGGTTCGACCCATGGTCAGGGAACTAGATCCCACATGCCACAAATAAGAGTTTGCATGTCATAACTGAAAGCTTCTGAAGGCTGCAACTAAAAAAGATCCTGCATGCCACAACTAGGACCTTGCACACACACACAAAAAAGTTAGTAAAGACACAAAACACTGAACTGAAGGTAGTTCTCATCTTCCCAATAGTTAGAGCCTTCCCCGGTAGTATAGATTCATGTGCTGGGATTTTACTTTGGCCAAAGTCTTTCCAATATACCTATCCAAAGCCAGAGCAGAGCATTCTTCAGTCATTCTGTGATCAAATCGCAAGGAACAGTTGGGGCCTTGGAACAGACTCACCTTTCAAGAGCTAATTTCCTAGGAGCAAAATAGAGCATTTCCTCTGACCAAACATGGTATCTGTTTGTGGTGTTGAGTAAGTCTCTAAGGTGGAGTGAGATCTTTCCTTGGGGGAGGTTTAATGCATTCCTAACTTTACCTGTTGATAAGAAACAGCAGTAGAGAATGTACTAGAAATCAGCCCTACTTGCCTGCAGATCCTGGCTACCAGAGAAGAGAACTAGAAGAAATGCCCCCAAGTTACTACTACAGACAAGAAGGGAAAAGCCAGGCAGGTGGCCCCGACTTGCCCAAAGGCGAGAAGCGAAGTAGCAAAGCTGGAACTTGGATTCTGCGTCTTAACACACGAGCTTCTCTTCCAGAAGAGCATCCACCCTAGACACATCCTTCTTTTGTTACACTTACTTGAGCAGCATCACTCTGTGGCTGTTAGTACACAGAGGAAAAACATCTTTAAATAAACACCAGCACCTCTGTTATGGCCAAAGATGTCTGCTTAGTGTCTCAGGGGCCGGTGTGATTTAATATTGTGCTGTGCTTAGTCACTCAGTCGTGTCTGACTCTTTGCGACCCCATGGACTGTAGCCTGCCAGGCTCCTCTATCTGTGGGGATTCTCTAGGCAAGTAAACTGGAGTGGGTTGCTATGCCCTCCTCCAGGGAATCTTCCCAACCCAGGGATAGAACCCAGCTCTCCCTCATTGCA
>SJYW01053439.1:93581-115499 GCA_006410735.1 Raphicerus campestris | reverse complement strand
ACACAATCAGAAGGAAGTGAACATTGGAGAAAATATAATTCATATAACTGATAAACCCAGAAATACATAACCCATTTTATTTGCATCAAATCAACCTGAAGGAAAATTTATGAGTATTTCTGCATACTTGTATTTATTGAATCCTGAAATAAAACTAGTCTCTAACCATCTCAAGCATAAAAATGAAGGCTCATGTACCATGTGTCTAAATATTTAAAATACACAAATCAAGACAAAGCATTATATGAGATATGTTCTATCATCCTACAAAGAAAATTATGCTTTCATTACAACCTGAAAGGGAAGGATGGGGTTTGGAATTCTCGGACCCGTTTTAAATCATAATTGGAGATACAAAGAGAAACAACTAGGGTGGACATATGTATAACTCCAAAGGTTACTCTTCCATGGGGACCAGTAGGGCCAGAGAGAAATCCTTTAAATGATAAGATTCCACCTAAAACTTGATGTTTTATATCTAAATAATTTAGTTCAGAACTATGTGAGAGACAATAACAATTATACCTCAAAAGGGTTTACTAATGGGTTAAAAAGCAAGGAGTCATTTCTAGTTTTGGTTACATGACTCTGGTTTATAATTCTAACTCTACTAGAGAAATCTCTAGAAAATTTTGAAGGAGTATTGTCAAAATTTTTAAAACCTATTATGAGTGGCAGGATGTAGAAAGCATAGAGATTAATACCTTGAGAAATGGAGATAAAAGAAAAATCCAAATAGATGTGACTACATCTAAATAAAAATAGATTTAACAACACAAAAGAAAGACACAAATTGCAGGCCTAATCAGGCAGTGAAAACAGTGCCAAAGAAGACAAAGATACTAGCAGAAAGGCTCCACAACTTGACTCTAGTGTTAAGGAGAAGTAAGGGAATATTTATCCTTAATCAAACTTCTTGTAATATTAATTGAAACCATTCACACAGCTAGAGACAAAAGAGCATGTTCCTGAGGTTATTGTATAGTGATTACTGATCTGAGAATGTTTCCAAGGCTTAAAAACTAGTTGTTAAGATTTTTTAAGCATAAGGTGTAAATTATGACTTCAGCAGCATTAAAATGGCACTAGATCCACACTGTTTCAGGTGCAAGTTTATTAACAGGAATTTTAAGCTGCAAGATCTCTTGATCTTTCAGCTTTCTTCTGTTAACATGACCTTCTCTTGTGTTACTGTGCTCTCTGTTCTGCAACATTCCTAAAAATTATTGTTGGGAAAATCTAATGTTAACTTGTTTGACAATCTGAAACTGAACAGTGATCTTCTAGCTACTCCACTGTTGCTTGGGAAAAAAATCATTAAGAGAGAAGTTTCACCTTTCAATAAATGTGGCATCACCAATGCTCTTGATGACACAGAAAATTGTATCTATAGCAAAGTGTTGTAATCAGCAAGCACCATCGACTCAACAGACATGAGTTTGAACACACTCCAGGAGACAGTGAAGGACAAAGGGGCCTGGCGTGCTGCACTCCATGGGGTCACAAAGAATCACACATGACTTAGTGACTGAACAATAAATCAGTCAGAAAGTTATTTGAAAGAGATGGATTTTGTGCACATCTTTTAGAATCAATTTTTATATTTTTTTCTTTTATTTTTGCAGAAAACCTTGAATAACTCAAATAAAAGACCACATCCATTGTGTACAAAATAAGGAAAATACATGAGTAGTGAAAAAGCATTATTACATCATTCAAGTGGAGAAATGTTTTCTTCTATAATATACAGGAAATCCTAAAATTGGCTTCATTTTAGAGTTAATGAAATATAATATGTTCTGTATACAAGCATTATTGGAATGCCTTACTCTTTGAAGAGTATGATTATTAGCAATAAGTTGTTGACCATAAGCTCTTCTAGAAAGACAGGTGAAAACATAACCTGCTTATAAAATTATGTCATGAGTTTCAACACTGCATTCTTTAGATGTTTGCATAAGTTTTCTGCCTTCTTTTCGGTCTTGACACATTTTTAATTCATTGTCTGGGACAACGTGAATCAATCAGATTCACAGAAAACCTGACTAACCTTGTATCAAAGAACAATGGTGTAGTTACAGATGTACCTTAAGGTGCCATATTAGAAAGATGAAAATCAATAATAAGATGAATATAAATGATATAAAATAGCTTTAAAATTTTTTTAGATTAATGCAAATGTTATTAATAAATATTTGAAACTAGTGGTAAAGTCACCTGCCTATGCAGGAGGTATAAAAGATGTGGGCTCAATCCCTGGGTTGAGAAGATCCCATGGAGGAGAGCATGGCAACCCACTCCACTATTCTTGCCTGGAGAGTCCCCATGGAAAAAGAAGCCTGGCAGGCTATAGTCCATAGAGTCACAAAGAGTCAGAAACAACTAAAGTGACAGCATGTTTACCCCATGTTGTTAAGATCATGTTATCTCAAGGTTATAAATTATCTTGTTTTTCTTAAAATATATATATATAAGATTTTTAATGGAAGCTTGTCTACTCTAAATAGAAATTTAAAAAAAAAAACTACCATTTGTTGACTTTAAAAAATAATTACAACCTAAAAGTTAAGAATTATGTTTTTTTTTTTTTTTCCAGTCGAAATTTTTCAGACATAAGCCTGGAGGCAGCATTTCAAGTAGCCCTGAGAGAACTGCTCTAAGGAGGCAGGGTGAGAGGTGGGTAGGAGTCAGATTATACAGAAGTTTGAAACAAAGGGCCGGTAGTCTGAACATCAAAAGTATTTTTGTGAATTAAAGAAAAGATATCTCAAGTTAAGGAATTCAGTGCTTTTCTATGTATGCTCATGCTAATGCTTAGTTGCTCAGTCACTCAGTCATGTCCTGCATGTCCTGAGGCTCTCTGTGACCCCATGAATGCAGCCTGCCAGGCCTCCCTGTCCCTGAGGATTCTCCAGGTAAGATGTCTAGAGTGCACTGCCATGCCCTCCTCCACGGGATCTTCCCAATTTAGAGATCGAACCCTGGTCTCCTGCATTGTAGACAGATTCTTTACCATCTGAGTTGCCAGGGAAGCCCTTTCTTTGTATGGGAAGATGCAAGAGTCTAGGCTCACTGAAATCATTCCTTTCATATCATCTCAGCCATCTGGGCCAGTATCCTGTTTGCACAGCCTGAACTTCCTGAGGGTTCCTGGGTAGGGAGTGACTGAAGCCTGATGGCTGCTGATCACAGAAATTCTTCTCCTTCTTGAGGGTCCTGAAGGGCTGGAATTGCTGATGACTGTGACATCCTTGCTTATTGATATGGCAGGAAATATTTCATTTACCACATTTCATGGCATTTTTTGCCACATTATTATCTTAAATTTATAACCCCCTATGTGCATGCCTGTTTTTAATAAGTTACTTCAGTAATGTCTGACTCTTTGCTATCTAGTGGACTATAGCCAGCCAGGCTCCTCCATCCATGAGATTCTCCTGGCAAGAGTACTAGAGTGGGTTGCCACTTCTTTCTTCAGGAGATCTTCCCTACCCATGGATGGAACCAGAGTCTCTTATGTCTCTTGCATTGGCAGGTAGGTTTCTAACCACCAGAGCCACCTGGGAAGCTCTAAGCAAGTACATGTCAGGTGGCTCAGTGGTAAAGAATCTGCCTGTCAATGCAGGAACCACAGAAGACACCGTTTGATTCCTGAATCATGAAGATCCTATGGAGTAGGAAATGGCAACCCACTCTAGTATTTTCACCTGGGAAACTCTAAGGACAGAGGAGCCTGGTGGGCTATAGTCCATGGGGTCACAAAGAGTTAGACACGACTGAGTGACAGAGCTTGAACACACATGTCTATGTATCCAAACTGTATCTCTCTTGATCTAAAAGAGAAAACTCCTAGCTATTAATTTGGTTTTTCTATGATACATTAACATTCTTGAAAATGATATTTTCATGGCCTTCAGATTTTAAGACCATGAAATTTACCACTGTTACATTAATTTGCAAATGCATTCACTCAAACCAAAAGGTATTCTTCTCCATACAGTTTAATTATCTGTATACTGTAAATGTATAAAATATTTAGAACTAGGTCATATATGAAAGTAATGACAGAATGATCAAAGCATGTAAATTGTCTTTTCAATTCTTAGACATTCCTTGCTATAGGTGACTGTGGTATGAGCATTTATTTCATGTTGATTTACTTGAATCATTTAGGATTGTCAGCTGGAATAATGACAATTTTTGTGGTCAGTGTAGAAAATCACAGAAAAAAGCATTTTATCTTGATTCACTGTTATATACCAATCACCATACTATATTAATTTGATCTGATAGAAACACTGTAATAGGAACAGAACAGAAGCTACAACCACAGCTGCTAATTATTTTTCAGCATTTCATCAAATTTTTCTAGATTGTGCCATAGGCAAAACTGGGGAATTCAATATGGGGAATTAAATATGATAATAATATCCACATCTCAAACATATCAATGTGATCCAAACTTTCACTAATTTCATAAGCTATGCTATTCCTATTGCTTCCATATTTAATTCCCCAGTTTTGCCTATGGCAAAATCTAGGAAAATTTGATGAAATGCTGAAAACTAATTAGCAGCTGGGGTTGTAGCTTCTGTTCTGTTCCTATAACAGTATTTCTATCAGTTCAAATTAATATACTATGGTGATTCGTATACAACAGTGAGTAAAGATAAAATGCTTTTTTCTGTGATTTTCTACATTGACCACAAAAATTGTCATTATTCCAGCTGACAGCTGGTCCTTCTTTGGAAGGAATGATGCTAAAGCTGAAACTCCAGTACTGTGGCCACCTCATGTGAAGAGTTGACTCATTGGAAAAGACTGATGCTGGGAGGGATTGGGGGCAGGAGAAGGGGACAACCGAGGATGAGATGGCTGGATGGCATCACGGACTCAATGGATGTGAGTTTGAGTGAACTCCGGGAGTTGGTGATGGGCAGGGAGGCCTGGCATGCTGCAGTTCATGGGGTCGCAAAGAGTTGGACACAACCTAGCAACTGAACTGACTGATATATGTTAGTTGCTCAGTCCTGCTCAACTCTGAAGTCCTGTGGACTATAGCCCACCAAGCTCCTCTGTCCATGGGATTTTTTTCAGGCAAGCATAATGGAGTGGGTAGCTATACCCTTCTCTAGGGGATCTTCCCCACCCAGGGATCAAACCCGGGTCTCCTGCATTAAAGGCAGATTCTTTACATCTAAACCACCAAGGAAGCCCATATATTATACGTAATTTTTTTTGATGTGTACTCAAATCTTTAATCCTCATCTTCTTCTGCCTACTTCAGTAGCCTTTTTTTCTCTGAATCATGATTTCATCAAGTAATTTCTATAATTTGTTGAGTAAATCAAGGGCCAATATTCATGCAGTAACATGAACTTGAAATATAACTGAAGAAGTTAAAAAACATGACTCCCAAATTCTTTGATTTTATTCCCTTTAAGTTTACTGCTGTTTCAACCAATAGTACAGTTGTAAAGATCTGACTGATCTCTGAGGCCATTTGGAAAACACAGCTGGTGATTCCTATAAATCTTTGGCATATTTCTTTTTACAGTTCTGTTACTAGAAAATTGTTCCTTTTTCATCTTGAGTTCATGTTTTTAGGCAGTTCCAGACAGAGGATGAGATGGTTGGATGGCATTACTGACTTCATGGACATGAATTTGAATAAGTTCCAGGAGGTGACAATGGACAGGGAAGCCTGGTGTGCTGCAGTCCATGGGATCACAAAGAGCTGGACATGACTGAGCAACTGAACTAAGAGAAGTGTTGAGTCCAGAGCTGAAGCAGGACTGAAGCAAAACCTTCTTGAATATTTTCCATATTATGCTGTGAATCCAGTGTTCTAGTGTGGGCAGTGGTTGTTGTTGTTCAGTCACTCAGCTGTGTTCAACTCTGTGAATCCATGGATGGCAAAATGTCAGGCTCCTCTGTCCTTCACTATCTCCCAAATTTGTTCAGATTCATCTCCACTGAGTTGGTGATGCTAGTGGGTAGTGGTTACAGGTACTCTTCTTGGCTAAGCTCTTAGCACTGTTCCCTTTAACCCTCTCAGACCCTTCTTTTCCCAGCTTTCATCCCCTGCAGGTGAGACCAGTTGCCTACAGAAGAAACTTCCCCAGATCTCTGGGGTTCTCCCTTTGCACAGCTCTCTCCTTTCTGATATTCTGCTTTATGAACTCCAGCCATCTCAGCTCTTTCTCCTCAGCTCTGTCTCCTCAGCTCATGAAACCAATCTGAGCTTCACTTGGATCTCTTCCTCCATAAACTCTTAACAAAATGAAAAGACAGCTCATGGAATGGGAGAAATATTTGCAAACAATGTAAACAACACAGGATTAATTTCCAAAGTAAACAAACAATATTAAGAAAACAAAATAAAAAACCTAATTTTCTAGCTCTTTGTGACCTCTTGGACTATAGCCCACCAGGTTCCTCTGTCTATAAGCTTCCATTCTCTCAGGGCTTGATTTCCTATGTTGACTGCTGGCTGGCATCTGAAATGCCAGCGTTTTGAATATTTCACTGTTTATTTTGGTTTTACAAAGGTAAATCTAATCACTGCTGCTCCATGAGAGCTAGAAATGTCAGCCTTGACAGTATTCATGAAACTCTTGATTTCACCTCTTTGATGATACACACTCATGAGAAGAAAGTGAAGTATGAAAAATATTTTTATTAATTATTTTTTAGATGAATAGGAGCATCTTACACTAAATACATTAGCAGTAAGTCCATTATAACAATATGTTATGGAAAAAGTATATGTGCATCTAGATTTCCTTGCAAAGACAAAACTTCAAAACACATTTAAAGTAGAATAAATTTAAAAATGGATGTATTAATTTGTAAAATGTCATTAACTAAACTTCATGGAAATGTTGCCACTGATTTTTTATTCAACCTGCAGATATTTCATCCAATCCATTTTGTGTGTTTCCTGATAAAGGCAACTGGAAAAGAGAGAAAAGAGGGTCATAATGTTTTGATGATGTATGATATTAAGGATTTTACATGGAATCATCTAGAAGAGGATCGTTGAAGTGGAGGAGAGGACATTCATCACTGGAAGTGAACCTAAGAGATGAATAAACTGAGGTATGGTTAGATCCTCTATGTGGATTTTTAAATTCCCACAAGTGGTGACAACTTTTTATACTGGGGAGAGTGATCATAAGCCAGGTGCTCTGAATTAGAGGCATCAATCATAATGAATGCCTGGAACATAAGTCCAACACCTTCCTCCTCCAAACATTGTACATTAAAGAAATGTCTGGAAATGATAATGCAGGCCAAGAAAAGACATCCACCCTTATCAAAGACTAGAGATTATGGGAAATGATATGAAATTACATTATTCAATGAGTCACAGCAATGCTGGATTGCAAAAAAGAGTGGGAATGGGGAAGAAAACCTAATTTTAGAAAGAGCAAAAGAGTCAAAGGGATGATTCTACAAAGTGGTTGATGTTATTAGAAAAGTTGGCTTTTGACACATGTTCAGTTTCAGAGGGGACATTGGATGAATTTTTACAGATTTCAGTGTGTGACAATTTGTCCTGAAACCAGCGTTCTCCTAGACACCCAGAGAGAACTGTCTAGTGGATGGAGAAACTGTGTAGTCTGGTGAGTCTGAAGAGATTGGTCCTGGTGGTTTTTCGTAGTAGATGTAAAACCAGCTCTAAAACCATTTAGAGGGGACTGGGTCCTAAGGCAGTTTGTATTTGCAACCTGGAAGGAGTTGATGAATAAAATGTCTATTGGGTTGTAAGGAATGTCTGACATCCAATTGTATGCTAAGGTGGGGCCTACGTACCAAGCCCTTTGTGAGCATTATTGGATATATAACCAGGTTTCCTATAGTATAAGCATAAACAACTTAGGTATGTTAAGCACATTTTCATAGAGCACTTAGAGAAAAATTGTCAGTCATATTAAAGTCAGTTCAAACCACTGAAATTATATTTTGTATGCACCCCTCAAGGCATTCAGCAACCAATAAAGATCTCTTCATTCTGAAATTTCTCTACATATTTACTTCTGAAGTGTTGCCAGAAGAAATCATAATGATTTGGATTCATTGTCCTTGTGAATGCCCCAGCTTAATATTTCAAAAGTCCTATGAATTATTTCCCCCACTGCGTAAAAGAAGTAGGCTATAATGTTGACAATTATAAGGACATTATATACTGTAACATTTTAACAAAATGAAGAATTACACCATAAAGGGTATTGCTTTTATTTTTGACAGGTTTATTCACTAGCATGCCATATTTTTTTTTTTCTGATGTATAAATAATTGCATTCAAAGAAGTTCTCAAGGGGAAAAAAAGTCATCTTTTAAAAATGTTACTCTTTCTTTCATTCAAGACTTTTTCTTTTTTAGTTCCTACTATATCAATTGATGGTTACATTAGCAATAATATAGAATCTTGATTTTGAATTTTTACTTGCAAATCAGGTAATAGATCAATAGACATATCAACTAAAGAAGAAAAAAAGTCACAACCTGAAAGTAGAGAGAGATTGTTTTTTGGTGGCAAGGTTAAGGAATCTCAATCTGAGAAGTAGCATCTCAGTAGCCCTGAGAAAACTTATCCAAGGAGGCAGGAGAGGAAGTCAAGCTATATACTAGTATAACAAAGGGGGCCAGGCAGTCTGAGCAGCAAAGATTATTGTTAAACAGTAAAGAAAACCAGATATCAAACTAAGGAATTTAGCACTCTGCTTTGTATGAGAAAAAGCAAGCCTCTGCTTTCACTAAATTTATCCCTTTCATATACACCTCAGTTATCTGGAGCCAAATCCTGTTTTCTGTCATCATAAGGTGTGGCAGGTGTGGTGGATGGTTGCTTCTTGCATCCCCCAGTCCCACCTATGAGTTCCTCAGCATCACCATGGAGCGTAGTGGCATCTGCTGGATCACCTGCATTGTGTTCCCTTTTGCAAGCCCTCATTCACATTGCTGCTGCTGTTAAGTTGCTTCAGTCGTGTCCGACTCTGTGCAACCCCATAGACAGCAGCCCATCAGGCTCCACTGTCCCTGGGATTCTCTAGGCAAGAACACTGGAGCGGGTTGTCATTTCCTTCTGCAATGCATGAAAGTGAAAGTGAATTCGTTCAGTCATGTCTTAACGACCCCATGGACTGCAGCCGCTCCGTCCATGGGATTTTCCAGGCAAGAGTACTGGAGTGGGGTGCCATTGCCTTCTCTGCTCACTCACATTAGGAGGTCAGAAATCACTGATGGCTGTGACACTTTTTGCCCACCTATGTGACAGAAGATATTTCATTTCACAGACAGGTGATAAGAATGTAAGTTAAAACCTGAATGGTAGACATTAACTACAGGGCATGCCAGGACTCTCTCAAAATGAAGTTGAGTCAGTGACTTGGCATTTCGGAAAAGTTGAAATTAGAAGGATAGTTAAATGTTATTCTGGGGAAGAGATGGGAAAGAGGACTATATCTATAGGGTTTCATAAGAGGGAATTTTTTGTATAAAGCCACGGATGCATAAAATAAGGCACATTCACATAAAGACAGGCTTTAATGTCTAGTGCTTAATATGAAAAGTAAAGCAACTAAACAAAAATAGTAGGTTAAATATGGTCTAGGTTACAAATGGCCTTTTAGCCAATGCTATCAAGGTGACAATTTCCTATCAGGTGTACTCTGAATTATTTTCCACCAAGGTGAATCCCTGGTAGCTTAAACAGTGAAGGGATCTCAAAGAGTTGGACATAACTGAGAGACTAATATTTTCACTTTACTTTTTCAGTCTACTCTATGGGGAGGAATTTTCTCTCTCTCCATACATGTTATTTCTCCTTTGTGCCTATTTAACCCACATCAAGAACTCTACATTTCACTGGTTTTTATAAGAAATCTTACCTGTAAAACATCCATTAGGTCCGTTCAGTTGCTCAGTTCTGTCTGACTTTTTCAGACCCTGAGGATTGCAGCACACCAGGCATCCTTGTCCATCACCAACTCCCAGAACTTGCTCAAACTCATGTCCATGGAGTCAGTGGAGTCATACAACCATCTCATCCTCTGTCACTCCCTTCTCATCCTTTCTTCAATCTTTCCCAGCATCAGGGGCTTTTCCAGCGAGCTAGTACTTCTCATCAGGTGGCCAAATTATTGGAGCTTCAGCTTCAGCATCAGTCCTTCCAATGTATATTCAAGACTGACTTCTTTTAGGATTGACTGGTTTGATCTCCTTGCAGTCCAAGGGGCTCTCAAGAGTTACCAGGGTCCAACCCCGGTTGAATCCAGGGTATCCTCAGGGGGACAGTATCGTTGTCTGAAAGAGATTAATTAGAGATCTAGAGGGAGATAAGGAAGAAATGTTACAGTTAAGAAAATAGAGGAGAGAAAGAGGCCTATATTCCTTGGTTTATGCAGAAAGCCAATAAAGCTCCAGAGAAGGAACTTGCTCTGTTCACATAGGCTGCAGGTGCCCTCTTGGTCTCCCGAAGGAGTGAAGATGCAGAGCACCTTACTGGTCAGGTCTTAGAAGCCCAGGCAGAAAAGTGAACACAGAAAGCTTCTGTGCTCCAAGGGATCAGCCTGAAAAAGAGAGGGAGAGAGAGAGAGAGAATTGACACAGGGAGACCAAGCATCATTGAGCGAGGCCCCAAACTTTATTTTCCAGGGGGACTTATATACCTTGAGCTGTACATAGAAATACAGAGATCTCAGGTGATTTACATCATCTTGCCAGAAGGCCTGCTAACATTTTTATGACCCTTTCTGATAATGATTAGCCAACCAGAAAACATTTTCTCCAAAGGTGATTATTCCAAAGTCAGACGCCACTCTCAGAAAGCGCTAGAAAAGGTTACATTTCCATAGGTTAAAGGTGAAGTGGGCTATAACATGGAAAGAATTTCTGATGTGGTTAAATCAAAGGCTACAGCTTGTTTTTCCATATACGAACTATACTAATTAATGTATGTTCTCAAAAACATAATGGGTAAGGGATATGGAAACAGCAGCAAATATTGGCTCAACAGTGAAACCCTCCACCAGTACTATTCTACTAATTTCTTATCTCCCTGTAAGACTTTATATTTTTAGAATATTATAGGCTTCCGGTGCCTCTCACGGTTGGGAGGCCATAAACAATCACATGCGTAACTGCAGGAGCCTGAACAAACCTGTCAGGTTACTTAGAAAATCATCAGAGGGGTTTGGATTGGAACACTCTTACTATGCCCAGGAGAATTATTAACTAAAGCTCTTAGTTGTTTTCTTCAGAGAAAGGTGGTCATGGATAGCCCTTGTTAATGTCAGAGGAGTGTAGTATAGCAAACAATAAACAGAGATATTTTGGTTTTGGGGTAGATGATTGTGCAGAGGACCCCTTGAAACCTGATCTGCCTTGCCCTGTCAGGCTCTTCCACATGACCTTGTCATGGGTGGGGTCAGGGAGTCCCTTGAGTCCTGATCCTGCCTTGCCTGCCAGGCTCTTCTGCATGACCTTGTCATGTGTGGGATCTCCCATGATGGCTCCCAGCAGAGAGTCTTCTCCAACACCACAATTCAAAAGCATTAATTCTTCATCACTCAGCTTTCTTTATGGTACAGCTCTCACATCCATACAAAACCACAGCTTTGACTAGATGAACCTTTGTCAGCAAAGTGATGTCTCTGCTTTTTAATATGCTGTCTAGATTGGTCATATCTTTTCTTCCAAGGAACAAATGTCTTTTAATTTCATGGCCGTGGTCACCATCTTCAGTGATATTTCTCACCTATTATAGATTTTTATTGAAATTTTGGGAGAAACAGGAAGGGCTGAATTCCCCTTTGTAACAGCTTTCTGACACTTTGTTTCTCCTTTCTCTCTTCCTCTTCAGATTTGTTCCCCTCATTGTACAAATTAGTTTCCCTTAAAAAGATCCAGTCCTCCCAGAATCCAGAAACATGGTAATTAACGAGATGAAGATATTTGCTCTCAAATGTGCATCTCTGCTTGAACTAAAGAATTGGAGCTGCTTACTCAGAGAATTCTTCCTGGTCTAACTTATTGCATACTGTTCTGATGAGAACATATACCACTCAAATTCATTGTGGAAAAATATACCCAGTCTTGTTATTTCTAAAATTCATTTATTAGATTTTGGTGAGATTAAAAAATGCATAATAAATTTTTAGTAGCTACTTCTTTAAAATGAAATCAAAGAGCCATTTATTTGTCAGAAAGAAATTCAAAAGTGAAAGAAATTTAACATTGGATCTAGCAAACTACACTCTTGTTTAAACTCAAAATGANATCACTCAAATTCATTGTGGAAAAATATACCCAGTCTTGTTATTTCTAAAATTCATTTATTAGATTTTGGTGAGGTTAAAAAATGCATAATAAATTTTTAGTAGTTACTTCTTTAAAATGAAATCAAAGAGCCATTTATTTGTCAGAAAGAAATTCAAAAGTTAAAGAAATTTAACATTGGATCTAGCAAACTACACTCTTGTTTAAACTCAAAATGATTGTACCAATGGAACATTAAAATAAGACAATTTTATTTAAAAAACTTCCAATCCCACAGACATGACTTCTCAACTTCAGTATACTATCTCCTGTTACTTAATTTCAGAGCCTTGATTTGTAATAATATTAATGTTTATAAGAATTATTGATAAGGGTTATATAATGTATAAAAGATGGGATATTTAATACCCTCCCAAATTCAAACACATACACACACATACCCGATTTTAATGTGTGCACATTGTGGAGTAAATAAGTCAAAAAAGTAACTGACTTTATGTACAAAGAAGAATCATGAATCCTGAATTTCAAAATATACCTCTTCAAATTAGATGTAGTGGTTTTCTAATTTATTGTTCCAAATATGTCAATCAATATAATCAATACAGTAGCATTTTAAGGTCCAATTATTCTACATAAATACAGTAACTAACTTTTCCCATTTATATCAGCTCTGGAATGCTACATAACTCTTAACAAATTAACAGATTAAAGATGTGACTATTACACAGTATTAGAACCATTCTTGTGAAAAGTTAAGTATTTTAATTCTAGGTCTTGGATTTGCCTGTCTAAAGTAAGTCACTTTCCATTGCGGTTATAGGTTCATTTGCATTCTGATGTAGTGTGCCTCCATTGTTTGTTTTACCCTCTGAACACAGTTGAGTGCATTTTGTTCTACTGAGTTTACATGGGCTGCAGGTGCCAGCTCCTGTTGCAGCTGTGCCTATATTTTAGAATGGGCTAACAGACAGCAGTAGTCTTGTATGGATGTGAGAGTTGGACTGTGAAGAAGGCCAGCGTTGAAGAATTGATGCTTTTGAACTGTGGTATTGGAGAAGACTCTTGAGAATCCCTTGGACGGCAAGGAGATCCAACCAATCCATTCTGAAGGAGATCAGCCCCGGGATTTCTTTGGAAGGAGTGATGCTAAAGCTGAAACTCAAATACTTTGGCCACCTCATGTGAAGGGTTAACTCATTGGAAAAGACTCTGATGCTGGGAGGGATTGGGGGCAGAAGGAGAAGGGAACGACAGAGGATGAGATGGCTGGANTACACATAAACTCAGCAACTTAGATAAAATGGTTTATGTTTACCACCAACTCATATATTCCTGTATGAAAGGGATCATTTGTTTGGTCCTATAATTATTAAAAAAATTGCATTTGTAATTTTAAAATTCCCCAAAAGAAATATCCAGGCCTAGATGGTTTCACTTGAAACTCTACCAAAAATTTTAAAAAGAATCAACACTAATTCTACAATTTTTAGAGAAAACATGAATAGATAGTATAAGAACTATCTTAATTTGATATTTGTCTTAAAAGTCTATGATAACGTCATACTTAATGGTGAAAAATTGTACATTTGGGGAAATTGCTACGGATACTATAGACAGTGAAAGGATAATAAATAAATACTATTAATAATTCTGTGTCCCAAAATTTGATAAAGTAGATGACAAGGACCAATTAATTGGAAGATAAAATTTATCAAAACTCATACAAGATAAACTATACAACATGAACAGTCCTTTGGCTATTTAAAAAATTGAATCAATAATTATTAACATTCCAAATCAGTAAACACTAGGATCAAATAGGTGACTGGTGAAACCTACAGAACATTTATGAAAAAAATTAACTTAAGTCTATAAAATTTTCAGAAGATAGAAGCAGAGAGCATATTTCCTAACTCATTCTATGAGGCCAGCATTTGGTCAGTTCAGTTACTCAGTCGTGTCTGCAAGCCATTGACTGCAGCACACTAGACTTCCCTGTCCATAGCCATAGCGACCTCCTTCAAAAGGACTTAGGCCAACACTGTTGTGTGCAGTGCATCTGACCCTGTGGCAAGCCAGTGTTAACACATGCCTCCACCGGAGGCTCTTGAACACTCATAGGCAAGGCTGTCTCAGTCTCTTATGGGATCACTGCTCCTTTCTCCTGGCTCCTGGTGCACACAAGGTTTTGTTTGTGCCTTCCAAGAGTTTGTTTCCCAAGTCCTGTGGAAGTTATGTAACCAAATCCCACTGACCTTCAGAGTCAAATTCTGTGGGGGCTTCTAAGTCCCTTTGCTGGATCCCCAGGCTGGGAAATCTGCTGTGGGTCCTAGAAATTTTTGCAAGAACTTCTTTGGAATAATTGTTCTCCAGTTCGTGGGTCATTGGCTCAGTGGGTCTATGATGGGGCGGATGGCAGCCTCCTCCAAAAGGTCTTATGCCACAATTTGTGCCTCCAAGGTCTGCTGTAGCCAGAGCTCCTGTCCCTACTTCAGGCCACTGCTGACCCATACTTCTGCAGGAGAAACTCAAACACTCAAAGTCATGTCTGGCTCAGTCTCTATGGGGTCTCTGGGTCCTGGTGTACACAAGGTTTTGTTTGAGTGCTTGGAGTGTCTCTGGTGTATATAGGGTTTGATTCTAAACATGATTTCATCCCTCCTACCATCTTGTTGGGGCTTCTCCTTNGAACAGTCCTTTGGCTATTTAAAAAATTGAATCAATAATTATTAACATTCCAAATCAGTAAACACTAGGATCAAATAGGTGACTGGTGAAACCTACAGAACATTTATGAAAAAAATTAACTTAAGTCTATAAAATTTTCAGAAGATGGAAGCAGAGAGCATATTTCCTAACTCATTCTATGAGGCCAGCATTTGGTCAGTTCAGTTACTCAGTCGTGTCTGCAAGCCATTGACTGCAGCACACTAGACTTCCCTGTCCATCGCCATAGCGACCTCCTTCAAAAGGACTTAGGCCAACACTGTTGTGTGCAGTGCATCTGACCCTGTGGTAAGCCAGTGTTAACACATGCCTCCACCGGAGGCTCTTGAACACTCATAGGCAAGGCTGTCTCAGTCTCTTATGGGATCACTGCTCCTTTCTCCTGGCTCCTGGTGCACACAAGGTTTTGTTTGTGCCTTCCAAGAGTTTGTTTCCCAAGTCCTGTGGAAGTTATGTAACCAAATCCCACTGACCTTCAGAGTCAAATTCTGTGGGGGCTTCTAAGTCCCTTTGCTGGATCCCCAGGCTGGGAAATCTGCTGTGGGTCCTAGAAATTTTTGCAAGAACTTCTTTGGAATAATTGTTCTCCAGTTTGTGGGTCATTGGCTCAGTGGGTCTATGATGGGGCGGATGGCAGCCTCGTCCAAAAGGTCTCATGCCACAATTTGTGCCTCCAAGGTCTGCTGTAGCCAGAGCTCCTGTCCCTACTTCAGGCCACTGCTGACCCATACTTCTGCAGGAGAAACTAAAACACTCAAAGTCATGTCTGGCTCAGTCTCTATGGGGTCTCTGGGTCCTGGTGTACACAAGGTTTTGTTTGAGTGCTTGGAGTGTCTCTGGTGTATATAGGGTTTGATTCTAAACATGATTTCATCCCTCCTACCATCTTGTTGGGGCTTCTCCTTTGCCCTTGGACATGGGATATCTTTTTTTGGTGGTATTCAACATTCTCCTGTCAATGGCTGTTCAGCAACGAGCTGCAGTTCTGGAGTTCTCGCAGGAGAAGATGAGGACACATCCTTCTACTCTGCCATCTTAGCAGTAAAAGTCAGCATTACCCTTACACTAAAATCAGACATTACAAAAAAAAAAAAAAAACATAGACAAATATCTCTCATTAACTTAGATGCAAAATTCTTCAACAAAGTTTTATTTAACAAATGATTTATTGTTGTTAGTGCATACAAATGCAAAATACTATTTCTCCATATGAATTTTGTATCAATTGACTTTACTGAGTTTATTGATAAGCTCTAGTAATTTCTGGTATAATTTTTTTGCCTTTTCTATATACAATATCATGTCATTTACAAACAGTGACATTTTTGCTTCTTAATTTTCCAGTTTGAATTACTTTTGTTTCTTTTTCTTCACCAATTGCTATGCTAGGACTTTTGTTTATTTTTTTAAAATTTAATTTATTTACTTTAATTGGAGGCAAATTACTTTCAATACGGTAGTATTTTGTTATACATTGACATGAGTCAGCCATGGGTGCACATGTGTTCCCCATCCTGAAACCCACTACCACATCCCTCCCCATCCCATCCCTCTGCTAGGACTTTTAAAACTATGTAAACTAAAGTGGTAATAGTGGATCATCCTTGCCTTCTTCCTAATCTTAGAAGTAATACTTTCTTTTTCGGCTTTTCACCATTGAGTATGGTGGTTATCTGTAAGTTTGTTATATATTGCTTTTATCATGTTGAAGTACGTTTCTTTTATGCCCACTTTCTGGAGAGGTTTTTTGAATGAGTAATTTGAAGATATTGAAAAATTCTTTCATCACGGGATAAATCCCAGTGGATCATGGTGTAAGAAAACAACCCCGCTTACTATCACAACAAAGAGAATAAAAAAAAAAACAAGGAAACAAAGCTACTTTAGGAGACAAAAGGGCTTCCCAGATAGCTTAGTTGGTAAAGAATCCACTGCAATACAGGAGACACTGGTTCAATCCCTGGGCTGGGATGATCCACTGGAGAAGGGATAGGCTAGCCACTCCAGTATTCCTTGGGCTTCCCTTGTGGCTCAGCTGGTAAAGAATCTACCTGCAATGCTGAAGACCCTAGTCAATCCCTGGATTTGGAAGATCTCCTTGAGAAGGGAACAGCTACCTGCTCCAGTATTCTGGCCTAGAGAATTCCATGTACCATATAGTACAGTTCAGTTCAGTTGCCCAGTCATGCCCAACTCTTTGAGACCCCTTGGACTGCAGCATGCTAGGCTTCCCTGTCCACCACCAACTCTCAGAGCTTGCTCAAATTCATGTGTATCAAGTCGATGATGCCATCCACATATAGTCCTTGTATATAGTCCATAGAGTCACAAAGAGTCTGACATGACCGAGTGACTTTAACTTTCAAGGAGACAAGAGAATACTATTCTAAAAACTATAAGACAATGATGAAAGAAATCAAAGATGACACAAACAATGGAAAGATATAAAATGTTCTTGGATTGAAAAAAGCAATACCATGAAAATGACTATACCCCCAAAGGGTATACAGATTGAATGCAACCCTATCAAATTGCCAATGGCATTTTTCAAGGAACTAAAAATGTTTAAATTCCTAGGAAACCATAAAAGACCCTGAATAGTCATAACAATCTTAAAGAAAAATGGAGCTGGAGGGATCTGACTTCCTATACTGCAAAGGTACAATAGTTGAAACAAAATCGTATGGTACTGGTACAAAAATAGACATATAGATCAGTGGAACAGAATAAAAAACCCAGAAGGTATCAAAAGAAAAATACCCAGAACTATAGTCAATAAATTATGACAAAGGAGGTAAGAACGTACAATGGAGAAACCACTTTAATAAATGGTTCTGGGAAAACTGAACAGCTACATGGAAAAGAATAAAATTAGAGTATTCTTTAACACATCACACAGAAATAAACTTAAAATGGATTAAAGAACTAAATATAACCCAGATTATAAAATTTTTAGGGGGAAACACAGCAGAACACTGTGACATAAATTTCAGCAATATCTTTTTAGATCTATCTCCTTGAGTAATGGAAATAAAAAATTAATCATATGAGACCAAAGTAAACTTAAAAGCTTTTGCATAGCAAAGAAAATTTAAATATATATATATGAAAATAAAAACCACAGAATGGGAGAAAATTTTTGGAAATGATTCAACTGAAAAGGGATTAATGCCTAAAGTTAATAAACAGCATCTATATCTGAATAACAGAAAAAGAAAACCCAAACAACCCAATCANAATATATATATATGAAAATAAAAACCACAGAATGGGAGAAAATTTTTGGAAATGATTCAACTGAAAAGGGATTAATGCCTAAAGTTGATAAACAGCATCTATATCTGAATAACAGATAAAGAAAACCCAAACAACCCAATCAAATCATGGACAGAAGTCTTAAATAAACTTTTCTGGAAAGAAGATATACAGATGGCCAAAAGGCACAAGAAA
Organism: Raphicerus campestris; assembly: GCA_006410735.1. Lineage (NCBI taxonomy): Eukaryota > Metazoa > Chordata > Mammalia > Artiodactyla > Bovidae > Raphicerus > Raphicerus campestris. The sequence goes on along the minus strand of SJYW01053439.1, from coordinate 97,034 downwards.
GGGTGTTCAACACTGCTAATTATTTGAGAAATGCAAACCAAAAACTACAATGAGCTATGACCTCACACTGGATAGAGTGACCATCATTAAAATGTACAAATAATAAATGCTGGAGAGGATATGCCGCAAAAGGAACCCTCCTATACTGTTGGGTGAGTATGTAAAATGCTGAAGCCACTATGGGGAACAGTATGGAGGTTCCTTAAAAAGCTAAAATAGAGCTACCACAAGATTATGGGAGAAATGTCAACAACCTCAGATATACAGAAGATACCACCCTAATGGCAAAAAGTGAAGAGTCTCTTAATGAAGGTGAAAGAGGAGAGTGAAAAGCCTAGCCTAAAACTCAACATTCAAAAAACCAAGCTCATGGCATCTGATCCCAAGACTTCATGGAAAATAGATGAGGATAAAATGGGAATGGTGGTTGATATTATTTTCTTGGGCTCCAAAATCAGTGCACAAGGTGACTATAAACCATGAAATAAAAAGATGCTCGCTCCTTGGAAGGAAAGCATATTAAAGGAAAGCTAGACAGAGTATTAAAAAGCAGACACATCATTTTGCCAACAAAAGCCCATGGAGTTAAAACTACGGTTTTTCCAGTAGTCATGTACAGATGTGAGAGTTGGACCATAAAGAAGACTGAGTGCCCAAGAACTGATGCTTTCCAATTGTGGTGCTGGAGAAGACTCTTGAAAGTCCCTTGGATAGCAATGAGATCAAACCAGTCAGTTTCAAAGGAAATCAACCCTTAATATTCATTGAAAGGACTGATAATGAAGCTGAAGCTCTAACACTTTGGCCATCTGATGAGAAGGGCCAACTCATTGGAAAAGATTTTGATGCTGGGAAAGACTGAAGGCAAAAGGAGAAGACGGTGGCAGAGGATGAGATGGTTGGATAGCATCACTAATTCAATGGACATAAACTTGGGCAAACTCTGGGAGATAGTGACGGATAGGGATGTCTGGTGTGCTACATAGGGTCACAAAGGGTTGGGCACGACTTAGTGACTGAACAACAAATGGTTCTGCAACACCATTCTTAGGTATGTATTGAGAAGAAAAAAAGTACAACTCCAATGGTCATGGCAGCACTATTTACAATAGCCAAGACATGGAAGCAACCTAAACGTTCATCAACAAATGAATGTAAAAGAAGTGTGTTATGTATTTCTTATATTTTAATTTCATCTTTCTGCAGGATTCTGCATTACTTCCTGTACATTCAGAATGAATTCTGAGAATCTGAATGGGCCACCTCTTTTGATGAAAGAGCTGAAGTTTGCAGCTTATCTAAATTGATGTAAAGAGTGTAGACATGTGAAGGGGATCAATGGAGGACAAATAAATGTGGAAGAATTAGTGGAAATAAAAATCTAGTATAAATAACATTAAAATACATAGTGTAAAAACAGAGGGTCAGTCTGTTCAATTCAGTCATTCAGTCATGTCCAACTGTTTGCAAACTTATGCAGTATGACACCAACTCCCTGTCCATCACTGACTTCTGGAACATGCTCAAAAGCCATTCAGCCATCTCAGATTCTGTTGTCCCCTTCTCCTCATGCCTTCAATATTTCCCAGGATCAAGGTACTTTCAAATGAGGCAGTTCTTCACATTAGGTGTCCTAAGTATTGGAGCTTCAGCTTCAGCATCAGTCCTTCCAATGAATATTCAGGACTGATTTCCTTTAGGGTGAACTGGTTTGATCTCCTTGCAGTCCAAAAGACTCTCAAGAGTCTTCTCCAACACCACAGGTCAAAAACATAGCACTCAGCTTTCTTTATGGTTCAACTCTCACATCCATACATGACTACTGGAAAAACCATAGTTTTGACTAGACGGATATTTGTAAGCAAAGTAATGTCTCTGCCTTAATATGCTGCCTAGGTGGGTCATAGTTTTTCTTCCAAAAAGCAAGCACCTTTTAATTTTATGGCTGCAGTCACCATCTGCAGTGATTTTGGAGCCCAAGAAAATAAGCCAACCTTTTCACTCTCCTCTTTCACTTTAATCAAGAGGCTCTTTAGTTCTTCTTCACTTTCTGCATAACTGAGGTTATTAATATTTCTCCTGACAGTCTTGATTCCAGATTGTGCTTCATCCAGCCTAGCATTTCTCATGATGTACTCTGCACATATGTTAGATAAACAGGATGACAATATAAAACCTTGACATACTCCTCTCCCAATTTAGAACCAGTCCATATCTGGTTCTAACTCTTGTTTCTTGACCAGCATTCAGATTTCCCAGAAGGCAGGTAAGGTGGTCTGGTGTTCCCATCTCTTTCATAATTTTCAGTTCGTACTGATCCACACAAAGGCTTTGGTGTAGTCCATGAAGCAGAAGTAGATGTCTTTCTGGAACTCTCTTGCTTTTTCCATGACCCAACACACCTTGGCAATTTGATTTCTGGTTCCTCTGCCTTTTCTAAATCTAGCTTGAACATCTGAAAGTTCTCAGTTCACATACTGTTGAAGCCTCACTTGGAGAATTTTGAGCATTACTTTGCTAGGTTGTGGGATGAGTGCAATTCTGCAGTAGTTTAAACATTCTTTGGCATTGTCCTTCTTTAGGATTGAAATGAAATCTGACATTTTCCAGTCCTGTGGCCACTGCTGCATTTTCCAAATTTGCTGGCATATTGAATGTAGCACTTTCACAGCATCATCTTTTAGGATGTGAAATAGCTCAGCTGGAATTCTATCACCTCCAGTAGCTTTGCTCATAGTGATGCTTCCTACGGCCCACTTAACTTTGGACTCCAGGATGTCTGGCTCTAGGTGAGTGATCACACCACTAGTTATCTGGGTCATTAAGAGCTTTTTTGTATAGTTCTTCTGTATTCTTTCCACCCTTTCTTAATATATTCTGCTCCTATGGTCCATAAATTTCTGTCCATTTTTGTCCCCATTTTTGTGTGAAATGTTCCACTGATATCTCTAATTTTCTTGAAGAGATCTCAAGTCTTCCCCATTCTATTGTTTTCCTCAATTGGCTTGCACTGATCACTCAGGAAGGCTTTTTTACCTCTACATGTTTCTCTTTGTAACTCTGCATTCAGATAGGTGTATCTTTCCTTTTCTCTTTTGTCTTTTGCTTCTCTTCTTTTCTCGCTATTCATAAGGCCTCCTAAGACAATCATTTTGACCTTTTGCATTTCTTTTTCTTGGGGATTGTCTTGATCACTACCTGTTGTACTGTACAGTACAAACCTGTACTGTTTTGTCCCAAAACTGTCCATAGTTTCTCAGGAACTCTATAAGATCTAATCTGATGAATCTGTTTGTCATTTCCACTCTATAATATTAAGGGATTTGATTTAGGTCATAACTGAATGGTTTGGTGGTTTTCCCTACTTTCTTCAATTTAAGTCTGAATTTTGTAATAAGGAGTTAATGATCTGAGCCACAACCAGCTTCCAGTCTTTTTTTTTTTTTTTTTTTT
>SJYW01053439.1:69350-93114 GCA_006410735.1 Raphicerus campestris | reverse complement strand
AGTGACTTTAACTTTCAAGGAGACAAGAGAATACTATTCTAAAAACTATAAGACAATGATGAAAGAAATCAAAGATGACACAAACAATGGAAAGATATAAAATGTTCTTGGATTGAAAAAAGCAATACCATGAAAATGACTATACCCCCAAAGGGTATACAGATTGAATGCAACCCTATCAAATTGCCAATGGCATTTTTCAAGGAACTAAAAATGTTTAAATTCCTAGGAAACCATAAAAGACCCTGAATAGTCATAACAATCTTAAAGAAAAATGGAGCTGGAGGGATCTGACTTCCTATACTGCAAAGGTACAATAGTTGAAACAAAATCGTATGGTACTGGTACAAAAATAGACATATAGATCAGTGGAACAGAATAAAAAACCCAGAAGGTATCAAAAGAAAAATACCCAGAACTATAGTCAATAAATTATGACAAAGGAGGTAAGAACGTACAATGGAGAAACCACTTTAATAAATGGTTCTGGGAAAACTGAACAGCTACATGGAAAAGAATAAAATTAGAGTATTCTTTAACACATCACACAGAAATAAACTTAAAATGGATTAAAGAACTAAATATAACCCAGATTATAAAATTTTTAGGGGGAAACACAGCAGAACACTGTGACATAAATTTCAGCAATATCTTTTTAGATCTATCTCCTTGAGTAATGGAAATAAAAAATTAATCATATGAGACCAAAGTAAACTTAAAAGCTTTTGCATAGCAAAGAAAATTTAAATATATATATATGAAAATAAAAACCACAGAATGGGAGAAAATTTTTGGAAATGATTCAACTGAAAAGGGATTAATGCCTAAAGTTGATAAACAGCATCTATATCTGAATAACAGATAAAGAAAACCCAAACAACCCAATCAAATCATGGACAGAAGTCTTAAATAAACTTTTCTGGAAAGAAGATATACAGATGGCCAAAAGGCACAAGAAAGGGTGTTCAACACTGCTAATTATTTGAGAAATGCAAACCAAAAACTACAATGAGCTATGACCTCACACTGGATAGAGTGACCATCATTAAAATGTACAAATAATAAATGCTGGAGAGGATATGCCGCAAAAGTAACCCTCCTATACTGTTGGGTGAGTATGTAAAATGCTGAAGCCACTATGGGGAACAGTATGGAGGTTCCTTAAAAAGCTAAAATAGAGCTACCACAAGATTATGGGAGAAATGTCAACAACCTCAGATATACAGAAGATACCACCCTAATGGCAAAAAGTGAAGAGTCTCTTAATGAAGGTGAAAGAGGAGAGTGAAAAGCCTAGCCTAAAACTCAACATTCAAAAAACCAAGCTCATGGCATCTGATCCCAAGACTTCATGGAAAATAGATGAGGATAAAATGGGAATGGTGGTTGATATTATTTTCTTGGGCTCCAAAATCAGTGCACAAGGTGACTATAAACCATGAAATAAAAAGATGCTCGCTCCTTGGAAGGAAAGCATATTAAAGGAAAGCTAGACAGAGTATTAAAAAGCAGACACATCATTTTGCCAACAAAAGCCCATGGAGTTAAAACTACGGTTTTTCCAGTAGTCATGTACAGATGTGAGAGTTGGACCATAAAGAAGACTGAGTGCCCAAGAACTGATGCTTTCCAATTGTGGTGCTGGAGAAGACTCTTGAGAGTCCCTTGGATAGCAATGAGATCAAACCAGTCAGTTTCAAAGGAAATCAACCCTTAATATTCATTGAAAGGACTGATAATGAAGCTGAAGCTCTAAAACTTTGGCCATCTGATGAGAAGGGCCAACTCAGTGGAAAAGATTTTGATGCTGGGAAAGACTGAAGGCAAAAGGAGAAGACGGTGGCAGAGGATGAGATGGTTGGATAGCATCACTAATTCAATGGACATAAACTTGGGCAAACTCTGGGAGATAGTGACGGATAGGGATGTCTGGTGTGCTACATAGGGTCACAAAGGGTTGGGCACGACTTAGTGACTGAACAACAAATGGTTCTGCAACACCATTCTTAGGTATGTATTGAGAAGAAAAAAATTACAACTCCAATGGTCATGGCAGCACTATTTACAATAGCCAAGACATGGAAGCAACCTAAACGTCCATCAACAAATGAATGTAAAAGAAGTGTGTTATGTATTTCTTATATTTTAATTTCATCTTTCTGCAGGATTCTGCATTACTTCCTGTACATTCAGAATGAATTCTGAGAATCTGAATGGGCCACCTCTTTTGATGAAAGAGCTGAAGTTTGCAGCTTATCTAAATTGATGTAAAGAGTGTAGACATGTGAAGGGGATCAATGGAGGACAAATAAATGTGGAAGAATTAGTGGAAATAAAAATCTAGTATAAATAACATTAAAATACATAGTGTAAAAACAGAGGGTCAGTCTGTTCAATTCAGTCATTCAGTCATGTCCAACTGTTTGCAAACTTATGCAGTATGACACCAACTCCCTGTCCATCACTGACTTCTGGAACATGCTCAAAAGCCATTCAGCCATCTCAGATTCTGTTGTCCCCTTCTCCTCATGCCTTCAATATTTCCCAGGATCAAGGTACTTTCAAATGAGGCAGTTCTTCACATTAGGTGTCCTAAGTATTGGAGCTTCAGCTTCAGCATCAGTCCTTCCAATGAATATTCAGGACTGATTTCCTTTAGGGTGAACTGGTTTGATCTCCTTGCAGTCCAAAAGACTCTCAAGAGTCTTCTCCAACACCACAGGTCAAAAACATAGCACTCAGCTTTCTTTATGGTTCAACTCTCACATCCATACATGACTACTGGAAAAACCATAGTTTTGACTAGACGGATATTTGTAAGCAAAGTAATGTCTCTGCCTTAATATGCTGCCTAGGTGGGTCATAGTTTTTCTTCCAAAAAGCAAGCACCTTTTAATTTTATGGCTGCAGTCACCATCTGCAGTGATTTTGGAGCCCAAGAAAATAAGCCAACCTTTTCACTCTCCTCTTTCACTTTAATCAAGAGGCTCTTTAGTTCTTCTTCACTTTCTGCATAACTGAGGTTATTAATATTTCTCCTGACAGTCTTGATTCCAGATTGTGCTTCATCCATCCTAGCATTTCTCATGATGTACTCTGCATATATGTTAGATAAACAGGATGACAATATAAAACCTTGACATACTCCTCTCCCAATTTAGAACCAGTCCATATCTGGTTCTAACTCTTGTTTCTTGACCAGCATTCAGATTTCCCAGAAGGCAGGTAAGGTGGTCTGGTGTTCCCATCTCTTTCATAATTTTCAGTTCGTACTGATCCACACAAAGGCTTTGGTGTAGTCCATGAAGCAGAAGTAGATGTCTTTCTGGAACTCTCTTGCTTTTTCCATGACCCAACACACCTTGGCAATTTGATTTCTGGGTCCTCTGCCTTTTCTAAATCTAGCTTGAACATCTGAAAGTTCTCAGTTCACATACTGTTGAAGCCTCACTTGGAGAATTTTGAGCATTACTTTGCTAGGTTGTGGGATGAGTGCAATTCTGCAGTAGTTTAAACATTCTTTGGCATTGTCCTTCTTTAGGATTGAAATGAAATCTGACATTTTCCAGTCCTGTGGCCACTGCTGCATTTTCCAAATTTGCTGGCATATTGAATGTAGCACTTTCACAGCATCATCTTTTAGGATGTGAAATAGCTCAGCTGGAATTCTATCACCTCCAGTAGCTTTGCTCATAGTGATGCTTCCTACGGCCCACTTAACTTTGGACTCCAGGATGTCTGGCTCTAGGTGAGTGATCACACCACTAGTTATCTGGGTCATTAAGAGCTTTTTTGTATAGTTCTTCTGTATTCTTTCCACCCTTTCTTAATATATTCTGCTCCTATGGTCCATAAATTTCTGTCCATTTTTGTCCCCATTTTTGTGTGAAATGTTCCACTGATATCTCTAATTTTCTTGAAGAGATCTCAAGTCTTCCCCATTCTATTGTTTTCCTCAATTGGCTTGCACTGATCACTCAGGAAGGCTTTTTTACCTCTACATGTTTCTCTTTGTAACTCTGCATTCAGATAGGTGTATCTTTCCTTTTCTCTTTTGTCTTTTGCTTCTCTTCTTTTCTCGCTATTCATAAGGCCTCCTAAGACAATCATTTTGACCTTTTGCATTTCTTTTTCTTGGGGATTGTCTTGATCACTACCTGTTGTACTGTACAGTACAAACCTGTACTGTTTTGTCCCAAAACTGTCCATAGTTTCTCAGGAACTCTATAAGATCTAATCTGATGAATCTGTTTGTCATTTCCACTCTATAATATTAAGGGATTTGATTTAGGTCATAACTGAATGGTTTGGTGGTTTTCCCTACTTTCTTCAATTTAAGTCTGAATTTTGTAATAAGGAGTTAATGATCTGAGCCACAACCAGCTTCCAGTCTTTTTTTTTTTTTTTTTTTTTGCTGACTGCATAGAACTTCTCCATCTTTGTCTGCAAAATATATAATCAATCTGATTTTGGTTTTGATTGTCTGGTGTTCACGTGTAGAGTCTTCTCTTGTGTTGCTGGAAGAAGGTGTTTGCTATGACCAGTGAGTTCTCTTGGCAATACTTTGTTAGCCTTTGCTCTGCTTTATTTTGTACTCCAAGGCCAAACTTACCTGTTTTCTGGGTATCTCTTGACTTCCTACTTTCTCATTTCATCCCCTATGATGAAAGGAACATCTATGTGTGCATGTGTTTATAAGATCTTGTAGGTCATCCTAGACCCATTCAACTTCATCTTCTTTGGATTTAATGCTGGAGGTATAGATTTGCATTACTGTGATATTGTATGGTTTGCCTTGGACATGAACAGAGATCATTCTGTGATTTTCTGAGACTGCACTCAAGTACTGCATTTTGGACTCTTTTGTTGACTATGAGGGCTACTCTATTTCTTCTAAGGGATTCTTGTGCACAGTAGTAGATATAATAGTCATCTGAATTAAATTTTCCCGTTCCAGTCCATTTTAGCTCACTGATTCTTAAAATGTTGATGTTCATTCCTGCCATCTCCCATTTGACCAATTCCAACTTACCTTGATTCATGGATCTAACATTCCTAAACAATATTGTTCTTTATAGCACCAGAATTCATCTCCAACACCAGTCACATCAATTACCGGGCATTGTTTTCCTTTTGGCTCCATCTCTTTATTCTTTCTTGAGTTATTTCTCCACTCTTCTCTGGTAGCATATTGAGCACCTACTGAGCTGGGGGAGTTCATCTTTCAGGGTCATGTCTTTTTGCCTTTTCTTATTCTTCATGGGGTTCTCAAGGCAAGAATATTGGTTTTCCATTCCCTTCTCCAGTGGACAATGTTTTGTCAGAATTCTGCGCCATTACATGTCTGTCCTGGGTAGCTCTAGAGGGTATGGCTCATAGTTTCATTTAGCTAGACAAAGCTACTGTCCATAAGATCAGTTTGGTTAGTTTTCTGTGATTGTCACTTTCATTCTATCTTCCCTCAGACAAATAAGGATAAGAGGCTTATGGAACCTTCCTGATGGGAAAGAATGACTGTGAGGGAAACTGGGTCAGCCTTGTTCTGATGGCCAGGGCCATAAACAGTAAATCTTTAATCCAACTTTCAGTTGATGGGTGGGGCTGTGTTCCCTCCCTCTTGTTTGGCCTGAGGTCAAACTGTAGGCCCACATCTCCCCTGGAGACTCCTGGACACTCACAGACAAGTCTGATACAGTCTTTGCTGGGGACACTGCTTTCTCCTGGCTCCTGGTGGGCACAAGGTTTATTTTTTTGTGTCCTCCAAGACTCTGCTTCGCCATTCCTGTGGAAGTTCTGTAATCAAATCCCACTGGCCTCCAAAGTCAGATTCCCAGGGGTTCTCAGTCTCTGCTGGATCCCCAGGTTGAGAAATTTGTTGTAGGTCCTAGAACTTTCTTAACTGTGTGAGAATTTCTTTGGCATCATTGTTCTCCAGTTTGTGGGTCTTCTGCTTGGCAGCTACATGGTAGGTAAGTCTGTGTGAACCTGGATTGCTGTAGCCAAAGCCCCTGTCCCTGTAGCTGGCCAGTGTTGACCCATGCCTCTGTAGTTAAGTTCAGTACAGTTCAGTCGTGTCTGACTCTTTGCAATCCCATGAATCACAGCACGCTAGGCCTCCCTGTTCATCACCAACTCGCGGAGTTCACAAAGACTCAGGTCCATCGAGTCAGTGATGACATTCAGTAATCTCATTTTCGGTTGTTCCCTTCTCCTCCTGCCCCCAATCCCTCCTAGCATCACAGTCTTACTCCCCTGAGTCAACTCTTCACATGAGGTGGCTAAAGTACTGGAGTTTTTCAGCTTTAGCATCATTCCTGTCAAAGAAATCCCAGGGCTGATCTCCTTCAGAATGGACTGGTTGGATCTCCTTGCANCATTACTTTACTAGCATGTGAGATGAGTGCAATTGTGCAGTAGTTTGAGCATTCTTTGGCATTGCCTTTCTTTGGGATTGGAATGAAAACTGACCTTTTCCAGTCCTGTGGCCACTGCTGAGTTTTCCAAATTTGCTGGCATATTGAGTGCAGCACATTCACAGCATCATCTTTCAGGACATGAAATAGCTCCACTGGAGCTATTCCATCACCTCCACTAGCTTTGTTCATACTGATGCTTTGTAAGGCCCACTTGACTGCACATTCCAAGATGTCTGGCTCTAGATTAGTGATCACATCACCATGATTATCTGGTTTGTGAAGATCTTTTTTGTACAGTTCTTCTGTGTATTCTTGCCACCTCTTCTTAATATCTTCTACTTCTGTGAGGTCCAGACCATTTCTGTCCTTTATCGAGCCCATCTTTGCATGAAATGTTCCCTTAGTATCTCTAATTTTCTTGAAGAGATCTCTAGTCTTCCCCATTCTGTTGTTTTCCTCTATTTCTTTGCATTGATCACTGAAGAAGGCTTTCTTATCTCTTCTTGCTATTCTTTGGAACTCTGCATAAAGATTAATAAAACAATTCAAGCAATATATGCAGAAATATAGTCACCTCAGTTTTAAAGAGAAAACTCCCTTTAAGCAAGTCTTTATTGAGGATTAATATATATATACATATATATTTTCTGTATAAAATGTATATATATATACTTATCTATCTCTAGGTCTAAAAGGAAAAGACAGATTTATAAATGGGAAGAAAATGGATGTCAGCTTGAGTGTATCCTATCCTCCTTACCTTGATAGTACTGAGGAGAAAGGAAAATGCAAAAAATTATTTTGTCATCAATTCAGTTCAGTTCAGTCACTCAGTCGTGTCCAACTCTTTGTGACCTTATGAATCACAGCATGCCCAGCACCCCTGTCTATCACCTACTCCAGGAGTTCACTCAAACTCAAATCCACTGAGTCGGTGATGCCATTCAGCCATCTTATCTTCTGTCGTCCACTTCTCTTCCTGCCCCCAATCCCTCCCAGCATCAGAGTCTTTTCCAATGGGTCAACTCTTTGCATGAGGTAGCCAAAGTACTGGAGTTTCAGCTTTAGTATCATTCCTTCCAAAGAAATCCCAGGGCTGATCTCCTTCAGAATGGATTGGTTGGATCTCCTTGCAGTCCAATGGACTCTCAAGAGTCTTCTCTAACACCACAGTTCAAAAGCATCCATTCTTTGGCGCTTAGCTTTCATCACAGTCCAACTGTAACATCCATACATGACTACTGGAAAAACCATAGCCTTGACTAGATGGACCTTAGTAGGCAAAGTAATATCTCTGCTTTTCAATATGCTATCTAGGTTGGTCATAACTTTTCTTCCAAGGAGTAAGCATCTTTTAATTTCATGGCTGCAGTCACCATCTGCAGTCATTTTGGAGCCCCCCAAAATAAAATGTGACACTATTTCCACTGTTTCCCTATCTATTTCCCATGAAGTGATGGGACTAGATGCCATGATCTTCATTTTCTGAATGTTGAACTCTAAGCCAAATTTTTCACTCTCCACTTTCACTTNAATGTGACACTATTTCCACCGTTTCCCTATCTATTTCCCATGAAGTGATGGGACTAGATGCCATGATCTTCATTTTCTGAATGTTGAACTCTAAGCCAAATTTTTCACTCTCCACTTTCACTTTCATCAAGAGGCTTTTTAGTTCCTCTTCACTTTCTGCCATAAAGGTAAGTAATTGCAAACATGCTCATCAATTGTGCTGGGTAGTTTCTCCAGAGGAATATAATGAGAGTCTTAATCCATGGGATACTCTTGGCATGATGCTTCTGGTCTGTCTGGGCTTCTTAGGATATATATAGATGTATATGTATATATATATATATATATATATATATATATGTATGTATATATATATATATATATATNAAGTAATTGCAAACATGCTCATCAATTGTGCTGGGTAGTTTCTCCAGAGGAATATAATGAGAGTCTTAACCCATGGGATACTCTTGGCATGATGCTTCTGGTCTGTCTGGGCTTCTTAGGATATATATAGATGTATATGTATGTGTGTATATATATATATATATATATATATATATATATATTTTAATGAGACTGTGACGATGGTGTGCTAGAGTTGGCTCAAACTTTTTCTTTGAGCACCAGTTGAGTATATCCCTTTCCTACTCCAAATCCAGGAACACTGCATTGTTAGCTGTGTTTACATCACAAAGATTTGTCTAAGCTGTTAAACCAGGGCTTAAGAACCATCCCCACAACCACAGAGCCAACTGTTAACATGTAACAGCATGTCATTTCCACTTTCCCCCTGACACTTGTTCTAGTGTAAAGAAACACACCAATCTTTAAAAAGAGTTCCACCTCTCTTTTTGTCTGAATTAAAATATGCATATTCCTTCCCTTAGGTCATTATTTCCCATAAGTCACCTAGAGAATCTGCTAACCATCTAGCAGCCATACATCTAAACCCTACTGGAGATGGTCCACTGGAAAATGTTAGGCTCATTTATGCAGTTACTTAAGTAGAATATGAAGATGTTTCAAGATAAAAATAGCTCCCTTTCTGTAAAATGATTTCCACAATCATCACTTAGGGACCTGTTGTTTCAAATATGGAGCAGGAAACCCAGTAAGGAAAGACCAAGGATGCGGTATGGATGTATTCCAGATTGCATCATAGTTAATTGGTAATGAATGTTTGCTCATATCTTCTGGATGATTAGGGGAAAATTTGAAAGTAGGTAATTTTGTTGATTGTTGGAGGCAAATTTGATTATTTCACTCAGTGTATTTTCAATAAGTAAGGAAAAGTTTACATTTAGTAGTATAGCCTACTGCTTCTTCTACTTGGCAATTCACCAATTCAACACCCACCCCCTACCACAAAAAAATTAAACAAAACAAAATCATTGAAGACAAAAAGGAGTAAGAATCTGAGGAATAGCACTTACAAACAAAATTTTAAAACCAAGAGGTATCTACTGTATAGAACAAGGAATTTTGTTCAATATTCTGTAATAACCTAAATGGAAAAATAATTTGAAAAGAATAGATGTATGTATAACCAAATCATTTTGCTATAACTGAACCTAATACAACATTGGAAATCAACTACAGTCCAATATAAACATTTTAAAATATATAACAATTTTTAAAAAATCAATAAATCAGTAAAGTCCTCCTGAAGGCAAAGCAGTGTCATGAATTGCATGTGTGTGTGTATGTGTGTGTGTGTGTGTGAATAATGGCTACAATATGGAGCAGAAGTGGTCAGGAGGCAAACCTGGGATTTTATATGAAGATGATCAGTGCCTTAACTTGTACCAGCAGCATAAACCATTAATGGCTGTGGGATAAGGTCAGTACATTGTCAAAGTCCTGCTAAGGTGAGTATTTAATAAAAGAAGATGTGAATTGACCCCATCAACCATTGGAAATTAACTGTCAAAATGTGTTATCTTCTAGAACTCCAGAGCTTTTGACCAGGGATGAATTCCTGACCAAAAGAGTTGCCTGATGAAGATGCAACAAAAGGCTATGTTAATAGGGGTGTTCTTCCAGGAGAGTAGAGCAAAGTGTTCGTCCAAACAAGTAACACCACCACCACCAACAAAAAGCTGAACAAAATTGTTAGAAACAGTCATTTAAAGGTGCAGGAAAGTGATGAAAAGGCATGTAACAATTTAGAAACTTGTATTCAAGAATATCTTTTGAATCTCAGTGGCCCAGTGACAAAGAAACCACCTACAATGCAAAGATTCAGGTTCAATCCCTGGGTCAGGAATATCCCCTGGAGAAGCAAATGGAAACCCACTGCAGCATTTTTTCCTGGGAAATACCATGGACAGAGGCAACTGGCAGTCCGTGAACTTGCAAAGAAACAGACATAACTGAGCGACTGAGCACACACACATAAGGCATTTTACCCAGACACTACCTTCCCGATGGGTCTCCAGATCCATGGCTAGAAATGCTACACAGCCTGGCAGGGTGGACCATCAGGAAGAGCAGCTCTGCTGTCTGAGTGCAGGATGTTGATATTATTTGGAGCACCGTGTGAAAAAATCCATGCCCAGATCTTAAAAGTTGCATCTAGGACCATTCAACTAGCGAGTGAACCACACTGGTTAATAGTGCTGAGATATCTGAACTGTCAGAAAGTTTCAACACTTCAAAACCCAAACCATAATTTTTAAGGTTTTTCATAGTTGTTTCTTCAGCCTGAGTCTGACTGGAACCTCTCATTCTTGCTACTCTGCATCATATTCCTAAATACAATTCTTTCATCAAATTCTTTCATAGAAGCACACACAAATGATTTATGCTTTCTCTCTCCATACTTGTCTTCCAATGCCAACTTTCTAGAAGCTTCCATCTTTCTCCTAACTTTAGTTCCATTTTAACTTTCTCCACCCTCATCAAAGGTACCATCTTTATTAAGACTTTGTCCTTCCTCCTTGTCTGAGCCAAAATTTGGATTCTCTGAGGGCACTGTTTCTCCTATGTCATGTATGGAAGGTTGCTAATTTTCTTGTAACCCATGCCCCTAATGTCCAAGGTGGTCTGGTGCTGTCACCAAGACCCTTTTGCTACCATTTGCATCTTCACTATGTCTTCACCAGCATAATATCTTGAGCTTATAATGTGTGTGTGTGTGCATGCATGTGTGTGCATGCACTCTGTTGCTCATTCATGTATGATTCTTTGTGACCCCATGGACTGTAGACCACCAGTCTTCCATCCATATAATTTTCCAGGCAAGATTACTGGAGTGGGTTGCAATTACCTACTCCATGGTATCTTCCCAACCCAGGAATAGAACCCACATCTCTTGCATCTCCTGCATCAGCAGATGGATTCTTTACCACTGAGCCATCTCAGAAGCACCAAGCCTATAATATTCTAATCCAAACTGTTTGAGAATTTGCTTCCTGGATCACAAATTATTTTTATTCCATGATCTTAGATGACTTCTGTATCTACATAGATACCAAGAGAACAGATAAGTTTTATAAGATCAATACATTTTAATTTCTATGCCCTGCTATCTACTCCTTCTCAGCATGTTACCTCTTTAGAGAATGCTTTTTAATGTAATTTTCTATTTAGTTTTTACTCCCTTTATTTTTATTTATTTTTTATATTTTGGCCTTGCCACATGGTATGTGGGGTCTTCACTCCCCAGGGAGAGATTGAACTCAGAGCTCCTGCATTGGAATTGCAGAGTCTTAACTTATGGGCCAAAGCTTTTCTGGTGGCTCAGTGGTAAAGAATTCACCTGGCAATGCAAGAGACACAGGTTTGATCCCTAGGTTGGGACCATCCCCTGGAGGAGGAAATGGAAACCCATTCCAATATTCTTGCCAGAGAAATCCCATGGACAGAGAAGCCTGATCGGCTACATTACATGGGGACACAAAAGATTCTGACACAACTTGGCAACTAAATAACAACTGCTGGGCCAGCCAGAAGTCCCTAGACAGTGCTTTTAATCTTATTATAATCTGGGCTTCTTCAAAGAAATTAAACAAATGACTGCATATCTAACCTTCATAATCATTTCTATCAATTTCATACCTTATTCCCGTCTCTTTCCTTCTTCCTCTTTCTTAAGCATTTAAAACCCTTCACTTCTTCATATACCACCTTTATACTCTCAGCTCCTGTCACTTTCTTATCAAAATGGCTTTTTTTTTTTTGAGCCATAATTTTATCTGCTTTATGTTTAAACTTTGTCTATCTTCTGTAATGTTGTATGGTAACTGAAACCTTTGTGAATCTCATTATTCCTGTTTTCCCTAGTACTTTTAGAAACTGCTGATAATTTTTGAAAAATACAAATTAATCTCAGAGTCATTTTCTGCTTTCTTTTTCCATTGTTATTTACACTGAGTCCTTTATAACTTCTTTGAAAAGAATTGCAGCAACTCCATATCTGGCTCCCTGCTTAGAGGTTTCTGCATTTTCCGTTTGGAGAAGGAAAGGCTAGAAAAGAAAAAGCGGTCACCCACATACCTTGCTGTAGAGAAAAGCATTAAGAAATCCCAACCCTTTTCATGTAATAGGAAGTTTTAATTTCTAGAAGATCTCTCCCAGCTGTTGTTGCCTTCCACTGCTGTGCAGTAAGTCCTCTACCTGCATACAAGTTCTGCCCCAAGAGCTTGCTCATAAGTCCAATTTGTTCATAAACCCAGAAAAATAAGCCTAGGTACGCAAACCAGCTGAAGCTGCAGCTTCAATAATTTGGCCACCTGATGCAGAGTCAACTCATTGGAAAAGACCCTGATGCTGGGAAAGATTGAGGGTAGGAGGAGAAGGGAACAACAGAGGAAGAGATGGTTGGGTGGCATCATCAACTCAATGGACATGAGTTTCAGCAGACTTTGGGAGACAGTGAAGGACAGGGAAGTCTGGTGTGCTGCAGTTTACAGGGTTGGAAAATGTCAGACACAACTTAGCAACTGAACAACAATAACCCGATTAACACAATTGGCTATATAGAACTGTACTATAGTAGGTTTATAATACTTTTCACACAACTTATAGATAAAAGACAAACACAAAAAAACAAGGAAAACACATTTAATCTTATAATAGAGTACCTTGAAATGTACAGCAGTACAGGACAACAGCTGGCATGTAGGGGCTGCATCAGGTGAACTGGCAAGAAGAGTTGCTGACTGGAGAAGGGAGAGGAGTTGGGGAGATGGTAGAGCTGAAGGATTGTCAGCAACAGGAGACAGAGGGCAAGCTGCAATGTCACTCACACCTGACACTGATGGCACAGATTTTGGTTACTTGCTGGATTCTATTCTATCTACCCCTCTTGAAAAAATGATCCAGTGATGTTTTGGTAGCAGTACTTTTTTTTTTCCCCTCTTCATAGATGACAGAATAATGAAGATTGCTTTCTGAACACTTCTAACAACCTTCATGTATCATTCTATGCTCTGGTCCTATACCTTAACAACCAAGTGTGCCCCTCAGATAAAGAAAACTCCCTTTCCATTTCCTGCGTCATGAACCTCTTCAGTTCTTCAATTATTTCTTCTTCCTCTAGTCAAGCATCATCCTTTTTCTAGGCACATTTACATCTTTGAAAGTTTGCAACTTGAAGGTTCATATGCAGGGGACTTACTGTACCTTGCAGTAGGCATTTTGAGGAAGCCAGAGGGTGTAAACACTCACAGGCACCTTTGTTACTCATTCCTGTCAGATGCCTGACTGTGGGTTTCCTACACTGTTGGGCAAGCCCAAGCTGTTGTCCAGGACTGAATTTTTCCTGGCATCTCATATGACCCTGAAATATATGGGGTGGGGGTGGGGGCTTCAGGGCTTATTTGCTTTTGGTTGGCTTCATTAACTAGAGTTCTGGAGATCCAGAAATGCTGCTAAGTATTTTACTAACATCTTGGTACTTCTGTGCCCTTCTCTCTGTACCTCTCCTAATCCTTACCTCCAAATTTCCAACTTTTCAAGACAAGCAATGCAAAACCACTACCTTGGTGCAGTTGCCCAAATTTTTATTGTAGGTCTAGCTCTAAATCAGCTGCCATTTCAAAGGTATCAGTATCTCTCATCTTTTCTTTCTATAACTAGCATTCCATCATTGCCTCCCCCCACCACTCATATGTTTCCCATTAAATACTTAACCCACTATATCTGAGAAAGGTCTGGGAAGATAGCCTTATCCTGATTAAGAAGTCTTTTGTCCAACTCAATCCTGTCTTACTATTTCTGTAAGACAAACCTCCACGTGGGGCAAATCATTTTACTCTTCTAAACGTTTCAATCTCCAGATTACGACTGGTCCATTTTGAACTTCAGTCCACAAACAGAAAAGACCATTCTTAGAAAATGTGCAATTTCTTTCTTTTCAGCTTTCAAACCCCTTACTTTAGTTCATCTTTTTCTTTGATTATCCCCAGTGAATTTGTGAAATACCCAATACATATTAGGCCCCTTACTATTTTTGTTCATCTAAGCTCCTAATGCTACATATTTCAGGTAAATAATCTGAGTCTCAATATAAAACAGGTCACAATGTCAGTAACCATCTCATCATTGTAGAAAAAGCACAAGATATCCAGACATAGCTCCTAACACAAGAAATCACTTCCTCTGTTCTACCTCCTTGACTCAGCTTATCCTACAGTGACCTATCACTTTTCCTACTGATCTTATGTCCTGCTAAAAATTTTATGTAAAACAGTACATTTTTGTTTGAAAGCAACAGAAAGTACAATTTTAACTGATGTAAGCAATAAGTTGATTACACTGTAGATACATTTCGATCAAAGTTTTCTGTGACTGCTATTAAATATCACCAAGTCCTATGCTCAGCCATGTTTGCACTTTCGTCCTGCTGATAGCAAACTGGCTTTGGCTGATCCTGTGCCATAGGGAATGTTCACAGGGAATGTGTCCTGAGATTTCTAGCACTGACACATAGCCAGTCTTTAGGGACTATGTGGGGATATATAGTATCAGTTTGGATTTGGTTATTGGATCACTCATGGATGCTGAAGGAAAATATATGCTCATGGCATCTTCCAGCCAAAAAAAAAAAAAAAAAAAAAAAAATCAAGTGCAGTGGTGATATAAAATAGACTTGGAAATGTAACTTGGTGCAGCCAACTATGGAGAATAGTGTGGAGGTTCCTTAAAAAACCAAAAACATAGCTACCATACGACCCAGCAATCTCATTCCTAGGCATATATCTGAAGAAAATAATACTTTGAAAAGATATTTGCAGTGCAATATTCACAACAGCCTTACTTATAATTATCAAGACATGAAAACCACCTAAATGTCCATTAACAGAGAAATGGATACAGAAGATGTGGTACATATATATGATGGAATATTAATAATGCCATGTGCAGCATCACAGATGGACCTAGATAGACGTGATCATACTAAGTGAAATAAGTCAAACAAAAGGAGACAAATATCATGATATCATTTATACATGGAATCTAAAAACTGATACAAATTAATGCACTTAAAATACAGAAACAAGACTCACAAACATAGAAAACAAATTTATGGTTACCAAAGGGGAAAGCTGCTGGGAAGGGATAAATTAGGAGATTGGGATTAACATGTACACACTAGTTCAGTTGGTAAAGAGTCTGCCTGCAGTGCAAGAGACCCAGATTTAATTCCTGAGTTGGGAAGATCCCCTGGAGAAGGAAATGGCAGCCCACTCCAGTGTTCTTGCCTTGAGAATTCCAGGGACAGAGAAAGCCTGGGAGGCTACAATCTATGGGGTCACATGAGTTGGACTCAACTGAGCAACTAAGCACAGAACACATACTACTGTTTATATATAGATAAATAACCAACAAGGATCTGCTGTATAGCTCAGAGAACTCTACTCAGTATTCCATAATAACCTCTATGTGAAAAGACTCTGAAGAAGAATGGATATACGTACATGTGCATGTACCCTCCCGCATTGCAGGTGGATTCTTTACCAGCTGAGCCACAAGGGAAGCCCCTATGTATGTATGCATATGTATATACACACATATACCTGAATTACCTTGCTGAAACTAACACAAAATTGTACTCCAAATATACATCAATATAAACTTTTTAGAAATAAAAAAGAAAAGGGAAATTGTTTTATGAAGGAGACCTGGTACCATTAGACAAGAGAAAGAAGGTGAGCAAACTCTAGTTGAGAAAACACAGACTACACTTTATGCCTTGACTTATGTTTTCTTTCAAATGAAGTATAAACCTACAGAATTCAACTGAAGGAATAAAAAATAAATATCACTAAAATTCCAGGAAGTTGCATTTTATAAAACAATTTTATAATAAATTCAGAATTTATCTAACTTTATATTTGCTAATTATAGGACTATAATTTTGTGTATTCATAAGATAATTTTTAAATTACACTAAGATATATTTGTTTCAGAAATACAATACAGTTGGACTACACTATCAATTCTGCCATCTACAACACTGGTAGGTTAACAAAGAATATGACTAATACAGCAAAGCAAAACATAAATGATGTCAGTTTCAAGGGTTTGATGTCTTTTTTGAGTAAATGTAAGCAAAATATTCTTTAAATAAACTTTAAGGTTAAAATTTGTCTAAGAATAAAGAAAAGAATAGATATGGGGGAAATTATACTTGAAATTCTCAAGTGATTTTTTTGGCAAGATTATAGCACAAGAAAGCAATGAATTATTAAATGGGTAAGGGAAAACAATAATAAAATAGAAATCAGTGCATTGCTGGAAAGAGTTATTTCCTACATAAGCTGAGTTCTTCAAAATTCAGCTAAAATATGCCAGATCTTTTCTGAGGTCAGGAATGTTATACTGCTGGTGGTTTCCATAAAGTTAAAGTCATAATTTTAATGAAGGTAATTTACATATTGGCATGGTAATAAAACCCATTTTAAGGATAAAATATGGGAAAAAATTCAATATTCTGAACATACTTTTTTTTCAGTGTTTGATCAGATTCTTTTCCCCTCATTATGAATGTGAGTTCATTCATCTACCACAAGATCTTTAAATGGACCCCATTTTATTATGTTTTGTATGCAATAGTGTGAGACATAAAATGTTTTGTGGGTAGTATATGATACAAACAATTATGTGAGTATTTGTCTGTTGGCCTTTGTTTTAACAAATTTTGTCATGTGTGTAACTGAAGAATTTAAAAACAGCTATGATCAAGATGAGCAGCAACATTAAGCAGTAAAATTTCTTTAAAAATTGTTCTGAAAATCAGTGTTAACATTTATTTGAAAAAGAGAAACACAATATCTCCACTTATGAAGTAGAGCTGAAAATAGAGGCTTCTGTGTTTCTAGGCAGAGATATAATCTGTGTTTCCCAATATGTAAACAAATTGCATTTGAAAGGCAAAAAGCACTAAATATATCCTTAAATTTAAATCACATTATCACAAATCTGTAATGGTTGTATGCTGCCAAAACAGTGGCTCTGAAGGAAATTATGACAATTGCCAGGTTAAATATTTACAATGTTTGAAAGAAAAGCTTGTTGTTTTTCAGTTGCTAAGTCATGTCTGAATGTTTGTGACACCATGGACTGCAGCATTGCTAGGATTCCTTGCCCTCCACTATCTCCTGGATAGTTTGAGTTTGCTCAGACTTATGACCATTGAGTCAGTGATGCCATCCAACTATCTCATCCTCTGTCGTCCCCTTCTCCTCCTGCTTTAAGTCTTTCCCAGGATGATGGCCTTTTCCAATAAGTCTGCTCTTCACATCAGGTGGATAAACTATTGGAAATTCAGCATCAGTCCTTCCAATGAATATTCAGGGTTGATTACCTTTAGGATTGACTGGATTTGATCTCCTTGATGCCCAAGAGACTCTCAAGAGTGTTCTCCAGCATCACAATTCAAAAGTATCAATTCACAATATTATATGTAAATAGTCCATACAGTACAGTAGACCAATGGTTCTCAAAATACATTTTCTACAACAGAGGTGTCATCTTCAGCATCTTCAGGGAGCTTGTTAGAAATAGAAATTACTGAATCACCACTAAGACAAACAATCAGAACTTCTGGAGACAAGATCTAAGAATCTGTATGTGATAAACTCTCCAGGTGATTTTGATCCTTCCTTAAGTTTCAAGAAACAAAAGAAAACATCTGGAATAATGGAAAATGCATGGATTCTAGAATGGGAAGTATTGGGTTGGCTAAAACCTGAATAAAAATTTTGGCCAGCCCAATACTACATTGTGGATACTTGCTCATTTAGAGGAAGCAATTGATAAAAATTATTTACCGTTCTGGTCTCTGCATGTCTATCCAACAGTATTGAAATTGTGTTTCCACCAGTTCACTTCTGTGAGAGTTCAAGCCAGATAGTTAACATTGGTTCTAATTTTTATTCTATGAAGTAGAATAATCAGGGTAGCTTTTAGTGGTTATTTAATAAGAACTTAATCTATTCTAATTATCTGCTGAATTAGTCACTTATTAATCCTACATGTTCTGTTTGGCAAAATGTTTAAGCTATGAGTACCAGTCTTCTGTACCCACCCCCCTCCCCCAAAAAAAGGGAAAAATCAATACTGGCTTTGGAAGAACTACTGCACAAGACAAATCTAAAAATGTTTGTNTAATCCTACATGTTCTGTTTGGCAAAATGTTTAAGCTCTGAGTACCAGTCTCCTGTACCCCCCCCCCCAAAAAAAAGGGAAAATCAGTACTGGCTTTGGAAGAACTACTGCACAAGGCAAATCTAAAAATGTTTGTTACAGCATTTAAGACTGGCACAGGGTATGGAACATAAACAATATATAAACAATTTTGTTTGTTAGAAAATCTAGTTTTAATTTGTTTTCATATTCTGAATGCTTTCATTGCTAAACATAAATT
Source organism: Raphicerus campestris (assembly GCA_006410735.1). Classification (NCBI taxonomy): domain Eukaryota; kingdom Metazoa; phylum Chordata; class Mammalia; order Artiodactyla; family Bovidae; genus Raphicerus; species Raphicerus campestris. The sequence continues at coordinate 74,310 of SJYW01053439.1, read as the reverse complement.
TTGGCACTTTCTTTACTTTCTTTCTTTCTTACAGTCATTTCCTGAGAAGGGATTAGTCTCCAAAATTTACAAACAGCTCATGTAGATCAACAGCCAAAAACAAACAACCCAATCAAAAGATGATGTATGGCAAAACCATTACAGTATTGTAAAGTAAAAAAATTAATAATAAAAATTTTAAAATTTTTTTTAAAAATTTAAAAAAGATGAGCAGAAGACATTTCTCCAAAGAATACATACAGACAGCCAAGTTCAGTTCAGTTGCTGAGTTATGTCTGACTCTTTGCGACCCCATGAATCGCAGCACACCAGGCCTCCCTGTTCATTACCATCTCTCAGAGTTCACTCAAANCAAGAGGCACACAAATTTCTAAAATATTAGCTATTGATGTAATATTGGCCTATGTACAGGGGATATAAAGTTGGCTAACTGTGTACTGAAGAATTAACTGCACCCAAAGAGAGGTGTGGTGTTTGTCCCAGCTCCTGAGAGGTAGGTAACCTGTAGTTCTGAATGTTAGGGATTGCTCAAGTGGTAGGAGTGTCTTCAGTCATCATGGGTTCCCAGGGGATCTTCCTGACCCAGGGATCGAACCCAGGTCTCTTATATTGCAGGTGGATTCTTTACCATCTGAGCCACTGAGAGGCCCATAGATGGAGCCACAGAGAAGAATATTACTAGGAAAGAGCCTGGAGAATATTATTACTAGGCTCTTCCCTAGTAATATTCTCCTTTGCATCTCTATCTAACTGTGACTGTTCATTCCATATTCTCCAAGGAATTATATGACCTATAGGCTGTTAGGAAACTTTCCTACTTTTAATTTCTCTTGCAGATCATTGAGCAACTGTCCTCAAAAAGGCCACAGGTTCACAGGAGTGAATGACTAACACATATGCATCAGTGAATGATTAGCAAGAGCCATAAACTGTGATCCCTCACCTCGAGGTCAGATAAATCCTGTGACCCTACTTTTCCTCCAGAACTCCCCACAAGTCTAAGCTAGAGCAAGTGTGTATCCTAGACCATATCCTTGCTTAGCTTTCNACTAACACATATGCATCAGTGAATGATTAGCAAGAGCCATAAACTGTGATCCCTCACCTCGAGGTCAGATAAATCCTGTGACCCTACTTTTCCTCCAGAACTCCCCACAAGTCTAAGCTAGAGCAAGTGTGTATCCTAGACCATATCCTTGCTTAGCTTTCCTCACTTACTCTACACTACTTTTCCCTATAACCTTATGCTGAAACCAATCCTTAATTTAAAATTTAAAGAATCATCTAGAATAGGATCTATACTACTTTCCACTTTCTTCCCTTTTGTTCTCTTAAATCATTTCCAACTAGACCTTCCTCTGTAACTATTTGGGTAAATGTCATAAATTATGTGCAGATTTCCCCCCAAAATGATCTATCTTGAATTCTCATTTTACTAGAATTTTCAGCATTGCTTAATTCATCACCAATTCTTTCTTAAAATATTTATTTTTTCAATTAGCAAAATATTATTCTCCCCCATTTTCTTGCTGCTTCCTCATGCCCACTGCTTCACAAATACCTTGCTTGTTTGATCTCTTCCATCTTTTAGACTACTGTTGGAGTAACTCAGGACTCAAAAAATGACCTCTTTTCTGCCTCTGTTGTTACTGCACAGGTGATTGGACACAAGCTTTGAATAACTTCTTTAAGCAATTCACTTCCACTTTATATCTCTATTCTTCCCATAAATTATAGAATCCTTGTTTATCATCTTTACTTGGATTTCCAATAATCATCTAAAAGCAAGAAACTCAAATATACTAAGAAACTTAATCTGTCTTCAAATCTGCTCTTCTATAAAATGTCCACAATACTGTAATACCAAAATTCTCCCACTAGCCAAGGTACAAAAATTAATATTATCCCTGACTGATTCTTTCTCACAGATTTGATAAAAAGTCAACCAAGAAATGCTGCCTAAATAACTTCATTGTCACAAACCCAGGTCAAGCTGTTCTTCTCTCTCATCCTTGAATTTGATTCCTTGTTTCCTCACCTGGCAGAAACAAGTTACTGTCTGCATAGTAAAAGGAATAACACTTTATAAGTAAGCTTCATCACAGTTATGATCAGGACCCTTCCGTATAATTTCACATAGAATAAAACTCAAATGTCTTGAGGTGCTCCAGATTCCTGAGCTCATTTTTGCTCCTCCCTCCCTCTCTCTCCCCTTCTTTCCCCTGTCATTTTGTCCTAAACTCCTCTAAACTTCTTGGCTTTACCCAAACAGTTAAGCCTGATTCCTACTCAACATTTTGCAAATGATGTTCTCTCTTTCTTGAAGCGATGTCAAAAGGAAAAGTGAAATTGTGTAAGAAACACAAAGAGAAGATAAGGTTCTTTTATACAAGTGGTCAGGAAAAGATGAACTGGTTGGTTGACTTTTAAAATAAAAGAGACGCATTTAAGTGAACATGACACACACGTTTATATTTACATCGAAACCTTCATTGAGGTGTGTCTACTTGCTGTTTTCCACTCACTCAGTTGTGTCTGACTCTTTGTGACCCCATGGACTGCACCATGTCAGGCTTTCCTGTCCTTCACCATCTCCCAGAGTCTGCTCAAACTCATGCCCATCAAGTCGGTGATGCCATCCAACAATTTCACCCTCTGTTGTCCCCTAATTTTCTTGCCTTCAATCTTTCCCAGCATCAGAGTCTTTTCCAATGAGACGATTCTTTGCATCACGTGGCCAAAATATTGGAGCTTCAGCAGTGAATATTCAGGATTGATTTTATTTAGGATTGACTGGCTTGACCTCCTTGCAGTCCAAGGACTCTCAGGAGTCTTCTCCAAAACCACTGTTCAAAGGCATCAGTTCTTCAGCTCTAAGACTTTTTACTGTCCAGATCTCACATCCATACACGACTAGAGAAAAACCATAGCTTTGACTGGATGAACCTTTGTCAGCAAAGTACTGTCTCTGCTTTTCAATATAGAAGCAAGCATCTTTTAATTTCATGGATACAGTCACCATTTGCAGTGATGTTGGAGACTTAGAAAATAAATTATCTCACTGTTTTCCTTGTTTCCCCATCTATTTGGCATGAAGTGATGGGAACAGACGTCATGATCTTGGTGTTTTGAATGTTGAGTTTTAAGCCAGCTTTTTCACTCTCCTCTTTCATTTCCATCAAGAGGCTCTTTAATTCCTCTCTGCTTTCTGCCATAAAGATAGTGTCATCTACATATCTGAGGTTATTGATATTTCTCCCAGCATTCTTGATGCCAGCTTATGCTTATCCAGCCCAGCATTTCACATGATATACTCTGCATATAAGATAAATAAGCCATTTGACAATATACAGCCTAGATGTACTCCTTTCCCAATTTGGAAGCAGTCCATATCTTGTTCTAACTGTTGCTTGTTGATCTGTATACACGTTTCTCAGGAGGTAGGTCAGGTAGTCTTGTACTCCCATCTCTTCAAGACTTTTCCACAGTTTGTTGTGATCTACACAGTCAAAGGTTTTAGCAAAGTCAATGAAAAAGAAGTAGATGTTTTTCTGGAACTCTCTAGGTTTTTTTTTTTTTTTTATGATTCATTGGATGTTGGCAATATGATCTCTAGTTCCTCTCCCTTTTCTAAATTCAATTTACATCTGGAAGTTTTTGGTTCACATACTGTTAAAGCTAGTTTGAAGAATTCTGAGCATTAATTTGCCAGTGTATGAAATTAGGGAAATTATGTAGTAGTTTGAACATTCTTTGGCCTTGCCCTTCTTTGTGTTTGGATTGAAAACTGGCCTTTTCAAATCCTGTGGCCACTGCTGAGTTTTCCAAATTTGATGGCATATTGAGTACAGCTCTTTCACAACATCATCTTTTAGGATTTGAAATAGCTTTGCTTGAATTCCATCACCTCCACTAGCTTTGTTTGTAGTGATGCTTCCTAAGGCCCACTTTACTTCTCACTCCAGGATGTTTGGCTCTAGGTGACTAGCAAGCTCTATTTCCATATTTTAAACTCTCTTTTGTGAAAATAAGAAACTTAACTCCCATTTAATATACATTAAAAAATCAGTCCTACTATATGCAGCCAACTTCCTGTTTCCACAGTCACCTTCCCCACCACACACAGTTTAAACTCCCTGCTCCCAACCCAGTCTCCTATTTACCTGCTTGGCTTCTGCCTCCTCTTCCAGGCTGCCTCCATCCTGTCCATGTTCTTTCTACCAGATTTCCCCCTTCCATGGCACCCTTGCCAGCATGCTTCCATCCTTGGTCTGTGGTCCATGGTCTCCCACCTCCAGGTAAAGTATGCACCAGCCCTCCTATGAAGGTGTGCTCCTTACTGCTCCATCTCTAACACCTGCTCTGGGCTGCCCGCCACAGCTCCCCACCCACTCTCCCCATATATGTGCTAGTTGGTGAGCCTTCTCCTAATGGCTTTAACCTGAACTAGATTTCAAATGCCGTCATGCAGGGAGAGCGGTAACCGAAGATGAGCATGAGCAATTATCTCATGCAGAGATAACCCTAACCAAATCTGTTAGGGTCAGATCTCTCCTCATTTAAAAAGGGAAGGGATACAATAAAAAACACATTATTGGACTGATGAAAGCAGTTTGAAATATGAAGTAATGGAGAACGTTTTGCTCAAGATGTAATAACCAAGGATATGGGTTACACAGCATTTAAAGAAATGACTGAATATAACTTTATTACATATTTGCATTAGGTTCTTTCCAAAATTTGTTTTTTGCATCCTCTGTAAAAAATCTGTCATGTAAGACAACTGACAGATTAATTGAAAAAGAGAAATAATAATAAATGATAATTTTAAAAAATTTAAAACATGTAAAAGAGAAGGCTGAATGAGATCAAAAGAATGTAATGTATCTAAAACTCTAATGCTTAAAAAAGTAATTAACAGATGAAACTCACAAAATTCAATCAATAGTGTATTAAAATT
>SJYW01053439.1:23515-53786 GCA_006410735.1 Raphicerus campestris | reverse complement strand
ATATTTCTGTACTTAATTTCACTAAATGATGTTAGACTGAACTCCAGAATGGCTGTGAGTTCTGTGCTCTCCTTCCAGCCACCAACACATTAGGGTCCCTGTTCCCATTATTCACCAACATTAAGTGTGTTAATTTCTTATTTTTGCCAATCTAGCAGAATATTGTTTTTATTTTTAATTTGTATGTTTGAATCCTAATCCAAATATTGTTATCATGTAAAACTTTTCTTTTATAAAAACTGCCTATTTATTTTATCTATGTGTTTTTCTCTTAAATTGTCCTTTTCTTATTGATTTTTAAAAGATTTTTCATATTACAGATATTAGTCATTTTTCTCAGTTTAAAACATTATGAATATCTTCTAAAATGTTATCACTCTGTCAATTTTAACTTTTTTATATTCTTTTATTAAATAGAAATGTTTATTATAATTCCATTCATTAATATTCTGCATTATTTTCTACTTTTGAAATTTTGCTTATTCAGTTTTATTTTATTCTATTTCATTTTACTGTGGTGAAACACTTAACATGAGATGCTCTATCTTAAATTGCTGTTAAGTGTAAGGTACAGTATGGCAACCCATTCCAGTATTTTTGCTTGGAAAATTTCATGGATGGAGGAGCCTGATAGGCTACAACACTTTCACAGTATTGTTACAACAGATACATAATCATATTCATCTTGCTGAACTAAAATTGTAACTTTTGACTATCAACTCTTCTTTCCCTCTTTGCCTTAGCTCCTGGAACCAGCATTTCACATTTGAATTCTATTAATTTGACTATGTTGTTTTTGTTCAGTCACTCAGTCACGTCTGACTCTTTGTGACCCCATGGACTGCAGTATGCCAGGCTTCCTTGTTCTTCACCATCTCTCAGAACTTACTCAAACTCATGTCCACTGAGTCAGTGATGCCATCTAAACATCTCATCCTGTTGCTCCCTTCTCCTCCTTCCCTCAATCTTTCCCAGCATGAGGGCCTTTTCCAAGTAATCCCATAAAAGTGGACTCATTCACTTTGTCTTCCTGTATTGGTTTATTTCAATGAGTTTTCACTTATGAAATCCTTCCCCAACCTCAGTTCAGTTCAGTTTTTCAGTCGTGCCCGACTCTTTGTGACCCCATAGACTGCAGCATGCCAGGCCTCCCTGTCCATCACCAACTCCTGGAGTTTACTCAGACTCATATCAATTGAGTAGGTGATGCCATCCAGCCATCTCACCCTCTGTCCTCCCCTTCTCCTCCTGCCTTCAATCTTTCCTAGCATCAGGGTCTTTTCAAATGTGTCAGTTCTTCACAACAGGTTGCCAAAGCATTGGAGTTTCAGCTTGAGCTTCAGTCCTCCCAATGAATATTCAGAACTGATTTCCTTTAGGATGGACTGGCTGGATCTCCTTGCAGTCCAAGGGACTCTCAAGTGTCTTCTTCAACCACAGTTCAAAAGCATCAATTCTTTGGCCCTCAGCTTTCTTTATAGTCCAACTCTCACATCCATACATGACTACTGGAAAAAAAAAAAAAAACAAACTATAGCTTTGATGAGAAGGACCTTTATTGGTAAAGCAATGTCTCCGCTTTTTAATAAGCATCTTTTAATTTCATGGCTGCAGTCACCATCTGCAGTGATTTTGGAGCCCCCCAAAATAAAGTTTGTCACTGTTTTCACTGTTTCCCCATCTATTTCCCATGAAGTGATGTGACCAGATGCCATAATCTTCGTTTTCTGAATGTGGAGCTTTAAGCCAACTTTTTCACTCTCCACTTTCACTTTCATCAAGAGGCCCTTTAGTTCTTCTTCACTTTCTGCCATAAGGGTGGTGTCATCTGCATATCTGAGGTTATTGATATATTTCCCAGCCATCTTGATTCCAGCTTGCATTTCTTCCAGTCCAGCGTTTTTCATGAGGTACTCTGCATATAAGTTAAATAAGCAGGGTGACAATATACAGCCTTGACGTATTCCTTTCCCTATCTGGAACCAGTCTGCTGTTCCATGTCCAATTCTAACTGTTGCTTCATGACCTGCATACAGATTTCACAAGAGGCAGGTCAAGTGGTCTAGTATTCCCATCACTTTCAGAATTTTCCAGAGTGTGTTGTGATCCACACAGTCAAAGGCCTTGGCATAGTCAATAAAGCAGAAGTAAATATATTTCTGGAACTCTCTTGCTTTTTTGAGGATCCAATGAGTGTTGGCAATTTGATCTCTGGTTCTTCTGCCTTTTCTAATCCAACTTGAACATCTGGAAGTTCATGGTTCATGTACTGTTAAAGCCTCATTTGGAGAATTTTGAGCATTACTTTACTAGCATATGTAATGAGAGCAATTGTGCAGTAGTGTGATCATTCTTTGTCATTGCCTTTATTTGGGATTGGAATGAAAACTGCCCCTTTCCAGTCTTGTGGCCACTGCTGCATTTTCCAAATTTGCTAGAATATTGAGTGCAGCACTTTCACAGCATCATCTTTAAGATTTGAAATAGCTCAACTGGAATTCCGTCACCTCCACTAGCTTTGTTTGTAGTCATGCCTCCTAAGTCTCACTTGACTTTGCACACCAGGATGTCTCACTCTAGGCTGGTGATCACACCATCGTGATGATCTGGGTCATGAAGGTATTTTTTTGGTATAGTTCTTATGTGCATTCTTGCCACCTCTTCTTAATATCTTCTCCTTCTCTTAGGTCCATACCACTTCTGTCCTTTATTGTGCCAATCATTACATGAAATGTCCCCTTGGTATCTCTAATTTTCTTGAAGAGATCTCTAGACTTTTCCATCCTATTGTTTTCCTCTATTTCTTTGCATTGATCACTGAGGAAGGCTTTCTTATCTCTCCTTGCTGTTCTTTGCAACTCTGCATTCAAATGGGTATACGTTTCCTCTTTTCCTTTACCTTTTGCTTCCCCATCCTAGGTCAATGATATATTTGTATGCATGGACAAATTGTCCTGAGCCAAAGGTCAGTCCAACTAAAGAGTCTTACAAATTCATGACTCAATGCACATTTTAACATTGTGGAAATGACAACTGTTCAAAGAAACTTTTCAATCATTTCAGTCTTGTAAGAGTAAAATTTTTAGGAACACTGGCTGTGCATAAAAAGTTTTAAAAAATAAAATTTTAAAAAGGATATTTCTATTTTCTGTTGAAATAGATGAAAAATATTTACATTAAATGTGAATCTTTCCCCAAGACCTCAAGAAGCCCCACTGAGAAGCTTAAATGCTCCAAACATGCGACATTATAAAATCTTTCAGAATTTTAATCTGCTAAAATTTATATAGTAACCTAATGTCTGAAACTACAAATATACATTTTTTAGACATCTTACTTAAAATTTCTGAGATGTTTGAGGTGAAAGCATCTATCTTCTTCCTCTGCCTGCCACCCAAGTGCATGGTGTTCTCCACATCTGCAATTATGAACAAGAGGTTCTGGAATCAGGTGTTGCACTAATGATTTTAAGAGAACTAGGGGGAATCCTGTGGCCAGACATGTTTACTTATACTAGTAAAATGTGAGTAACTAAGTCTAAATATGAAAGACGTCAAAGACAGCCTGTGAAATCAAAAGTTTGTTATATAAAAAAGGGAACATACTTTTTATATGTGGCTTGGAGTATTTGATTTTTTTTTTCTCTATTATAAGGAGTGTAGTTTTATACATGTAATCTTGGATTCTATGAAGAAATACAATTCTGAGCAACTTTTAGGTGAAATAGTTACTCTTCTGAGTAGCATTTTTAGTTTTTAAATTTTCCTCATTTAAGATAAATGGCCATCTAGCTGAACATTAATAACAAAGATTCCCTCACGTCACTCTCTTCATTGACTTGCAAATGCAATTATTCTTATTCTCCTTTGAATATAGAGGATTGCATTGCATTGCCTTATAGGCTGCATTCTCATCAGAGAGTTGTGCAAAGAGCTAATATCTGGAAGAGCACTAATGAAAAATGCCATATTTTATATGAAAAGTTTATTCTATCCTCAACTAGAAAGAAGAGTATACCTTTCTAACTAAAGTGTAAATAATACAATTAAAGTCACTGTACGAGTCCGTATAAGAAAAAGAGGAAAATCTGGATCTAAGAGTCAAATTTGTTGTTGTTAAATCACTAAGTTGTGTCAGACTCGTTGTGACGCTATGGACTGCAGCATGTCAGGTTTCCCTGCCCTCCACCATTGGAGTTTGCTCAAATGCATTTCCATTGAGTCAGTGATNTTATTGGTAAAGCAATGTCTCCGCTTTTTAATAAGCATCTTTTAATTTCATGGCTGCAGTCACCATCTGCAGTGATTTTGGAGCCCCCCAAAATAAAGTTTGTCACTGTTTTCACTGTTTCCCCATCTATTTCCCATGAAGTGATGTGACCAGATGCCATAATCTTCGTTTTCTGAATGTGGAGCTTTAAGCCAACTTTTTCACTCTCCACTTTCACTTTCATCAAGAGGCCCTTTAGTTCTTCTTCACTTTCTGCCATAAGGGTGGTGTCATCTGCATATCTGAGGTTATTGATATATTTCCCAGCCATCTTGATTCCAGCTTGCATTTCTTCCAGTCCAGCGTTTTTCATGAGGTACTCTGCATATAAGTTAAATAAGCAGGGTGACAATATACAGCCTTGACGTATTCCTTTCCCTATCTGGAACCAGTCTGCTGTTCCATGTCCAATTCTAACTGTTGCTTCATGACCTGCATACAGATTTCACAAGAGGCAGGTCAAGTGGTCTAGTATTCCCATCACTTTCAGAATTTTCCAGAGTGTGTTGTGATCCACACAGTCAAAGGCCTTGGCATAGTCAATAAAGCAGAAGTAAATATATTTCTGGAACTCTCTTGCTTTTTTGAGGATCCAATGAGTGTTGGCAATTTGATCTCTGGTTCTTCTGCCTTTTCTAATCCAACTTGAACATCTGGAAGTTCATGGTTCATGTACTGTTAAAGCCTCATTTGGAGAATTTTGAGCATTACTTTACTAGCATATGTAATGAGAGCAATTGTGCAGTAGTGTGATCATTCTTTGTCATTGCCTTTATTTGGGATTGGAATGAAAACTGCCCCTTTCCAGTCTTGTGGCCACTGCTGCATTTTCCAAATTTGCTAGAATATTGAGTGCAGCACTTTCACAGCATCATCTTTAAGATTTGAAATAGCTCAACTGGAATTCCGTCACCTCCACTAGCTTTGTCTGTAGTCATGCCTCCTAAGTCTCACTTGACTTTGCACACCAGGATGTCTCACTCTAGGCTGGTGATCACACCATCGTGATGATCTGGGTCATGAAGGTATTTTTTTGGTATAGTTCTTATGTGCATTCTTGCCACCTCTTCTTAATATCTTCTCCTTCTCTTAGGTCCATACCACTTCTGTCCTTTATTGTGCCAATCATTACATGAAATGTCCCCTTGGTATCTCTAATTTTCTTGAAGAGATTTCTAGACTTTTCCATCCTATTGTTTTCCTCTATTTCTTTGCATTGATCACTGAGGAAGGCTTTCTTATCTCTCCTTGCTGTTCTTTGCAACTCTGCATTCAAATGGGTATACGTTTCCTCTTTTCCTTTACCTTTTGCTTCCCCATCCTAGGTCAATGATATATTTGTATGCATGGACAAATTGTCCTGAGCCAAAGGTCAGTCCAACTAAAGAGTCTTACAAATTCATGACTCAATGCACATTTTAACATTGTGGAAATGACAACTGTTCAAAGAAACTTTTCAATCATTTCAGTCTTGTAAGAGTAAAATTTTTAGGAACACTGGCTGTGCATAAAAAGTTTTAAAAAATAAAATTTTAAAAAGGATATTTCTATTTTCTGTTGAAATAGATGAAAAATATTTACATTAGATGTGAATCTTTCCCCAAGACCTCAAGAAGCCCCACTGAGAAGCTTAAATGCTCCAAACATGCGACATTATAAAATCTTTCAGAATTTTAATCTGCTAAAATTTATATAGTAACCTAATGTCTGAAACTACAAATATACATTTTTTAGACATCTTACTTAAAATTTCTGAGATGTTTGAGGTGAAAGCATCTATCTTCTTCCTCTGCCTGCCACCCAAGTGCATGGTGTTCTCCACATCTGCAATTATGAACAAGAGGTTCTGGAATCAGGTGTTGCACTAATGATTTTAAGAGAACTAGGGGGAATCCTGTGGCCAGACATGTTTACTTATACTAGTAAAATGTGAGTAACTAAGTCTAAATATGAAAGACGTCAAAGACAGCCTGTGAAATCAAAAGTTTGTTATATAAAAAAGGGAACATACTTTTTATATGTGGCTTGGAGTATTTGATTTTTTTTTTCTCTATTATAAGGAGTGTAGTTTTATACATGTAATCTTGGATTCTATGAAGAAATACAATTCTGAGCAACTTTTAGGTGAAATAGTTACTCTTCTGAGTAGCATTTTTAGTTTTTAAATTTTCCTCATTTAAGATAAATGGCCATCTAGCTGAACATTAATAACAAAGATTCCCTCACGTCACTCTCTTCATTGACTTGCAAATGCAATTATTCTTATTCTCCTTTGAATATAGAGGATTGCATTGCATTGCCTTATAGGCTGCATTCTCATCAGAGAGTTGTGCAAAGAGCTAATATCTGGAAGAGCACTAATGAAAAATGCCATATTTTATATGAAAAGTTTATTCTATCCTCAACTAGAAAGAAGAGTATACCTTTCTAACTAAAGTGTAAATAATACAATTAAAGTCACTGTACGAGTCCGTATAAGAAAAAGAGGAAAATCTGGATCTAAGAGTCAAATTTGTTGTTGTTAAATCACTAAGTTGTGTCAGACTCGTTGTGACGCTATGGACTGCAGCATGTCAGGTTTCCCTGCCCTCCACCATTGGAGTTTGCTCAAATGCATTTCCATTGAGTCAGTGATGCTTTATAACTGTCTCCTCCTCTGCCACCCTCTTCTAATTTTGACTTCATTTCAATCTTTCCTAACATTAGGGTCCAAGAGTAAAATACAACAAGTCAAGTGACTTAAAGATATTGGTGAATTCAAAACAATGGAGAAAAATGGAATTATTTTCAAATTTTAAAGAAAAGTTTATATAGTACAGTTTTCTATATTCCTTTAAGACTTGCCTCATAAGAAGGATGTCAAAGCTGTGAATATATATATATATATATATATATACGCACATATATATATTTGTGTGTATGTATATTCTAATTTTGTAGCATATATTTCAATTTGCTTGATTATGACAGAGCTTAAAAATGAAACAGATTTTAGTGATAAAAGATTATAGTGGATATATAGGTTATAAATAACATTAATTATAAAAGAGAAATAAACTTGGAAAATTTGTTTAAAGCACCCCAAATGAGTATCTGGGCCAATTAAATCCTTTTTCAATATGTAACAAAGGATTGGAAAATCAGAAGATAAAAGTATTAAAACGTTGTAAGTCCAGGAGAAGCCTAGACAAGTGATTTCATTAGTGTTTGTTGTCTTGAGTTTTTAACTAAAATCTAGTGCTGTTTGTCTATCAGCTAATGGTCAGAGTAACAGTAATAAACGTACTCTGGTGGAGAAAATCTAAAACATCATCATCTCAAGAGTCTCTCCAACATCGGCATTCTTGAGAAAAAGAGAACTCTATATGGAAAGCAAAGATACATACACACACACACAAACTCAAATCTATTTCAGTACAAATTTACCAAAGGATGTCTTTTCTTCCTATACATTATTGTGAGAATGTCCTTAGTCTAAAATTCAATTTAAATGAATGATAATAAAGGCTTATTGGCAAAAAATAGGGTATTTATGTTTTTGGTTTTGTTTTTTTATAAATTTCAATTGCCACTTGTTCAGCTGGTCCTCTTCAAAGCTGTCCAAAATGATGTCTTGTATTCTAATTTAGAAAAAGTTGAATTTAGGATTTGGTTGCAATTTTAGGGCAGAGAGATTTAGGTTTCTGATTTCAACTCCCTATTAGAAAACTCAGCTGAAAGAGATGGGGAAACAGTAGTCATATAATTATGCTTTTTACATAAAAGCTCCATGACTGGAATTTTTCTTTGAAAAATTGCCATATCATAATGTGTACTGATATATATTTATCTTTTTTAATGGCTTGTTTTCTAATTTTGAATTATTAAGTGTTAAAATTATGGTTAATTTAGTTGTAGTGCTACAGGAAGTCATAACCACTTAAAGCATTTCAAATATTAATTTCAATAAAGTCTTGAAAGGTTGAAATTTTGGAGGTAGGCAACTGGTGTTCTTGATGCTACATTTGCTTTCTTGGTAAGTTAGGAATATTTAGAACTCCCAGTAGTTGTTCAGGGCACAAAAACACCATAAACCTCTCCTTAAGTTACACTTAATACTCTGAAAATAAAAATTTATATTCTCCAAGTCCAATACTTACTCTTTTGATTAAATTTATATTCTAGTGAAAGCAGAGTTATTAATCTTCTCAATCTTCTTTACTGAACTAAAAGTAGAGAAAAAGTTAACAAATAAAGGATAGACCAGGCTGCCCTAATGTTAAAGATTCAGATGAGTGTGGGAGAGATGATACCTGTCATATGAAGGGCCTGGCTCCCTGCCCTGACAAGGCCTCAAGCTGCAAACTCAGATGTGGTTGTAAATTCCACAATCTATTTGTAGCATTTTCATTGCTTGAAGGAGTGTGAATTTTGGGGAAACGTCTCACATTAACCAAATTCAAAAGAAACTAACCTACTGACCAAATGACAAACCATTAACGTGTAAAGAGGAATGTAAAATGACAAATCACTAATGTATAAAAAAAATGTAAACTGACAAATTATTAAGATATTAAGAAAAATGTAAAATGATGAATCATTGATGTATAACGAGAAAAGCAACTCTCAAGGAAAGTATAATATTCATTTCCCTTACTTTGGACAGATACTCCCACAAAAAAATCCTCATGAAAAACACAAAAAAGTTATAGCTGTATCACGGCAAAAATAATCACTTAAGACCAGAGATAACTGCATCTGCTGAGTAGGAATGTATTAATGGAAATGACAGAGGACAAAAAAAAAATTTTTTTTTAATCCATACTCTTTTGAGTTTTACTTATTTAAAGATAACATGGTTACTATTCACTTTCTGTTTATACAGCCTTCTTTTAGACAGTATATTATAGCAACACAAGAGAAAACTCTACACATGGACATCATCAGATGGTCAACATTGGAATCAGATTGATTATATTCTTTGCACGCAAAGATGGAGAAGCTCTATACAGTCAACAAATACAAGATCATGAGCTGACTGTGGCTCAGATAATGAACTCCTTATTGCCAAATTCATACATAAATTGAAAGCAGGGAAAACCACTAGACCATTCAGATGTGACCTAAATCAAATCCCTTATGATTATACAGTGGAAGTGAGAAATAGATTTAAGGGCCTAAATCTGATAGACAGAGTGCCAGATGAACTATGGATGGAAGTTCGTGACATTGTACAGGAGACAGAGATCAAGGCCATCCCATAAAAAAGAAATGAAAAAAACAAAATGGCTGTTTGAGGAGGCCTTACAAATAGCTGTGAAAAGAAGAGAAGTGAAAAGCAAAGCAGGAACAAAAAGATACAAGCCTCTGAAAGCAGAGTTCCAGAGAATAGCAAAGAGAGATAAGAAAGCCTTCCTCAGCAATCAATGCAAAGAAATAGAGGAAAACAATAGAATGGGAAGNGGCTAACCCGAGTACTCCAAAAGGGTTTAGTTTATTTCCAAGAGTGAGGTTGAGGCCCTGGAGTGAGCTGACTCAGTATTTTCCTTTACCAGGAGCACAGCACTTGTAAGATTTCTCCATCACTGTTGCTTCTTAGAATTATTCAAGAGTTCTTTCACTGGGTTTTCTTTAAACTTTAAACTCCTCCCAGATGTCCCTCAAAATCATCATAGCCCATTCATTTTTAATCTTTATTCCAGGACAGAGACAAACTGAAAAATATTAAACTATCATGTGGATAGGATGGTGGTGAAGATGTGTATAAGAGACAGCTCACCTAGAGCCAGATATCCTGGAATGTGAAGTCAAGTGGGCCTTAGGAAGCATCACTACAAGCAAAGCTAGTGGAGGTGATGGAATTCCAGTTGAGCTATTTCAAATCCTGAAAGATGATGCTGTGAAAGTGCTACACTCAATATGCCAGCAAATTTGGAAACTCAGCAGTGGCCACAAGACTGGAAAAGATCAGTTTTCATTCCAATCCCAAAGAAAGGTAATGCCAAAGGATGCCCAAACTACTGCACAGTTGCACTCATCTCACACGCTAGTAAAGTAATGCTCAAAATTCTCCAAGCCAGGCCTCAGCAATACATGAACTGTGAACTTCCAGATGTTCAAGATGGTTTTAGAAAAAGCAGAGGAACCAGAGATCAAATTGCCAACATCTGCTGGATCATTGAAAAAGCAAGAGACTTCCAGAAAAACATCTATTTCTGCTTTATTGACTATGCCAAAGCCTTTGACTGTGTGGATCACAATAAACTGTGGAAAATTTTGAAAGAAATGGGAATACCAGACCACCTGACCTGCCTCTTGAGAAACCTATATGCAGGTCAAGAAGCAACAGTTAGAACTGGACATGGAACAACAGACTTGTTCCAAATAGGAAAAGGAGTATGTCAAGGCTGTACATTGTCACCCTACTTATTTAACTTATATGCAGAGTACATCATGAGAAACGCTTGGCTGGAAGAAGCACAAGCTGGAATCAAGATTTCCAGGGGAAATATCAGTAACTTCAGATATGTAGATGACACCACCTTATGGCAGAAAGTGAAGAGGAACTAAAAAGCCTCTTGATCAAAGTGAAAGGGGAGAGTGAAAAAGTTGGCTTAAAGCTCAACATTCAGAAAAACGAAGGCCATGGCATCTGGTCACATCACTCCATGGGAAATAGGTGGGGAAACAGTGGAAACAGTGTCAGACTTTATTTTTTGCGGCTCCAAAATCACTGCAGATCGTGACTGCAGCTGTGAAATTAAAAGATGCTTACTCCTTGGAAAAAGAAAAGTTATGACCAAACTAGATAGCATATTCAAAAGCAGAGACATTACTTTGCCAACTAAGGTCCATCTAGTCAAGGCTATGTTTTTTTCTGTGGTCATGTGTGGATGTGAGAGTTGGACTGTGAAGAAGGCTGAGCGCCAAAGAACTGATGCTTTTGAACTGTGGTATTGGATAAGACTCTTGAGAGTCCCTTGGACTGCAAGGAAATCCAACCAGTCCATTCTGAAGGAGATCCCCCCTGGGATTTCTTTTGAGGGAATGGTGCCGAAACTGAAATTCCAGTACTTTGGCCACCTCATGAAGAGTTGACTCATTGGAAAAGACTCTGATGCTGGTAGGGATTGAGGGCGGGAGGAGAAGGGGACGACAGAGGATGAGGTGGCTGGATGGCATCACTGACTCGATGGTAGTGAGTCTAGGTGAACTCCGGGAGTTGGTGTTGGACAAGGAGGCCTGGCGTGCTTCGATTCATGGGGTCACAAAGAGTCGGACATGACTGAGCGACTGAACTGAACTGAACTATAATAAATTGAGAGGAACCAAGGTTGGTTAATTGAAATCTTACATAGAGTCTTGATATAGGAAGGGTAGGTAGTGTAACTGGTCAAAATGTAACTGGGGACTTCCTTGGTGATCCAATGGTTAAGAATCTGACTGCCAATGCAGGGGACACAGGTTCGATCCCTAGTTCAGGAGGATTCCACATGCCACAGAGCAACGTGTGCCACAGCTACTGAGCCCAAAAACATAGAGCCTGTGCACCACAATAAGGGGGACCTCTGAAAATGAGAAGCTCAAGCACTGTAACAAAGAATACCCCTTGCTCTCAGTAACTAGAGAAAAGTCCAAGGAAGACCCAGCGTACCACAGATAGATAAATAAATAATGTTTGTTTTTTTTTTCTTAAGTGGTTGTAAAGAACTTGAGGTCTCCCTCTCTTCTACCCTACAAACTCTCCCACTCACCACTGTCTGGTTTAGTGATATCATGTTCCTGTACCAATTTGGATGAGCTAGTTTAACTTTTAGTAACAACAACTCTTAAATCTTAGTGATATCAAAACAGGCTTGTTTTTCACTTGTGTTCAGGCTCATCACAATTTTCCTGCACTGATTTTGTTCTTACTCAGGACTCACTCACTGAACACTGCTGGAAAGAGGAAAAGGAGAGGATGTGAATGCACACACGGGTTCTAGAAATGTCTACCCAGAAATAACATAGATTAATCCTGCTTACTTAGTCTTTACCAAAGACAGGAAGCCAATATCAAGGGTGACAGGAGTACAACACTGCTGAGAGGAACACTAATCATTGTAACACATACCCTGATATTAATTAACCTTTCCTACAAACTTAAGAGGTAGTCAAGGAAATGACCTAAGGAAAGTAACTTAGGTAAAATATTATGGCAATTATTTTGTTTATTCTGAGGTCTATGTTGGATGAAAGGGAAAAGTTGGGGATCATTTTGGAACACTTCTGAGTAGTTTAATCTTTTATCAGTGGTTGCTCAAGTGGGGAGTAGAATGGAAACATGCCCAGCAGTGTTAGAAAGAGAACAGAACAGTGCTCCTGACAACTTTCTTGCTTTGTTGAGTTCTACCTTGTTTTCTTATTTCCTTTAATATTAAGTATGTTTATTCTCTCACTGGTCTGGAGAAATCAAATAGGCAGTTTGATCAGAGCAGCATCTTAGAAATGATGGAAAATTGGCACTCCACAGAGATCTGGGCAAGTTGGCAAATACTAGGTGTAGAATATCTGATGTTAGTGATGATGCACTTGTTCTTCCATAATCACTCATCAATGCCATTGAGAATTGACTACTGAAAATAGAGAGTATTTGGTGGACTTGTCAATGTCCATCCATTGCTTAGACGTAAACACACATTTAAATGAAAAATCACTGAATTACATATTATGATATATATTGTAGTTATAAAATATGATATACATAGATTGCTGGGAAAGATTGAGGGCAGGAGGATAAGAGGGACTACAGAGGATAAAATGGTTTGGATGGCATCACCAACTCAATGGAGATGAGTTTGAGCAAACTCCAGGAGATAGTGAAAGACAGGGAAGCCTGGCATGCTGCAGTCCATGGAGCTGCAAAAAGTTAGACACAACTTAGTGACTGAATGACAGCAACAATATATGTTTAGATAATCTTTCAAATTTTTAAAAATAATTTTCATGTGGATTAGTATTTTTAAAATGTGACCCAAACTGGTATTTTGCATATCCCCTTCATGGTCTGCACAACACTAAGTGTGGATAGACTCAAGAGAAAATCACATCCTCAGACACTAGGGACCCTACCCTGCTTCTGATAGAAGAGCTACACTTATTTCTATCTATGTATATCTATTTACATTTTTTGTGGGGGTGGTTTCTATTGGAAGAGAGGCACCATGACTAACACAAAAACAAATCAAAAATTAGGGGGGAAAAAAGTGAATTCTATTAACCTGTATGACATGAAGCACTCTAAAGAGTCTGATAGTATGATGATTAAGACTGAAGCCTCTCATACTAGTTTGCTTGAATTTATTAAAAACAGGTCTATTTTTTAGTAGATTGAAGCCTTTTGCTTAGCCATTGATTTATTCAGAATGGCAAATAATGACCATTTTCAAGNGAGATGTGTATAAGAGACAGGTATGATGATTAAGACTGAAGCCTCTCATACTAGTTTGCTTGAATTTATTAAAAACAGGTCTATTTTTTAGTAGATTGAAGCCTTTTGCTTAGCCATTGATTTATTCAGAATGGCAAATAATGACCATTTTCAAGTTCATATTTACAAATCCAAAGAACACACAAAAATATTTAGTAAAATTTTAATTAACTCTTAAGGAGAAGATTGGAAACAAAATTAATTTCCAACTTAAAAGATGACTTAAGCTTAAAGTAAAAAAATAAAAATAAAATGTTAAGTGACATCACCAAATATAAGTAATTTTTATGTAAGAAAGGGAATGTAAAGAGTTTTTAAGATTTAATTAAATTTTCAATTATTTCTCATTTAGGATTCCTAAAATTTTATTTAGTTGGAGATTTTTATATTTTTAGTGTTGTACTACACTTTAAAAATTTGTGGTGATTACCTTACTGGAGGTAAATCCTTTTCTTGAATTCTGTTTTATACAATATGGTCAATTAATAGCTTTGTCTTAAAGAAAAATAGTTTGGAATTGGCTCTATTTCTGAAGAAATGGAGCCTCTAAAATTTATATTTGCCCTGTAAATTCAAGATAAATTCTAGTTCAAAGGTCAAAGAAGAGGAGGATTTCACAGCAACCTCTACTTCCCTTGCAGCTACAAAAATTATAAAATATGCTTCAAAAGTAAGTTTCTGCATAATCTATAAATATTCAGTACATTTGAAAGTAATGGCAACAGCATGTTGGCATCAAGAAGATGCCTAGATTTCTAGTTTCTGCTTAGTATATAGAAAGCTGGAAAAGACATTGTTTCCAGCGTTTCATCAAGGAAAAAAACATATACTCTATAAAGGTCATAATTTTTTCTTGAGCTCATTAAAAATCTAAAGTAAAAAATCATCAGCTAGTTTGACATAGAAGCAAAGACAAAGCCCTGAAGAAGAGACAGAGATAAGAGCCTCCCTAGATCAGAGAACAAGATGAAATGAAGGCTTTCTTAGAAAAGAGTAAGGAGGTTTCAGCAACACTTTCCCAGAATTTCTAAAGGTCAGGTATGGACTTGAGTGAGAAACTAGAGACTCTGGTAGTTGTGAGGGAGAGTTTTGCGTCACTAGCAATTTCTTCTCTATTAATTTCAATTGGTATCACAAATGACACTGAGAGCCAGGCAGGGTACCAGAGGGTTTCCTAGAGAGCTGGAGGCTTCCTAGAAGAAAGCTGCAGAAGAAGCACATGCCTCCTCTCCATCATTTCCCCTTGGAAGGAACACCTTGCTCACAGTGACAAGAGTATTCGACGTCCAGGTTTTAATCAAGATGTCACGTGGGATGGTGGGGTAAGAAACTGGCTTAGACCTAGGCGGACAGTCTTTTAAAAAGATTGGAAAATCTTTGTGACAGAAGACCCATAAAAGATTCAGGAAAGAACTGTTTGCCATGGGAAAGAGGATGGAAATCACTGGGAAAGCCCATTCCCAACCCAGAGAGATAAGGCCTGCTCACTAATGAGACTGAATGAATACAATAGAGGAAACCCTCCAGAATGAAAAAGTTTATCAATGCTAATCTAAGTATTTCAACACTTGCAGGAAACATAAATAATGTAAACATACAAACTAAAATACAATGTTTGGTATACAGAATTTAAGAAAAAAAACAAAAACTAATTATATGCTCTCTATAGGAAATTCACATAAATATAATAAAAATACAAACTAAAGGTGTAGACTTTAACATTTCTGTTTCAATCAATAGAAGCAATAAAATCAGTAGCAATTTGGAAGATATAAACAAAACTATCATCCAGTTGGAGCTAACATATTTATACAACTCCTTACTTATTTTTAAGTAAGCATAGGACATTAATAAAGATAGGCCCAATTCTGGGTCATGGTCAGGTAACTGAAATCATATAAAGTATATTTTGTGGTCACAATGCAATTATATAAAGAATCAATGACAGGAAAGAAAAATACTTGGAAAATTCCTAAATATGTAGAATCAAATATCACTCTTACAACTCACTTACATATCAAAAAAGAAAGTATCAAATGGGAATTAAAAAATATTTTATACTGATTAAAAATGAAATCACAACATGTAAAATTTTATGTGATACAAGCAGTACTTTAGAAAGGAATTTAATTTAAAAAAAAGAGGAAACATTATTATAAAGCAATATTCTAAGCTTTCATGTAATACCTAAAGTGAAAACAGAGGATGTTAAACATAACGAAAAAGAATAATGAAAATAATAAGAAAATAAAATAATAATAAGAAATAAGAAAATAACAAGACAAAAGAAGAAAATATAAAAACAATAGAGGAAATCAACTAAACCAATAGCAGGTTGCTTGAAAAGACTAATATAGATGATAAACCAAGCCAGAATGACCAAGGGATAAAATGAGTGAAAAGCATACATTCTACATAGAAGAGATCATAACACATCTTACAGACGTTAAAATGATGACAAGGATGTATTAGACTTACATCATCCTATATCTGTTTAATAAACTGAATTCCTAATTGAAAACTTTCCAGAAACACCAGTCTTTTCAGGCCAAGGTGACTTCAATGGAGATTTCTACAAATTCACAGAAATAATAATACCAAATTCTTTTCAAACATTTTTATAAAGTAAAAGTGCATCAAAAACTTTCAGTTTCTTTTATCAGGCTTGCATCTGTTTGATATAAAAATTCAGTTCAGTTCAGTTCAGTCACTCAGTCGTGTCTGACTCTTTGTGACCCCATGAATCACAGCAAACCAGGCCTCCCTGTGCATCACCAACTCCCAGAGTTCACTCAGAGTCGAGTCCATCGAGTCAATGATGCCATCCAGCCATCTCATCCTCAGTCGTCCCCTTTTCTCTTGCCCACAGTCCCTCCCAGCATCAAAGTCTTTTCCAATGAGTCAACTCTTCGCATGAGGTGTCCAAAGTACTGGAGTTTCAGCTTTAGCATCATTCCTTGCAAAGAAATCCCAGGGCTGATCTCCTTCAGAATGGACTGGTTGTATCTCCTTGCAGTCCAGGGACTCTCGAGAGTCTTCTCCAACACCACAGTTCAAAAGCATCAATTCTTCAGTGCTCAGCCTTCACAGTCCAACCCTCACATCCATACTTGACCACAGGAAAAACAATAGCCTTGACTAGAAGGACATTGGTTNCACCACAGTTCAAAAGCATCAATTCTTCAGTGCTCAGCCTTCACAGTCCAACCCTCACATCCATACTTGACCACAGGAAAAACAATAGCCTTGACTAGAAGGCCATTGGTTGGCAAAGTAATGCCTCTGCTTTTGAATATGCTATCTAGGTTGGTCATAACTTTTCTTCCAAGGAGTAAGCATCTTCTAATGTCATGGCTGCAATCACCATCTGCGGTGATTTTGGAGCCCCCAAAAATAAAGTCTGACACTGTTTCCACTGTTTCTCCATCTATTTCCCGTGGAGTGATGTGACCGGATGCCATGATCTTCGTTTTCTGAATGTTGAGCTTTAAGCCAACTTTTTCACTCTCCTCTTTTACTTTCATCAAGAGGCTTTTGAGTTCCTCTTCACTTTCTGCCATAAGGGTGGTGTCATCTGCATATCTGAGGTTATTGATATTTCTCCCGGCAATCTTGATTCCAGCTTCTGTTTCTTCCAGTCCAGCTCTGCTCATGATGTACTCTGCATATAAGTTAAATAAGCAGGGTGATGATATACAGCCTTGACATACTCCTTTTCCTATGTGAAACCAGTTTGTTGTTCCATGTCCAGTTCTAACTGTTGCTTCCTGATCTGCGTATATGTTTCTCAAGAGACAGATCAGGTGGTCTAATAGTCCCATCTCTTTCAGAATTTTCTACAGTTTATTGTGATCCTCACAGTCAAAGGCTTTGGCATAGTCAATAAAGCAGAAATAGATGTTTTTCTGGAAGTCTCTTGCTTTTTCCATGATCCAGCGGATGTTGGCAAGTTGATCTCTGTTTCCTCTGCTTTTTCTAAAACCAGCTTGAACATCAGGAAGTTCACAGTTCATGTATTGCTGAAGCCTGGCTTGGAGAATTTTGAGCATTAATTTACTAGCATGTGAGATGAGTGCATTAAACATAAACATTACAACATAAGTAAAGTGAAGGCCACTATCACTAATGAAAACAGAAACAAAATTGTCAACAAAATATTAGTGAAGCAAATCTAGCAATATATTAAAAGAAATATAGAAATATTATCATGACCAATGGGATTTATCTTGGGAATGCAAAGCTGATTCAACATATAAAAATTAGCATGATTTAGTAAGACCAAAACAGGAGGTCAGGCAGGAATATGCTTGTTATGATTGCACATTAAGATTTCATAACACAGAAGTCAGCAAACAAAATGGTCAACTAGTCACTTACGCTGGAGTCTCAAGTAAAAACTCTAAATCTAATATGCTGAAATTAGTAAAGGTATATATAAAGAAAATTTGGCCCTAATACACATATTTGAAAATTTCTTACATTATTTCACATACTTTCATTGAGAAATTGGGAGAGGAGGCACATACATAGTCATTTGATTCTCATTGTTTTTACTAAGTTGGAATTTTAGTTTTAAATCTTTAATGCTCTTACTTCAACTTTTACTTCAGTATTTTTCCCATACCAAGAGTTGGTAGCAGCCCTTTGTATTAAAATATCATTTTATCACAAACTGGATGACTAATATTATAGAAGCATACCTAGGTCATTTAATGAAGGAAGTAAGAAAAAGAGGAAATTGTTTGTCTGAAGAGCACTTAGTAACATTTAGTCCCTACCATAATATTGTAGGTTATTTTTTAAAAATGTAAAGAATTTGAGACAGATGCCTTGGTTCAAAGTTGGCCTCTGTCTGGTTGGCAGTGTAACTTAGTTGCATTGACTAAAGACCCACTGCTACCCTCTAAAAGTAAATCAGAATATCTGGCAACTGCTTAGACTGGTATGTTGACAAAACACAGAAACATCTGTAGTTAAAGCTACAGTTTTTCCTGTAATCATGTATGGATATGAGAGCTGGACCATAAACAAATCTGAGAGCCAAAGAACTAATACTTTCAAATTATGGTGCTGGAGAAGACTCTTGAGAGTCCTTTGGACTGCAAGATCAAACAATTCACTCCTAAACGAGACCAGTCCTGAATATTCATTGGAAGGAGTGATGCTGAAGTTAAAGCTCTGGTACTTTGGCCACCTGATACAAAAAACTGACTCACTGGAAAAGATCCTGATGCTGGGAAAGACTGAAGGCAGGAGGAGAAGGGAATAACAGAAGATGAGATGGTTGGATGGCATCTCTGACTCAATGGACATGAATTTGAGTAAGCTCTGGGAGTTGGTGATGGACAGGGAAGCCTCGGTGCTGTAGTCCTTGGGGTCGCAAAATGTTAGACACGACTGAGCGGCTAAAGTGGTAAAGAACCACCCTGCCAGTGTAGCTGATATAAGAGATATGGGTTTGATCCTTGGGTCAGGAAGATCCCCTGGAGGAGGGCACTGCAACCCACTCCTGTATTCTTGCCTTTAGAATCAACAGAGGAACTTGGCAGGCTACAGTCCATACAGTTGCACTGAATCGGACAAGACTGAAGAGACTTAGTATGCATGCATATATCTAAAAACAATATTTTTTTTTTTAAAAAATGTTGGAACATATTGAGAAAGGCTATGCATGATATTTTCGGGGTTTTTTTGGGGGGGGGGGTCTGTGTGTGCTTTCTTAATAAAAGAATCATGTGTTAGCAAAGAAGAATCAAGGGCTTAAAGTTATAAGTAATTATGATTTCATTTACTGGTACGTATGAATGAATTTAATTTTTTTTTCTTTCCCAGAACCCCAAAGTCAGAAAGTGTTACTTTTTAAAACAAAAATTCCTTCTTAACAATAACAACAACAAAAAAAGAGAGAGATAAAATTTCCCTTTCAGAAGAACTAATTAACATAAAGTAGGTCTCAGAGACTGCTAGCATTGCATGAAGTATAGGCAACTTGGAAAAACTAATTAGGATCTGTTATTTAAACAGTACTGACTAAAATAGACTTTGAATAAATGCATTTTTGGAAATTTTTCATGTGAATAACTTATGGATAAGCTCATTTGTCCAAGTCACTAATTTTTGAGTCCTTCAACATTAAGTGCTATAAGTTAAATACTTAGATATTTGAAGTTTGAGAACAAAATGTATTTTCAGATAATTAGTTAAAATATATTCACATTTTACTTTCTAATAAAAAAATTAATCAGGTCAGAGTGTGTTGAGGTCCTTTAATGGACTGGAACCTGGTGGTCTGGAGTTGATGATAAGCAAGTAAGAGAGAGAAAGAGAGACAGAGAGAAAGAAAGAAAGACAAGGGGACGCAAGCTCTGATGGAGAAAGGTGTTTCATTCAACATTGTGTGAGTATTTATACTATCTTGCTGCTGCTGCTGCTGCTGCTGCTGCTGCTNGAAGTTAAAGCTCTGGTACTTTGGCCACCTGATACAAAAAACTGACTCACTGGAAAAGATCCTGATGCTGGGAAAGACTGAAGGCAGGAGGAGAAGGGAATAACAGAAGATGAGATGGTTGGATGGCATCTCTGACTCAATGGACATGAATTTGAGTAAGCTCTGGGAGTTGGTGATGGACAGGGAAGCCTCGGTGCTGTAGTCCTTGGGGTCGCAAAATGTTAGACACGACTGAGCGGCTAAAGTGGTAAAGAACCACCCTGCCAGTGTAGCTGATATAAGAGATATGGGTTTGATCCTTGGGTCAGGAAGATCCCCTGGAGGAGGGCACTGCAACCCACTCCTGTATTCTTGCCTTTAGAATCAACAGAGGAACTTGGCAGGCTACAGTCCATACAGTTGCACTGAATCGGACAAGACTGAAGAGACTTAGTATGCATGCATATATCTAAAAACAATATTTTTTTTTTTAAAAAATGTTGGAACATATTGAGAAAGGCTATGCATGATATTTTCGGGGTTTTTTTTTGGGGGGGGGTCTGTGTGTGCTTTCTTAATAAAAGAATCATGTGTTAGCAAAGAAGAATCAAGGGCTTAAAGTTATAAGTAATTATGATTTCATTTACTGGTACGTATGAATGAATTTAATTTTTTTTTCTTTCCCAGAACCCCAAAGTCAGAAAGTGTTACTTTTTAAAACAAAAATTCCTTCTTAACAATAACAACAACAAAAAAAGAGAGAGATAAAATTTCCCTTTCAGAAGAACTAATTAACATAAAGTAGGTCTCAGAGACTGCTAGCATTGCATGAAGTATAGGCAACTTGGAAAAACTAATTAGGATCTGTTATTTAAACAGTACTGACTAAAATAGACTTTGAATAAATGCATTTTTGGAAATTTTTCATGTGAATAACTTATGGATAAGCTCATTTGTCCAAGTCACTAATTTTTGAGTCCTTCAACATTAAGTGCTATAAGTTAAATACTTAGATATTTGAAGTTTGAGAACAAAATGTATTTTCAGATAATTAGTTAAAATATATTCACATTTTACTTTCTAATAAAAAAATTAATCAGGTCAGAGTGTGTTGAGGTCCTTTAATGGACTGGAACCTGGTGGTCTGGAGTTGATGATAAGCAAGTAAGAGAGAGAAAGAGAGACAGAGAGAAAGAAAGAAAGACAAGGGGACGCAAGCTCTGATGGAGAAAGGTGTTTCATTCAACATTGTGTGAGTATTTATACTATCTTGCTGCTGCTGCTGCTGCTGCTGCTGCTGCTGCTGCTGCTGCTGCTAAGTCACTTCAGTCCTGTCCGACTCTGTGCTACCCCATAGATGGCAGTCCACCAGGCTTCCCCATCCCTGGGATTCTCTAGGCAAGAATACTAGAGTGGGTTGCCATTTCCTTCTCCAGTGCATGAAAGTGAAAAGTCAAAGTGAAGTCACTCAGTCATGTCCGACTCTTCACAACCTCATGGACTGAAGCCCACCAGGCTCCTCCATCCATGGGATCTTCCAGGCAAGAGTACTGGAGTGGGGTGCCATTGCCTTCTCCAAGCTATTTTCAGCAGAGATAAAATCAAAACTTACAAGTTATCAAGGAAACATGAGGTCATCCATATGAAAGAGAGAGGATTGTAAATAATCACTTTTACCATATGGTTCATAAAAAGGAAGAGGGTCATAAATAGTTACTTATCACCATATGGAAAAACTAATGAAGGTAATACATGGATTCCTAAGCCCCCAGGAGTAGTTTGTTACTCCACTTAATTCCTGAATATTCAAAAATTAATAAGGGACAGAGGATTCAAGAATGATCCAAAACAGCACACAGGAAGCCTCCTATTAAATGCTTCCTGACAAGAGTGAAAGAGTGCTTTGATTAAACTTGGAGAAACTTGTATAACTCATTCTGTGGCTTTTATTTTTAATTAGAGCCATATTACAACAGAGAATTAAGTGGGAAATAGTAATTATAAAAATATACAATTTTGCAGAATATGAACATAGAATTTAGTAATATTTGGTTATTAGATCCTGTTTAAACTCTTACCAGGAGAGAGTGAAGGACAGGGGAGCCTGGCATGCTATAGTCCCTAGGTTCCCAAGGAGTCAGGAATAACTAAGGGACTTAACAACAACAATATAACTCTTACCACTAGTGGAACAGTAAGTTAAAATACTCCCAAATTGACTTTCATATGTCAAATGATTAATTCCCTATAGCTCTCTGTTTTTATGTTTTATTTGAATTTTAACTCATATTTAGTAAATTGTACTAATTTCAACTGTACAGTTTAGCAAAATTTTAACAAGTGTTCATACCTGTGTAACTTCCACATAGTCTATTTATTGAATCTTTCCTTCTTCTCTTATGCCTCTTTGCATTCAATATCTTCCCAACATGTTAACTCTTGGAAGCCACTGATATGGTCTCACTAGATTTGACTGTTCTAAAATTTTATGTAAGCAGAATCATGTGAAAAGAAGTATCATGGATCCTGACTTCTTGCACTTTGCATAGTGCTTTTGAAATTTATCCACATTCATATAGCTACTTAGTTCTTTTAATTACTGCTAAGGAGTATTCCATTGTAGGCTAAATTGAAATGTGTTTACCCATTCATGAGTTAACAGACATTTGAGTGTATCTTTTAGAAAGTTATTATGTTTAATTAGGTCCTATTTGTTTATTTTTGCCTTTATTTCCAATATTCTGGGAGGTGGGTCAAATGGGACCTAATTAAACTTAAACCCTTCTGAACAACAAAGGGAATTTATAAGCAAGGTGAAAAGACAGCCTTCAGAATGGGAGAAAATAATAGCAAATGAAGCAACTGACAAACAACTAATCTCAAAATTATACAAGCAACTCCTGCAGCTCAATTCCAGAAAAATAAACGACCCAATCAAAAAATGGGCCAAAGAAATAAATAAACATTTCTCCAAAGAAGACATATACTAACACATGAAAAGATGCTCAACATCACTCATTATCAGAGAAATGTAAATCAAAACCACAATAAGGTACCGTTTTACACCAGTCAGAATGGCTGCGATCCAGAAGTCTACCAGCAGTAAATGCTGGAAAGGGTGTGGAGAAAAGGGAACCCTCTTACACTGTTGGTGGGAATGCACACTAGTACAGCCACTATGGAGAACAGTGTGGAGATTCCTTAAAAAACTGAAAATAGAAATGCCTTATCACCCAGCAATCCCACTGCTGGGCATACACATTGAGGAAACCAGAATTGAAAGAGACACATATACCCCAGTGTTCATTGCAGCACTGTTTATAACAGCCAGGACATGGAAGCAACCTAGATGTCCATCAGCAGATGAATGGATAAGAAAGCGGTGGTACATATACACAATGGAGTATTATGCAGCCATTAAAAAATACATTTGAATCAGTTCTAATGAGGTGGATGAAACTGGAGCCTATTATACAGAGTGAAGTAAGTCAGAAAGAAAAACACCAATACAGTATACCAATTCATATATATGGAATGTAGAAAGATGGTAACAATAACCCTGTAAGCAAGACAGCAAAAGAGACACAGATGTATAGAACAGGCTTTTGGACTCTGTGGGAGAGGGAGAGGGTGGGATGATTTGGGAGAATAGCATTGAAATATGTATAATATCATACATGAAATAAATCGCCAGTCCAGGTTCAATGCATGATACCGGATGCTTGGGGCCGATGCACTGAGATGACCCAGAGGGGATGGTACATATGGGGAGGGAGGAGGGAGGAGGTTCATGATGGAGAACTNAGGGTGGGATGATTTGGGAGAATAGCATTGAAATATGTATAATATCATACATGAAATAAATCGCCAGTCCAGGTTCAATGCATGATACCGGATGCTTGGGGCCGATGCACTGAGATGACCCAGAGGGGATGGTACATATGGGGAGGGAGGAGGGAGGAGGTTCATGATGGAGAACTTGTGTACACCTGTGGTGGATTCATGTTGATGTATGGCAAAACCAATACAATATTGTAAAGTAATTAACCTCCAATTAAAATAAATAAATTTATATTAAATAAATAAATGAATATATAAAAAGAAAATTATTATGAAAATTTATGTTCAAGTCTTATATAAACATGAATGAAATTTTAAAAGCTTCAGTTCTTATAAATCTTGTGAGCAAGTCTTTTTGCATTGCTATCATTTTCTCAAAGTATGTCCTGGTTTTCATTATTTTTCCCCCTTATAGTAAGTTTACATGGAATTAAAACTGAGTCCTTAACTGATTTTTCAGTGAACTGTTCCTAAGCTGAAGCTGGTATGCTTCAGAATGAATTTTCTAATGACACAGAACTCCAGATTCTATTGTTTTGTTTTTGCCATAGTGTTAACAAATATAGTTGCTTTGCTTTGTGAAATTTCCTTGCCCAATTTTTTTCTTCCTCCACTTTTTTCTGGATCTTTCCCCTCTCTTGTTCCTTTTTTGGTATCTAAATTTCTTAGTTTTGTTCCACTTCAAGTAGTTTCTTTTCAGTGAGTATCCTAAAAGAATTCCTTATCCTAAAAGACAGTTAGCTGATCAGTTTTGAGAGTTTCTTGCAGTTGTACAGATCACATTATGGGGAACTAGGACTTTCACATGCCATATTGAGTTTCACTGTTTTTTCTCTGCAAATAAAATATTAACATGAACTTCCTGTATCTGTTTGCTTTTATCTGGTTTTGAGGATCATGGGGAAATTTCATTGCAAATAGTATTCATAGGTTTTATATTGTGGATATATAACTGCTTTCTCGTTTTTTGTCAGGATTTAGGAAACTCTGCTGTGCTCTCCATCTGCCCAGAATGTCCTTGTTATTTTCAAATGCCTTCATCCAGTTGGCTCAGAAAGTGCTTTAGTCACTGGTTTTAGTTCCCAAAGTCATTTTCTTTAATTTTTAATAGGACTTCTAAGATGAATGTGATTAGCTACAGTCATTCTACCAGTAAATTGTTAATGTTGAGACAGGTTTCTTCTCTTCAGTGACTTGCATCAGTGTCACCTTTAATTTAATAGGAACAAAGTAAAAATAGTTCTGCAAAGTTTTCAAGAAGTCATACTTAAATGGGACATATATGACCTCCTCCATAAGATCCATATGGTACTATAGAATCCTTCATTTTTGTTGTTTAAAACTCGTATTAGCCACACTTTTTAGCTTTTAAGCCTATTCCTTCATATTTTAGAGTAAAATATGCTGCTCAGCTGGCAGCACCCTCAGGGCCAGGTACTTAGACTCTGCTCAGCTGTCATCACTGAGGGAGCTGGGAGCCCAGCCCAACTGGCCAGGTTTCTCAGGCTGCCCATATAGGGGGTGGGTGGTTGGGAGCTGGTAGGGGGCAGGTCCCATAGAAATCATCCCAGGCAGAAGGCTGCTGCCATGAGGTGGCAGAGGTGGGAATGGGGGAGTTACCACTGCTCAAGGCCTGGGCCTGGCCAGTGGGTGGCCTTGATGAGGGCTCTAGAGACCAGCAGGACACAGTCTCCCACCTGAAACCTGGGTCCCCAACTCACCCACTTGCCCAGGATGGATGAGCTGGAGGGCCCCGGGGAGAAAGTCAAGATCCACCTCTTACCTCACTCTCCTCTGCCTGGTGATCATTGACCACTGACTGATTGAGACCTCTAGCAGTGGCTAACTGACAGTTGCTCACTTGAGGGGAGAAGCCAATTGCCAAGCTTACTAATGGGTGAGCAGGGCCACAAATGCTTGCTCATTGACAGTTACTGACTTGGCGGGGGGTGGGGGTGCAGCACGGAGAAGGCAATGGCACCCCACCCCAGTGTTCTTGCCTGGAGAACCCAGGGACGGGGGATCCTGGTGGGCTGCCATCTACAGGGTCGCACAGAGTCAGATGCGACTAAAGCGATTCAGCAGCAGCAGCAGCAGCACTTGGGGGCAGGGCCCAATGTTGCCTTAACCAATGGCTGTATGACATGAATACAGGCTCAGTCACATCTGACTCTTTGAGACCCCATTGACTGCAGCCTGCCAGGCTCCTTTGTCCATGTAATTTTCTAGACAAGACTACTAGACTGGATTGTCATTTCCTATTCCAGAGAATCTTCCCAACCCAGAAATCAAACCTATAGAGGTCAGGTAACATGTTCTTGTAAATCTCTATCTAACAAGTGTTATTCTCTGCCCTGACAAGAACAAGTTTTATTATCCTGAGTTTCCTGCATTGGCAGGCAGATTCTTTAACACTGCACAACCTGAAAAATCCTAAGGGACCATTAATGGTCTTCTAGTGTTCTTGCCTGGAGAATCCCAGGGACGGGGGAACCTGGTGGGCTGCTGTCTATGAGGTCGCACAGAGTTGGAAACTACTAAAGTGACTTAGCAGCAGCAGCAGCAGCAGCAGCAGCAGCAGCAGGTAACTAATGCCTGATTACAGGGTGGATGGGTAACAGCCCACAGCAATGCCCCAGTGCTAAGTTCTGCACAGAGCTATGCTCTATTATAGTTTAGCCAACTCATCCAGCATATATCGGTACTATTCTAGGGAGGGTTTCTCTGGTGACTGAGTGGTGAAGAATCCATCTACAATGCAGGAGATGCAGGAGATGAAAGTTCTATCCCTGGGTTAGGAAATGGAGGGCGACCCACCCCAGTATTCTTGCCTGGAAAATCCCATGTACAGAGGAGCCTGGCAGCTCTGGTTCACATGGTTGCAAAGAGTTGGACACAATTGAAGTGACTGAACACATATCCTAGGAAGAAATGCTACACAGACACATGTTGATATGATTCCTTCTCTTTGGTCTGAACTAGTGGGTTTCTTATTGAACTCTCATGCTGAGTTCACATTTTAGGTGAATTCGGAGAAGGCAATGGCACCCCACTCTGGGACTCTTGCCTGGGAAATCCCATGGAGGGAAGAGCCTGGTGGGCTGCGGTCTATGGGGTCGCACAGAGTCAGACACGACTGAAGCGACTTAGCAGCAGCATAACACATCCAGGGTAAAAAAACAGAATATGTACAGTACTGTACAGCAGCCTTGAAATTGAACATCTTCAATATTTTAATTAGTCAGCCTAATTTATTTCAGACTTATCAACTACTTGTTGACACTTTTTACTCCTGATAATTCTGTGATTTATTATGACATTGGTTTATCACCAAAGTTTGACAAAGTTTTACAGTATCTTATTCTTAAATTTCTCCAGTCCTTCACCACAATAGATGAATTGATATTTGGCTTAAAAAAGGAAATAAACAGCCATATATGTTAAATACTTGCTTTCCACTTATGAGTTATTTATATGAGTACATAAGAATATTTATGTTTGCCAATATAAAGGGAGATAGATTTAAAAATAGAATACAACTACAGATTACCATTAAATACAAAGAATGGTTAGATCCAGCAGACCAAAAAAAACTCAAATCTGTTGGATATTCCAGTTATAGAAATGTGTATTATTTTTATATGCTGGATGTCAATAGAGTTGTCAAAGTATGTGTCAACATTTTAAAGCAAAGTAGCAAGCAGGTGACTCAATAGATAATTGCTACTAACTCAATAAATTATTAGACTTAGAGATGAAATTTATTTTCTTCTTCCCAAGATCATGCTCACTGCACTTTCATGCTGATATCTTCTCCTTAGCCAGGAAATATCTGCCAAAAGGCTTTGCAAGCAATTCCAAATGTGCCAAAAATACAGATAAATATGTATATATATTAGGAAATATATGACTATGAGTATAGCACACATGTGTATGCAATATATAGACATGGCGATAGTTGGATAGCATCAACAATTCATGAAGTTGGGCAAACTCTGGGAGATAGTGAGGGGCTGGGAGGCCTGGAGTGCTGCAGTCCATGGAATCACAAAGAGTCAGACACAACTTAGCAATAACATATAGAGTAGGAAATAGCACCCCACTCCAGTATTCTTTCCTGGAAAATTACATGGGCAGAGGAGCATGGAGTCACAGAGTCAGACTTAGCTGAGCGACTGAGTGCACAATATAAATGTATGAGTATGTGCTGGCTCAGTCTCTTCAGTCGTGTCTAACTCTATGTGACCCCATGGACTGTAGACCACCAGGCTCCTTTGGTGATACAATATTTCAGACAAGAATGCTGGAGAGGGGTGCCATTTCCTCCTCCACAGGATCTTTGCAACTCAGGGATCACATTCATGTCTTCTGTGTCTCCTGCATTGCAAGCAGATTCTTTACCTCTGAGCCACCAAGGAAGCCCCAATATATATATATACTTATGTGCACTACTTTTGGAGGAAATTTTATCTGTAAGCTTTACTGACTTGGTTAATCACCATATGAAAACTCTTCAGCTCCCATTGCTGTTATTCTAGGAATATTCCAAGAAAAGGAGAGAAACATTAAAATCCATCAATATTTTCTTCCTGTGAGATTTTAGGCCCTGGGCATATGGGAACATGCCAACTTGTGTGATTGAACTGAACAGCTGAAAAATAAATCCTGTTAGTGCAGTAACAAATGTATATACTTACCATGAAATGCTCTTCTGACAGACGGAAAAAGATGGCGGAGGAATAGGATGGGGAGAAGACTCTCTCCCTCACTACCTCATCAAAAGAACATTTCAACACTGAATAAATTCCACAAAACAACTTCTGAATGCTGGTAGAGGACATCACGCATCCAGCAAAGCAGATCATTGGCTTCAAAAACAGGTAGGAATAAATATAAGGGATGAGAAAAGACACAAAGGAGGTAGGGAGGGAGCCCCGTCCCAGGAAGGGAATCCCATCCCGGGAAGAGACTCTTAAAAAGAGAGGTCTCCAAGCTCCAGGAAACATTCTCGCAGCCGTGTCTGTGTCGAGTCTGGGAAGCACAGACGGCAACATAACAGGAAGGAAAAATAAATAATTAAAATCAAAAGATTATGAATCCAACAGCAAATCCCTGTGGATAAGCAGTGCAAACGCCTGCCTCCTGCACCAGCGAGTTGGGGTTGGGCAGGGAGGACTGGGACCGCCAGCCCCAGTTTTCTAACAAGCGGGCTGCGGAAATGCAGGCTTCAGGGCTTTTCGCGAGAACTGGGTCATAACCCGGCCAGAATCAGGTCCCTGCGTGGCCAGAACGAACTAACTTGGACTAGCAAACCAGACTGT
This sequence comes from Raphicerus campestris, assembly GCA_006410735.1. Taxonomy (NCBI): domain Eukaryota; kingdom Metazoa; phylum Chordata; class Mammalia; order Artiodactyla; family Bovidae; genus Raphicerus; species Raphicerus campestris. The sequence goes on along the minus strand of SJYW01053439.1, from coordinate 24,481 downwards.
GAGACAGCCACCATGGGGAACGCTCGAACATAAGACACTGCGACAGTCCCGCACACAGAACAAAGGATGGATCGGAAATAGCTGGTCGCAGACCATCCCTCCTTGGGGGATGGGCAGAAAGAGCCATAAGTGCTGGAAGGGGGGTAATCGAAGCGCCTACCAAATTGCAAGGAGATTTCTTTACGAACTAAGACTTCTGGGGGCATCTGGACAATCATCATTCTCCTGAGAAGGAGCCCCAGCGGCGCTCCCAAAAATCGGAGCAGCATGAAAAGCCCAAAAATCGAGGCAATTGCGCTCGCACAACTCCCTAGCTACTCGGACTTGGGAAGGGAACAGAGCGCAGGACCAACCAAATCTGCGCCTTGGGGGCTTCCTGAGTGCTGAAACTGAGAGGCTTAGACACAGGAGGTGCATGAAGCCTAGGACAGGCCCCGTCCAACACCACCATCCCTGTGTCTAGACTGAAATCAGACACAGAAGAGACGAGCAAACAAAGGAAATCAAACAGAGGGAACTGCCTTGATAGCGACCCCACACAGGTCACAACGCCAGAGAAAGGGCCAAATATACCTTTACTACTTTTATGAATTTTTTTTTTAAATTGGGGAGGAGAGGGAGGGTTGATGTGAAAGCCTGATTTTTTTCTTTCTTTTTTCTTTTTCTTTTAAAATACTTTTTTTTTAATTTATTTTCTTTTTTTGAAAAAAAATATATTTTTCTTCTTTTCCGTCTCTTTTTTTTGACTATCTTAAATTTTTAAGTCCTCTATATCCCTATTTATTATTTTTATAACCTATTATTATTTTTCAAAAATTTAAAAGAAAAAACCACCCTATTTTTAAAGCAAACGCCATATATAGTCTTCTTGTGGTGGGGGCTGTTGTCTTTTAATAATACAGGTGGCTTTTTTTTTTCCCTCCCTTTCCTTTTCTCTCTTTTTTTTTCTTCTTTTTCCTCTCTTTT
>SJYW01053439.1:0-23386 GCA_006410735.1 Raphicerus campestris | reverse complement strand
TTTTTTTCTTCTTTTTCTTCTCTTTTCTCCCCTTCTTCTTTCCATTAATATTTTATTTTTGAAAATCCAATCTCTACTACAGATTTTTAATCTTTGCATTTTAGTATTTATTGCCAATTTTGTACTTTCAAAAACCTAATCTTCAGTACCCAACTTTACATGAGTGCGACATTAACGGCTTGATGCCTCTCTCCTCCATCAGACTCTCTTTTTTCTCCACCAGGTGGCCTCTATCTCCTACCTCCCCCTCCTTATCTTCACACAACTTTATGAATCTCGGTGTGTTCCAGAAGGCAGAGAACACTCAGTGAACTGGTTACTGGCTGGATCTGTATCCCTCCTTTTCATCTCCCTCTTTTATCCCTCTGACTACCTCTGTCTTCTTCATCCCTCTCCTCTTCCTTGTATAAATCTCTGACCACTTCTGAGAGGTCCNNNTTACATATTACTCAACCATAAAAAAAAAAAAAACACAATAATGCCATTTGCAGCAACATGGATGTATCTAGAGATTGTGCTAGTAAGTCAGAGAAAGAGAAATATAATATGATATTGCTTTATATGTGGAATCTCAAAATATTGGCACAAGTGAATTTAATTACAAAACAGAAATAGAGTCACAAATGTTGAAAATATATTTATTATTAACCAGGGGAAAGAGAGGGGAGTGATAAATTGGGAGATTGGGATTGACATATGTACTCTACTATACAGAAAAGAGATAACTATAACTAACAAGGATACACTGTATAGCACAGAGAATATGCTATAGTTACCTATTTGGGGGAAAAAAATCTTAAAAAGAGGAGATATGTGTATATGTACAACCAGTTCAATTTGTGGTATACTAGAAACTAACACAACACTGTAAATCAACTATACTCCAATAAAAATTAAACAAAATGTATCACAAATATAAAAAGAGAGAGAGATAGAAAGCATGAACAGTACCATGAAAAATATTTGTTTAAAAAGACCACAATTTGTGTTGGAACCGTTCATTTGAATGATCTATATGAAAAGAACAATTAGTAAAATGAAGACAAAAATAAATGAAAGATATTTCAACTCCGGTCCAAAAAAAAAAGAAAAGAAAAAAGAAATGCTCTTCTATATACTAATGAAGATTTATTTTACAAACATTAGAAGGAAAACAGACCAAAAATTCAATTCTCATGTTAATATTGATCTATACAAATTTCCACTTCTGCACTGTTAGCAAAGTGTCCTATAAGATATTCTGATCAAATATAATATTTTATTATCATATTCACATCCTCTCATAAATAGAATTGTGAAACAAATTTCCTAGGACTTCTCTCCTTCATGCAAAGTCCTCTAGTTATTAAAGTATGTAGTACTGGGGCAAAGGTACAACTGAGATTAGATAAGCAAGTAAGGTAGGATAATATTTATTTATATAAAAGTAAATATTATTTTATTCTCAGGAAACCATCCTCAAACTTAATGTATATATTTTTATCACACATCTGGTTTTGTCCTACATGATATTTTATTACAAAATTATTAGTGTTTCTGTTTGCAATTTAATAAAAAATCTGGGACCAAATGAGAAATATATTTTTAAAAATATGTGTGAGCATAAAAAAGATCAAACGAATTTAAAGACCACATGAATATATTTTCCATGGAGGAGATTTAGTGTTGAGCTGTTCCTTTAAACTATTTTACTTTCTTTGTAAACCTGCAATACTGACCTCAGGCCCAGTCAACCCATGTCTTTGTTAAATGCTGAGGAGGAAAGAAATGATTATTTGTTCTCCTAAAGTTTCACTTCCAGTGGTTGGATAAGACTGTTAGCAGTAGAAGCGAGCTGAAGATTTTGTGAAGAGCAGTTCAAAATGAATAGATGATCCTCTCTGATGAGAGGTAGTTAACATTTCCTTAGTAGCCAGCTCTTAGCAGCTGCCTGACTATGGCAGCCCAAAGGGTGATGGAGATGGGGCAGTAGTTCCAGGGCCTTTCTCATTCAACCTACCAGCACTGGGGCAAGTTACACACTTCACATTTCAATTTTAAAGTGTGAGAAATAAAGACATCTTCCAGAAGGCAGAAATGCCTATGATAAACTAGGTTGTTGTTGTTCAGTCACTTATGTCCAACTATTTGTGACCCCATGGACTGCAGCATGCCAGGCCTCTCTGTCCTTCACCATCTCCAGAGCTTGCTCAAACTCATGTCCTTTGAGTCAGTGATGCAATCCAACCATGTCATTCTCTTTATACCCTTCTCTTCCTGCCTTCAATCCTTCCCAGCATCAGGGTCTTTTCCAGTGAGTCAGCTCTTTGCATCAGGTGGCCAAAGGATTGGAGCTTCAGCTTCAGCATCAGTCCCTCCAATGAATATACAGGATTGATTTCATTTAAGATTGACTGATTTGATTTCCTTGTAGTCCAAGGGACTCTCAAGAGTCTTCTCCAACACCACAGTTCAGTAGCAGTGCCTTTATTCTTTCTGGTACAATACATTTATATTTTGCATTGTCTTTAACATGTATTATATAGTCTTATACATTTCTTTACATAAAAATTTTGAATTTCTTGAGAATAAGTCAAAAATCCAATTCTTCTTTACATTCATACATTTTCTTTATAGTCACTGCACATAGGCCAATGACTGGAGCACAGTAAATATTATATAAAAGTATATATATTTAAATTCAGTCAGTTCAGTTCAGTTCAGTCACTCAGTCATGTCCAACTCTTCGTGACCCCATGAATCACAACCTACGCCAGATCTCCCTGTCCATCACCAACTCCCGGAGTTCACCCAAACTCATGTGCACCGAGTAGAGGATGCCATCAAGCCATCTCATCCTCTGTCATCCCCTTCTCCTCCTTCCCCCAACCCCTCCCAGCATCAGGGTCTTTTCCAGTGAGTCAACTCTTCACATCAGGTGGCCAAAGTACTGGAGTTTCAGCCTCAGCATCAGTCCTTCCAATGAACATCCAGGAATGGTCTCCTTTAGGATGGACTGGTTGGATCTCCTTGCAGTTCGAGAGACTCTCAAGAGTCTTCTCCAACATCACAGTTCAAAAGCATCAATTCTTCAGCGCTCAGCCTTCTTCACAGTCCAACTCTCACATCCATACATGACCACTGGAAAAACTATACCCTTGACTAGATGGACCTTACTACTATGCAAAAGTCACCAGAACTGAGCTTTTAAAGAGAGATTTTGTGCCTAAATTAAATCACTAATAAGGAAATTATGCTATAAAATGTTAATATCAACTCAATTAATGATGGCATTAAAATAATCTTATATTATCTTTTTCTATGATATTTTTGTCACAGTAAATATTTTAATTGATAATATTAAATCCAGGAGAAGAAAGCATTTTAGAAAACACAGTATGAAGAAAATTTATCTGGTATGACATTGTGAAATCTGTTATTATTTAATATAAATTAATTATTTATGGCTTGAAAAATAGCAACTTTCTGGATATTTTGACACTTTGTGATGCTTTCTCTCATATAAAATAAGAATTATATTTTCAATCTATCAAGGTCAAAATATAAATTTTTTATGTGTAAATTTGAGTTAGCCAATGAAAACTTCCCAAAGCACTTACAAGAGGAAGATCATACTTCTTAACTCAAAATTTCACTAATAATAAAAAAACAAAAACAAAACACATATTAGCATGGTGCAAACATTCAGAGCAAATCGGGAATAAAGGTGGTAGCTATTTTCTTATCAAATTATATTTTGTGCTATGCCACAAAAATTAAATCTTATAAGGCAATAAAATATAAATGCTGTCAAATTATTTAGGATGCATCATTTTTCATACCAATCATTGTATAATCAGTTACGATTATCTTTTCCAATTCAATGTAATACAGAAGTTGGTAGGAATATAACCATGGTGTTAATAGTATTCTCTAACTTCAAGGAAAACCAATTTTATTATGATTTAATATGGCAATAGTTTGGGGGGGGGGGTTGTTTGTTTGTTTCATTGGGGATGTTGTGTTAGTTTATGCTGAACAACATGGTGAATTAGGTATACGTATACATATGTTCCCTCCTTCTTGAGCCTCCCTCCCTCCTCCTCATCCACCTGACGAGGTCATCACAGAGCCCCAGGCTGAGTTCCCTGTGCTGTATAGCAGGTTCCCACCAGCTTTCTATTTTACATATAGTAGTGTATATATGTCAGTGATACTTTCTCAATTCATCCCACTCCTCCCCCAATGTTTCCACATATCTGTTCTCTATGTCTGAGTTTGTATTCTTGCCCTGCAACTTGGTTCATCTGTACCATTTTTCCAGATTCCACATTTATATGTTAATATATTTGTTTTACGGTTTCTTTTTTCACTCTGTATGACAGACTATAGGTCCATCCACAGTTCTACAAATGATCCATTTTTATTCCTTTTATGGTTGAGCAATATTCGATTGTCTATGTAAACTATGTGCACATACTCACTTCAGTTTCTGGAAAGTTAAAGCTGACAATTAGACCCATAAATAGTGTGATTCCACAACAGGAATTACAACACTGTGGGTGTTCTTCTCTATCTTCATCTAATACACGACAGATTTTTCTTATCTTCACTTAGCATTCTCTCCCTCAAGCAAGTTGCCATTCATCCCTTCAAGAGAAGTTTGGATTTAGCCTAGAAGAGATAATTTGAGTAACGAATCCTAAAATCCATAGCAAATAGAATAATATGAAAGCAAAAATATTTAAACACATATTAAAATACCTGTTGCTAAGTTTAGATTTATAGAATGCTGTAAAGATAGCTGTAGTTGCAAAAGATAGTAGAAAACTAGTTTCTCCTGTTGTTAATATATTATCATGGTGCATTTATCAAAATAAAGAAGCTGTCGTTAACACATTAGTATTAGCTAAACTCTAGATATTACATGGATTTCACTTTTCTATTAATGTCCTCTTTCTATTTCAGGATAGGTCTGTTACAGGATCTCACACTTCATGTGTTTAAGGTATTTTTTGCCAGATTTCTGAGCTCTAAAGTTACTACTTTTCTCTTTGCATACCCTCTTCTTAGGAAGCAAGTCCCTAAGTCTACCTCAACCAGGGGTCGGGGTAGGGGTGTGGGTGGAGTAGAAGGTGGAGGGCCTGGTAATTAAGCATGTCTCCTGAAGGGAGAAGCACCTATATATGCTATTTTGAATTTTTCTGCAAGGAAGACTTGTCCTTTTAACCCTCATATGTTTATTTATTCAATAATTTACTTTTAGTTGGTATTTTTATTTAAAATATTTACCCAGATTTATCAATATATAACTGACATATAATATTGTGTAAGTTTAAAGGGTACAACATGAAGATTTAATACTTAAATACTTAATACTTAAATACTTTAAAAATTGTGAAATGATTATCATAAAAGGGTTAGCTAACATTTCCATTGATGCCGGGAGCCAGCACAGGAGATCCCACCCATGACCAGGTCATGCAGAGAGGCCTGACAGGGAAGGCGGAATCAGAACTCAAGGGACTGCCTGGATCAATCCCATCATGACAAGGTCGTGCAGAGAGACCTGACGGGCAAGGTGGATCAGTACTTGAAGGATCCCCTGGACCTGCTCGAGCATCTACCCCAAAACCAGAATCTGTCTATTTTACTATTTCATGCCTCTCAACAACACCTCTGACATTAATGGGGGGCTATCCCCAACCACCTTTCTCTAAAGAAAATCAACTTAGAGTTTTAGTTAATAAGTCTCCTGGGCATAATGAGTGTTCCAATCCAAACCCCTCTGATGATTTTCTAGCTTGCCTGACAGGTTTGTTCAAGACTCTTGCAGTTACGCATGTGATTGTTTATGGCCTCCCAACCATGAGAGGAACGGGAAGCCTATAATAGTCTAAAAATATAGAGACTTTAGGGGAGTTAAGAAATTATTAGAATAGCACTGGTAAAGGGTTTCATTGTTGAACCAACACTTGCTGCTAAGTTTCCATACCCCTTACCCATTGTGTCTTTGATAATATACATTAATTAATATAGCTGGTATGTGGGAAAAAATAAGTTGTAGCCTTTGATTTAACCACATCAGGCCTTGAGTTAATAAATTCTTTCCATGTTACAGCCCACTTCACCCTTAACCCATAGGAATGTAACCTTATCTAGTGCTTTTGGTGAGTGGCACCTGACTTTAGAAAAATCACCTTTGGAGAAAATAAGTTTTCTGATTGACTAGTCATTATCAGTAAGGGTCACAAAAATGTTAGCAGGCCTTCTGGCCAGAAGATGATGTAAATCACCTAAGACCTTTGTATATCGGAAGGAATACAGAAAGAAAGTGTGGTCTCCATAAGGGTCAGGACGCATGACTCTGCATCTTCCATTATTCTCTATGTACAACTTAAGGTATAAAAGCACTCTGTAAAAATAAAGCTGTGGGCCTTGCTCATTGAAGCTTGGTCTCCCCGTGTCGTTCTTTCTTTCTCTTTGTTTTCAGGCTGACTCCCTGGAGTGCAGGGGCCCTCTGAGTTCACTTCTCTGCCGGGGCTTCTAAGGCCCACATGAGAGGGTGCTCAAGGTGGGGGACCTTCTGCTATTCAAGAGGGTACCTGTGGCCTACATGAACAGTGCAAGTCCCATGCTGGGGCTTTATTGGCTTTCTATGTAAACCAAGGAATATCAGCCTCTTTCTCTCCTCTATTTTCTTAACTGCAATATTATCTCTTTATCTCCCTCTATATCTCTAAATCTTTTTCCAGTCACCAATGCTGTCACCCTGAGGATACCCTTTATCCAACCAGGGCTGGACCCCGGTACATCATCTGTGTATTAACCCTTGTGTATGCATGTGGATGTGGCTAGAATATTTGAGATCTAATCTCTTAGTAGCTTTCAGTTATGTAGTATCAATATTGTTCTTAACTCTAGTCACCAGACTGTACATTAGAACCCAGAACTTACTCAACTTATAACCATAATTGTGCATCCTTTAACCAACATCTCCCAGTTTCTCCACCCTTCAATCCCTGGTGACCACAATCCTTTCTTCTGCTTCAATGTGTATGACTGAGTTTGGATTTTTAAAGTGATAGCATAAAATTTGACTTAACATAATGACCTCAAGGTCTATCCATGTCGTCACAAATGTCAAGATTTTCTTCTTTCTCATGGCTGAATAATATCCCATTGTGTGTATAAAATATTTCCTTTATTCATTTGTAGAGAGACCCTTTGTTTAGATTTATTGGTTATTGTGAATAACTCTGCAACAAACATGGGAGTGCAGATGTCTATTACTGATTTCACTTTCTTGGCTATACACCCAGAAGTGGGATTATTGGATCATACGGTAGTTCTACTTTTCACTTGGTGATGAATCTCCATCATGAAGTGTTTTTCATAATGGCCGGAACATCTCATATTCCTACCTGCAGTGTGCCAGAATTCCTTTTTCTCCACATCCTATCTCTTGGCTTATTGACAGTATCCATTCTAACAAGGGTAACTACATTTCTAACAGGTATAAAGTGATATTGGATAGGTACTTTCCTGATGAGTATCAATGTTATCTTTGGTGTTGTGCATCTCTTCATATATTTGTTGGGCACCTGTATCTCTTCTTTGGAAATTGGTTTACACAAGCACTCTGTCCATATTTTAATCATTGCTTTCTTGCTGTTGACCTTTATGAGTTTCTTATATATTTTGTCACCCCTTACCAGATTGATGTAGAATTTGCAAATATTTTCTCCCATTTCATAGGTTGTCTTTTAATTTTGCTATAATTTAATTATTCTTTTCTTGTTAATTCATTCATACTTCTCTTTGAAACACACCAATTTATGAAATATATATATAATTTATTAAATTATGAAATATTTGACAAATGCTAAATGTGCCTGATGGTGAGATTTAAAGTGATACTTTATTCTTTGAATTATTCTCTGTCATGGGAGTTTATTTTTATTTTTAAAATGAGCATTTATCACTTGTTTAAAAATTCTAACCTTATAATTTTAAAATGTCACTCAAAACTCAAAATGAAGAGTATTTTTCTCAAATAGAAAGTTGAAATGTCTTTATTCAAAGTCCATATTCATAAAGGTTAGGGAAAATTATTGACTGCATTTGCATTTACAAGCTTTTAAACAATTACTCAGAAATAGGCTAATTTTAGTATCTATGTGCTATATTGAGTTTAATTCCCTTCTTAAATCTGTTGTGTAGCTTGTTATTTGTCAGTTGATTGTGTAATTGAACATTTTAATCACTTTTACTGTATTCAAGGAAAGAAGAGTTGAAAATGAGCTTTTAAGAGTCTAAATTTAGAGACACTAAGCTGTATCTGTAACACTGGACTCATCACACACACACACACACACACACACACACACACACACACAGCCAGCTTGAAGCTTAAGTCAATGGATTGAATAAAAACTTATCTTTAAAGTTACTAAGAAACTAGAAAAGTTTTCTCACCATAAAAAAGAGGTGATAATGATGTCATGTGATAGAGGGGTCAGCTAAACCTGAGTGCTAATCACTTATTTCATAAATGCAACACATCAACAAATTGGACACCTTAAATCTGCACAATGTTATATGTCAGTACTGCAACTAAAAAAACAGGAAAAGGAATCACACAAAACATGTACACATAGACACACAAAAACAAAGTAAGCTAGTATTGTTATCTTTAGGATAAATTCTAATGCCAGAACTATATTTCCTACAGTATTGTTTCCAATAGTATGAGTTGGCATGTTTCTTTATTTTTTGACATCCTACCATTTTATTATATTCACTTGGTACTGATTTGTTTCGTTCATCTTGCTCAGGACTTAGTATAATTTTTCAAAATTAAAAACAGTTGTTAGTCTCTAGGAAAATATTCTCTAAAATGAAAGAATATGTACTTTGCCCATTTACTCTAGAGTTTTATTTTGTAAGTCATTTTTAAAATATGGAAGACCAATTCATCTTGGTGTCCCAAATTCTGAAGTTCTCTTTTTTCATCTTTTATTTCACAATACTGGTTTCTGGGCATCTTCTCTAAACAGAGCTTACCCATTTCTGCCTGTTTTCCATATTGCTTTAAGGTCTGCAATATAGTAGACATTAATTATTCATGTTTCAACATATATTAATTCATATTATATAATTTCATTGTACCATATTTGGGGTACCTGTTCATATGATCACTGTTTTTCATTTGAAGTTTCTCTGAAGTTTAATTAGCATATGATTTAAAACATAATTTTTGTAATCCATTTTAATATACCACTACCACTAAGAGATCACATTTTACAAGGTCAGTTTATATCTATTGGAAGACTGATTATTTTTTAGATATGTAACACCATCTTTCTTAAAACAGAAAACTTACTTGCAAACTTGAAAAAACAGTTACACAGAAATATAATGTTTTAATTTGCATGACACTTAACTTATACATGTGTATGTGTTTGTTCCTCAGTCGTGTACAACTCTACAGACCTCACAGACTGTAGCCTGCCAGAGTCCTCTATCCATGGAATTCTACAGGCAAGAATACTGGACTGGGTTGCCATGACCTTCTCCAGGGGATCTTTTGAAGAAAGGGGTTGAACCCACATCTATGTCTCCTGCACTGGTGGTTTTATTCTTTATCAGTTCAGTTCAGTTGCTCAGTCGTATCCGACTCTTTCCAACCGCATGAATCGCAGCACGCCAGGCCTTCCTGTCCATCACAAACTCCTGGAATTCACTCAGATTCACTTCCATCGAGTGAGTGATGCCATCCAGCCATCTCATCCTCTGTCGTCCCTTCTCCTCTTGCCCCAAATCATTCTAAACATCAGAGTCTTTTCCAATGAGTCAACTCTTCGCATGAGGTGTCCAAAGTACAGGAGTTTCAGATTTAGCATCATTCCTTCCAAAGAAATCCCAGGGCTGATCTCCTTCAGAATGGACTAATTGGATCTCCTTGCAGTCCAAGGGCATCTCAAGAGTCTTCTCCAACACCAAGGTTCAAAAGCATCAATTCTTTGGCACTCAGCCTTCTTCACAGGCCAACTCTCATATCCATACATGACCACTGGAAAAACCATAGCCTTGACTAGACGGACCTTAGTCGGCAAAGTAATGTCTCTGCTTTTCAATATACTATCTAGGTTGGTCATAACTTTTCTCCCAAAGAGTAAGCGTCTTTTAACTTCTTGGCGATAATCATCATCTGTAGTGATTTTAGAGCTACAAAAAATAAAATCTGACACTGTTTCCACTGTTTCCCCATCTATTTCCCATGAAGTGATGGGACCAGATGCCATGATCTTCATTTTCTGAATGGTGAACTTTAAGCCAACTTTTCCACTGTCCACTTTCACTTTCATAAAGAGGCTTTTTAGTTCCTCTAAACTTTCTGCCATAAGGGCGGTATCATCTGCATATCTGAGGTTACTGATACATCTCCCAGCAATCTTGATTCCAGCTTCTGTTTCTTCCAGTCCAGGGTTTCTCATGATATATTCTGCATATAAGTTAAATAAGCAGGATGACAATATACAGCCTTGACATACTCCTTTTCCTATTTGGAACCAGTTTGTTATTTCATATCCAGTTCTGACTGTTGCTTCCTGACCTGCATACAGATTTCTCAAGAGGCAGTTCAGGTGGTCTGGTATTCCCATCTCTTTCAGAATTTTCCACAGTTTATTGTGATCTACACAGTCAAAGGCTTTGGCATAGTCAATAAAGCAGAGGTAGATGTTTTTCTGGAACTCTCAGAATGGACTGGTTGGATCTCCTTGCAGTCCAAGGGACTCTCAAGAGACTTCTCCAACAACACAGTTCAAAAGCATCAACTCTTCGATGCTCAGCCTTCTTTACAGTTCAACTCTCACATCCATACATGACTACTGGAAAAATCATAGCCTTGACTAGACGGACCTTAGTCAGCAAAGTAATGTCTCTGCTTTTCAATATGCTATCTAGGTTGGTCATAACTTTTCTTCCAAGGAGTAAGCGTCTTTTAATTTAATGGCTGCAGACTGGTTTCAAATATGAAAAGTAGTACGTCAAGGCTGTATATTGTCATCGTGCTTATTTAACTTCTATGCAGAGTACATCATCAAAAACGCTTGACTGGAAGAAACAGAAGCTGGAATTAAGATTGCTGGGAGAAATATTAATAACCTCAGATATGCAGATGACATCACCCTTATGGCAGAAAGTGAAGAGGAACTAAAAAGCCTCTTGATGAAAATGAAAGTGGAGAGTGAAAAAGTTGGCTTAAAGCTTAACATTCAGAAAACGAAGATCATGGCATCTGGTCCCATCACTTCATGGGAAATAGATGGGGAAACAGTGCAAACAGTGTCAGACTTTATTTTCTTAAGCTCCAAAATCACTGCAGATGGTGACTGCAGACATGAAATTAAAAGACACTTACTCCTTGGAAGAAAGTTATGACCAACCTAGATAGCATATTGAAAAGCAGAAACACTACTTTGCCAACTAAGGTCCGTCTAGTCAAGGCTATGGTTTTTTCTGTGGTCATGTATGGATGTGAGAGTTGGACTGTGAGGAACGCTGAGTGCCAAAGAATTGATGCTTTTGAACTGTGGTGTTGGAGAAGACTCTTGAGAGTCCCTTGGACTGCAAGGAGATCCAACCAGTCCATTCTGAAGGAGACCAACCCTGGGATTTCTTTGGAAGGAATGATGCTAAATCTGAAACTCCAGTACTTTGGCCACCTCATGTGAAGAGTTGACTCACTGGAAAAGACTCTGATGCGGGAGGGATTGGAGGCAGGAGGAGAAGGGGACGACAGAGGATAAAATGGCTGGATGGCATCACTGACTTGATGGAAGTGAGTCTAGGTGAACTCCGGGAGTTGGTGATGGACAGGGAGGCCTGGTGCACTGCAATTCATGGGGTCTCAAAGAGCCGGACAGGACTGAGTGACCGAACTGAACTGAAGACTAAGGAATGTAGAAAAAAATGTTTGTCTTTTTCTCTTTCTTGGGAACTCCACCTACCTATTTAAGGCCTAGAAATTGACTCTATCAAAATCACCCTTCCTATATCTTCATATTACCCCTATCTTATGATTTTTGGGGCATATTATCTAGTGATTCTGCATATTTTTATTCTTAATTGCCTTTACAGTAGGTACATTTTTCAAGAGTTGTTTTGATACTTGTATTCTTTTATAAATATCATGTAGATAATAAATTATTTAAAATTAAAATCAGTGATCAATGTAAAGAAATAGAGGAAAGCTACAGAATGGGAAACACTAGAGATCTCTTCAAGAAAATTAGATATACCAAGGGAACACTTCATGCAAATATGGGCTTGATAAAGGACAGAAATGGTATGGACCTAACAGGAGCAGAAGATATTAAGAAGAGGTGGCAAGAATACACAGAAGAACTGTACAAATAAGAGCTTCACGACCAAGATAATCACAATGGTGTGATCACTAATCTAGAGCCAGACTTCCTGGAATGTGAAGTCGAGTGAGCCTTAGAAAGCATCACTACAAACACTGCTAGTGGAGGTGATGAAATTCCAGTATAGCTATTTCAAATCCTGCAAGATGATGTTTTTAAAATGCTGCATTCAATATGCCAGCAAATTTGGAAAACTCATCAGTGGCCACAAGACTAAGAAAGGTCAGTTTTCATTCCAATCCCAAAGAAAGGTAATGCCAAAGAATGCTCAAACTACTGCACAATTGCACTCATCTCACATGCTAGTAAAGTAATGCTCAAAATTCTCCAAGTCAGGCTTCAGCAATACGTGAGCCATGAACTTTCAGATGTTCAAGCTGGTTTTAGAAAAGGCAGAGGAACCAGAGATCGAGATCAAATTGCCAACATTTGTTGGATCATGGAAAAAGCAAGAGAGTTCCAGAAAAACATCTATTTCTGCTTTATTGACTATGCCAAACCCTGGGGTTTCTTTGGAAGGAATGATGCTAAAGCTGAAACTCCAGTAGTCTGGCTACCTCATGCGAAGAGTTGACTCATTGGAAAAGACTCTGATGCTGGGAGACATTAGGGGCAAGAGGAAAAAGGGATGACAGAGGATAAGATGGCTGGATGGCATCACTCTCCTCTTTCACGGCAATCTTGATTCCAGCTTGTGCTTCTTCCAGCCCAGTTTTTCTCATAATGCACTCTGCATATAAGTTAAATAAGCAGGGTGACAATATACAGCCTTGACGTACTCCTTTTTATTGATGTGAAATTCACATAACATAATATTAAACATTTCAAAGTGAATAATTCAGGGATTTTTAATTTATTCACAATGCAGTACAACTACTGCTTTAAGTAGTTCAAAAACACTTCACCATCCCAAAATAAACCTTTGTACCCAGTAAGCAATTATTCCTTATTTACGCCTCTTCTTAGTCCCTGACAACCACACATCTGCTTTGTCTCTACTGTATTAACATATTCTGGATGTTTAGTATCAATGAAATCTTGCAATATGTGACTCTTTGCATCTTGACTCTTTCACTTAGTATTATGTTTTCTACCTTCATCTATGCTTTTAGCATGTATCAGTATTTAATTCCTTTTCTGCTTGAGTAATATTCCATGGTATGTAAATATGCTACAATTTGTCTATTCATCTATCCATTGGTATCTGAGCTGTGTCCATACTGACATTTTGACTACTGCAAATAGCCTTGCCATAAACATCAGTGTACAACTACTTGTTTGAATATCTGTTTTCAGTACTTTGGGCTATATAGCTTAGGAGTGGAATTTCTAGTCGTATAGTAATTCTGGTTTTAATGTAAGGACATTCAGATATCCCCTGGAGGAGGAAATGGCAACAATTCCAGTATTCTTGTCAGGGAAGCCCCATGGTCAGATGAACCTGGCAGGCTATAGTCCATTGGGTTGTAGAGCGGCAGGTTCGACTGAGTGACTAAGCACACATGTACGCTACTATATGTGATAGCAGCAAACAAAATCATTTTACATCCCCACTAGCATTGCACAAGCACTCCTATTTCTCCAAATACTTGCCAACACTTGTTATTTTCCATCGTTTTGATTAGTCATCATAGTGGGTGTTTCACCTCAAAGTTTTACTTTATAGTTTAATCATTTTAGCTCTTATTTTACAGAACTCATTTTTCCTGTAAATAAAAATCTAGGTATTTGATAAAATCATGTTTCCTATCATGGCTCTCTTCAAAGAAAGGGTTGTTTAGAATCTCCTTCAAAGTTTTTGCTTCCATAGACCATTTGGATTTTTCCAATCACTTATATATGCTCAAGCATAATATGTGATCGAGAAAAATGTCCTGTCCTATCGACAGCTGCTGCAGTTTTTCCCTTGGTGTTATAGTTATTTCTAGAGTCAATCAATGCACATTACTTAATGAGGAATTTAATGGACTGAGAAAACGGGAGAGATTCTGTGGTTTTAGGTATTATGTGCAAGTGTTTAAACTTTCTTTTGAGTTAATTTTTACGTATAGTGTAAGATAGTGATTCAGTTTTGTTTTGTTTTGTTTTGTTTTTGGTATGTGGCTAATCAGTTGTCTCAACACCATTTATTGGACTATCTTTCCCCATTGTATATTCTTAGCTCCTTTGTCATAAATTAATTGAGTAAATGCAGTATTTACTACAGTAACTAGCAGCTGTACTAAAATAATATCAGTAGTAGTACAAATTCCGGTAATCATCAAAGTCCTATAAAATAAACAGCCTATAGCTAATATTATTTATAATTCAGATTTAAAATACAACACATTGTTTATCCCAATATATTCTTGTAAAAATGATTACAATACAAAATCAGGTATATAATAAATATCACATATTAACACATATATATGGAATTGAAAAAATGGTATTGATGAACTTATTTGCAGGGAAGCAACAGAGATGCAGACATAGAGAACAGACTTATGGACATGTGTGATGGAGAGGAAGAAGAGAGTGAAAGTGAAGGTCTCTCAGTCATGTCTGACTCTTTATGACCCCATCCAAGCCAGAAGACTGCAATGGTTAGCCTTTCCCTTCTCCAGGGGATCTTTCCAACCCAGCGACTGAACGCAGGCGGATTCTTTACCAGTTGAGCTACAAGAGAAGCCCAAGAATACTGGAATATGTAGTCTATCCCTTCTCAAGCAGATCTTCCCAACCCAGTAATTGAACTCAGATCTCCTGCACTGCAGGCAGATTCTTTGCCAACTGAGTTATGAGGGAAGCCCAGGTGAGATGAATGGAGAGAGCAGCATGGAAGCATATACACTACCATATGCAAACTAGATAGTCAATGGAAATTTTCTGTATGACTCAGCAAACTTAAACCAGGCCTCTGTAACAACCTAGAGGAGTGGGAAAGGGTGGGAAGTGGGAGGGAGGTTCAAGAATGAGAGGACATACATATATCCATGGCTAATTCATGTTAATGTATGGCAGAAACCAGAGCAATATTGTAAAGTAATTATCCTTCAATTAAAACTAAATACATTAAAAAAATCAGAAATATAAATGTGTGTGTGTGTGTGTTTATGTATTTGCATGCCAACACAGAGATAAAAGTATGGAGCATTAAATGGCTTTTAATTTCCAATATTTCCCTGTTGAATCACAACTTTTTATTTTCCCACATGCAAATTCATGTAGCTCAGAGCTGAGACTGTTTTTGCAAAGCTGACAGGTAAGGAGACTGTGAGAGTTTTGCAAGTTTGTGGTTTTACATGAACTTCACTGATCTATCAGGAACACTTTTGGGAGGAAAGTCATGAGAGTGTTTGAAATCTGTTAGGAAAGTTGTGTACATGCTGAGGACAAGAATACCAGATTGGTAGTCAGGAGGCTCTGGAATAAATCCAAAATGTGCTACCTTATAAATTGCAAAGTTTGGAAATTATTGGCTTCCTAAGCTCAGATGTTCTTGTTTTGATTATGGGCAAAAATGATTGCTGTACAAGATTGTTGAAGAAGGAGCAAATTTAAACTATGGGACCTTCATAAAGATACACATATTTTTAATAGTCAACAAACAGTAACTACAGTTTTATATTGAAATAGATAAGAATGGTTTCCAGGCTCAGTAGTTGGATAGCCTGTTTTACTTTGATTTGTTATAAACAATACCAGTAATGGACAGGCTTCCTTAAATACCAATATCAGTTATCTATAGTTACATTAAATATCTATGCCCCTAAAGGACTGACCTTTTTTTCACTTTTTGTAACACTGATCAATGATTTGGATGGATATTTTGATTATTGATTTAATCCCCCTACACATTATTCTGTTTCTCCATGATATGGTCTTGGTAGGATGTAAAAGAATAAAATATTTAGGAATAAAATTAACACAAGATAAAATACTTATAACTATAAGGTTTATATAGGTCCATAAAAAACCCAGAATAATCAAAGCAATCTTAAAAAATAAGAATGAAGCCAGAGAGATCAAAATTATGACTTTAAAATATATTTCAAAGCTACAGTAATTAAAATGACATGTTCCCAACACAAAGACAGACATACAGACCAATGAAAAAGAAGAGCTGAGAGAGTTAATTCTCAAGTAGTTTGATAAGAATCCTGTGGTCTCCAAGGAGGAGGAAAAGGACAAAGGATTTTTTTCCTATATTCCTTAGTGTTAGTCACATAAAATGCTGTTTGTTTTTAGAGCTGATGATTATACAACAAAACAAATCACCTTAAACTCTTTACTAAGGATTATACAATAACAATGATTCCTGCTTGA
The DNA here is from genome assembly GCA_006410735.1 of Raphicerus campestris. Classification (NCBI taxonomy): domain Eukaryota; kingdom Metazoa; phylum Chordata; class Mammalia; order Artiodactyla; family Bovidae; genus Raphicerus; species Raphicerus campestris. Next base: position 6,665 of record SJYW01053439.1, on the reverse strand, counting down.
GGACTTGTTTCTCCTTCTTGAGAACCTTCTGACTAATCCTGTTATCATAAAATGTATATGGTGAGAGTGGGTCTGGTAAAATCTTTCTATTGTCAGTTCTAATCCCATTATTTTAAAATGTAAATTGTGGGAGTGGGTCTGGTAAGACCTTTAAAACCTTGAGACATTCTTTTGATTTACTGTAAAACATACAGTTTCCTTGCTAAGACTAGTGAGGGGGCACACTCCATCCCATTCTCTGTTCCTTTTCATGTAATAAAACTTCGACCACACAAGAGCCCTGAGCAATGAAACCTGGTCCCTGATCCTGAAGCTAAATCTTTGACTTCGCAGTTCACAAATCTGACACTGTTAACCGTAAGCTGTCATCTTGAGGGCTCCTCCGCGATCTTCAGGACAAGGTAGGTAAAGACACTCAGAGCTCTAGCTGGTCTCTTCTTCTACTCTACAGATGTTCCTCCTTTTACTCTACTAACTGTAAGGTGTGTTTGCGTGAACTAAAGTTGCAAGTGTGAGATGCGCACTCTGGAAAGCGAGTGGTGAGCCCAGCTTTGAGGTTTTGTGGTGCCTTCTAATGACTGAAGGCAACCCAAAAGTGAGAGCCTCGTCAGGGGTTTATACCGACCCACCAATGCCAAGAGACACCCAATATCCCTGTGAGTGGAGTGGCCAGAAATGGGTGAAGCTTGTGGACTAAACTTTCCTTTTTTTGGTCATCTTTTCCTGGTCTCTTTAACCATTTCATAACTGCCTTGGGAGTTAGAATTACTAACCTAATCTGCCAGATCATAGACTTTCAAGGGACTTGTGATTCATTAGCTATTACTATGTACCTCTACTTAGACCCCCAGCTTGGTAGTCATGGGGAACACCAGACTTGATGGGGCACGTTTGGGAATGAAGTGGAACTCTAGCTCTAGAAGCACATTCGGGAACTTGGTGGAACTCCAGCTTCAGCAGTGTCTCTCTTAGCTACTTCCACATGGGGTCAGAGTCCCAACAGTGAAACGTTATCATAGCTGTGCCTCCAAATTAAATGGATGTAAGTGCTGCTGCTGAGCATGAGGTTTCTAAGAACATAGGCCAGGAATCCGTTTGGAAGTACAGTGGGATTCTTCCTTTGATAGTGCTAGCTCTTATTGGACTAGATAAAGCTCTCCAGTGGCTGACTGGTGGGATGATGACTCACCACTTCTACTCCAGTCAGGACTGTACTCAGGAATGTGCACAGGCACATGGAAGATGGATGTAATAGTCATAGCTTAGGAAACTTTCTGGGAAACTACTCTGTTACACCCGGGTGGCATCAGAGGAAAAGGGCAAATCAAACAAAGGTTTTGGTGGTAAGTAACTAGAAATCAATTTGGGATGTCTTCAGGTGCATCTCCACCCCACCTTGATACTATAACAAGTGCTGAAGGGAATGAATAAGGCACCAGCATTAGTAAGGGAACAGGCTAAGTCCAATCAGGGAAGGAAAGCTTCAGTGGAAAGTCTGTCTTTACTCCATCTAGAGCAGGGAGGGATATCTCTGGTGGAAAAAAACAAGGGTGATGAATGTCACTTTTTTTCTTACAGATGGGAGCTACTCAAAGTTCCAGACCCACAACCTTGGATTGTGTCCTAAAAATCTGGGTTAAGTTTGATTCCCAGAGCTTTAAGTAGACACACCTGACTTTCTTTTGCAAATCTGCATGGCCACAATATCCATTGGAGGATGGCAAACAATGGCCACTTAAAGGGTCTCTTAATTATGATACTGTTTTACTACTAGGCGTGCTTCAGTCCATGGTGTCACAAAGAGTCAGACACGACTGAGCCACTGAACTGAACTGAACTTTACCACTAGACCAGTTCTGTAGAAAACAAGGGAAATGGGTATAAGTGCCATATGTATTAAGTATTTTTCTCTCTGCAAGACATGCCAGACTTGTGTCCTACGGACAGATTTGGGTGTAAAGCTTTCAGCTTCCTCCTGTATTCTTACTCTGCCCCTGCATCTGGGGCTCCCAACTGAGGAAGCTGAGAGTCAAGGCATCCGTTCAAGGAGGGTTGCCTCAGTCTCCAGAGAAGTTCAAACAACCCCAGTTCCAATATAGCCTTAGACTACACTGGTTTCAACAGGAACTCAGATAGTCAAATTAGAGAAGGCTCCGACAACCCAAACTAAGGGTAAAATACAAGCTAGAGAAGATGAGACAGAGGATGCGATACAGGATGAGGATGAGAAAAAACAGTTTCTCTAATCTATTCCTAGGATTGTATGCAAGGGTAGTTAGGCTGAGGAACAACCATACAAGTTACTGCCTCTTCAGGAGGCCCCCACTGGGAAAAACAATCCATCTATAAAAATTTTAAAGCCCTTTTCTTACCCAGAAGTACAAGAGATAAAGAGAGATCTTATAGACTATCTAGAGGATCCAGAAACCTTTATGAGACTACTTTATGAGCTTACTTTGAGTGATGCAATGTATGTCTTTGGAAAGACACTGACTCCTGACTCAAGAGCTCGAGTTTGGGGGAAGCTACTACTTTTGGAGGTGAATGGCTTGAATGTGAGGCAAGGGGAAAGAAGAAGCACAAAATAGCTCTCCTCCCTACTGGGAGCCAAGCAGTAGCCATAACAAAGCCAGACTAACATTATCACAAAGAGGAATGGAAATGAGAGCAGACCCACTTTGTCAATTGCATTATTGAATGGCTTAAAAGAGCTCAAACTAAGCCTCTAAATTATGTTAAGCTGGCTGATAGAACAAGGAGAGAAGTAAGATCCTGTCAGATTCTAGAAAGACTTCAGGAAAGCCTTCAAAAGTTCACTAATATTTCTCCTGAGAGTGCAGAGGGAGAGAAGATCTTAAAAGATAAATTCCTCACACAGTCAGCTCCAGATATTGACCGTAAGTTACAAAAACAGGCATTTGGACCGAATCAGTGTTTAGAAAAACTGTTGCATCTGACTCAGACAGTATATTACAGTAGAGAATATGAGGAGGAGAAACAAAAAGAGAAAAGAACCAAAGGCCCAAGGCCTACTGATGGCACTGAAAACTGCTGTAAATCAGCCTGAGAGAAAAGTGCCCAGAGGAACCCAGGTGAAAAGGCACAACTTGCAATTACTGTGAAAAAGAGGGGCATCTCACACAACGTTGTTCTCAGATGTTTGAGTTACCCTCAGCCCTGTGTCGTCTATACAGTACCACACACGAGGAGAAACTGCTCCCAAAGGCATGCACCTCAGGATAATCAGGACTGAAGGTGCCTGGGGGTCCCCACACAAGCTCCTGTCCTAGTAACACCTGAGGAACACAGTATTAATAACTGTGAGGAGGGAGGGGCAGGCAATCGGTTGATTTTCTTTTCAACACTGGGGCAACTTGCTCTGTGTTCACTGAAGCCCCTGGTCTACTTTCCTCCTGATCCACTGCTGTAATGGAACTGTCTGGATGAGACAAATAGTATTATTCCAGTCATCCTTTATGCAGCCACTGGGAGTCTGTGTTTTCTCATGAGTTTCTGATTGTACCTGAGTCTCCCTCACCCATTCTGGGGAGGGATATACTGAGCAAGGTCCAGGTCTCTCTTTTAATGAATATGGAGACTGCTCTTTCTCTCCCATTAACTAAGTGTGGGCTGATGGGAAAAAAAGTGGGTTGAGCACAAAATGTTGTTCCTGTCATTATTTAGCTTAAAGACCCTCACCCATTTCCACATCAAAAGCAGTATCCACTAAAGCCCAATGTTAAAAAAGGTTTAAAACTCATCATTGAACATTTAAAGGAACAGAGGCTATTATTTCCCTATAACAGTCCATGCAACAGTCCTATTTTGGGTGTAAAAAAGTCAAATAATAAATAAAGACTAGTTCAAGACTTACAAATAATAAATGAGACTGTGGTTCCTTTATACCCTGTGGTGCCTAATCCTTATACTTTATTGTCTGAAATTCCTGAACAAGCCAAATATTTTTCAGTTACTGTCTTGAAGGCTGTTTTCTTTACTATACCATTGTTGGAGGAAAGCCAATTTTCATTTGCCTTTGAAGATCCTACCCAGCAAGTTTCTCAGTTAACCTGAACAATTTTGCCTCAAGGGTTTGGGGATCACCCTCAATTATTTGGGCAAAGCCTATCACAGGGCCTACAAAACTTGAATAGCCCCAAGGCAGTGGTGCTACGATATGTAGATGATATTCTTCACTGTGCTGAGACAGAGGAAGCTTGCTCACAAACCTCAGATTTTTTAAAATTTCTCACCAGCTGTGATTATAAGACATCAAGGCAAAAGGCTCAGCTCTGTCAACTATCTAATATCTGAGCCTAATCATATCAGAAGGGAAGGGCCATAGGTCCCAAGAGAATTAAACCTATACTAAATCATCCCCTAACTATGACTTTGAGACAGGTGAAAGGATTATTGGGTATCACAAGTTACTGCCTCATTTGGATTCCGGGTTATGGGGAACATGCCCAGCCTTTATCTAAATGTATAACTGAGACTCAGCAGGCCAAAACCCACAAGCTGGTTTGGTCCCCAGAGATTCAAATGACTTTTAAGTCTCTTCAAATTGGTCTCCTGCAGGCTCCTGCTTTAAGCCTGCCCATGGGACAAGAGTTTANGGAAAGACACTGACTCCTGACTCAAGAGCTCGAGTTTGGGGGAAGCTACTACTTTTGGAGGTGAATGGCTTGAATGTGAGGCAAGGGGAAAGAAGAAGCACAAAATAGCTCTCCTCCCTACTGGGAGCCAAGCAGTAGCCATAACAAAGCCAGACTAACATTATCACAAAGAGGAATGGAAATGAGAGCAGACCCACTTTGTCAATTGCATTATTGAATGGCTTAAAAGAGCTCAAACTAAGCCTCTAAATTATGTTAAGCTGGCTGATAGAACAAGGAGAGAAGTAAGATCCTGTCAGATTCTAGAAAGACTTCAGGAAAGCCTTCAAAAGTTCACTAATATTTCTCCTGAGAGTGCAGAGGGAGAGAAGATCTTAAAAGATAAATTCCTCACACAGTCAGCTCCAGATATTGACCGTAAGTTACAAAAACAGGCATTTGGACCGAATCAGTGTTTAGAAAAACTGTTGCATCTGACTCAGACAGTATATTACAGTAGAGAATATGAGGAGGAGAAACAAAAAGAGAAAAGAACCAAAGGCCCAAGGCCTACTGATGGCACTGAAAACTGCTGTAAATCAGCCTGAGAGAAAAGTGCCCAGAGGAACCCAGGTGAAAAGGCACAACTTGCAATTACTGTGAAAAAGAGGGGCATCTCACACAACGTTGTTCTCAGATGTTTGAGTTACCCTCAGCCCTGTGTCGTCTATACAGTACCACACACGAGGAGAAACTGCTCCCAATGGCATGCACCTCAGGATAATCAGGACTGAAGGTCCCTGGGGGTCCCCACACAAGCTCCTGTCCTAGTAACACCTGAGGAACACAGTATTAATAACTGTGAGGAGGGAGGGGCAGGCAATCGGTTGATTTTCTTTTCAACACTGGGGCAACTTGCTCTGTGTTCACTGAAGCCCCTGGTCTACTTTCCTCCTGATCCACTGCTGTAATGGAACTGTCTGGATGAGACAAATAGTATTATTCCAGTCATCCTTTATGCAGCCACTGGGAGTCTGTGTTTTCTCATGAGTTTCTGATTGTACCTGAGTCTCCCTCACCCATTCTGGGGAGGGATATACTGAGCAAGGTCCAGGTCTCTCTTTTAATGAATATGGAGACTGCTCTTTCTCTCCCATTAACTAAGTGTGGGCTGATGGGGAAAAAAGTGGGTTGAGCACAAAATGTTGTTCCTGTCATTATTTAGCTTAAAGACTCTCACCCATTTCCACATCAAAAGAGGTATCCACTAAAGCCCAATGTTAAAAAAGGTTTAAAACTCATCATTGAACATTTAAAGGAACAGAGGCTATTAATTCCCTATAACAGTCCATGCAACAGTCCTACTTTGGGTGTAAAAAAGTCAAATAATAAATAAAGACTAGTTCAAGACTTACAAATAATAAATGAGACTGTGGTTCCTTTATACCCTGTGGTGCCTAATCCTTATACTTTATTGTCTGAAATTCCTGAACAAGCCAAATATTTTTCAGTTACTGTCTTGAAGGCTGTTTTCTTTACTATACCATTGTTGGAGGAAAGCCAATTTTCATTTGCCTTTGAAGATCCTACCCAGCAAGTTTCTCAGTTAACCTGAACAATTTTGCCTCAAGGGTTTGGGGATCACCCTCAATTATTTGGGCAAAGCCTATCACAGGGCCTACAAAACTTGAATAGCCCCAAGGCAGTGGTGTTACAATATGTAGATGATATTCTTCACTGTGCTGAGAAAGAGGAAGCTTGCTCACAAACCTCAGATTTCTTAAAATTTCTCACCAGCTGTGATTACAAGACATCAAGGCAAAAGGCTCAGCTCTGTCAACTATCTATTTANGTTACAATATGTAGATGATATTCTTCACTGTGCTGAGAAAGAGGAAGCTTGCTCACAAACCTCAGATTTCTTAAAATTTCTCACCAGCTGTGATTACAAGACATCAAGGCAAAAGGCTCAGCTCTGTCAACTATCTATTTAATATCTGAGCCTAATCATATCAGAAGGGAAGGGCCATAGGTCCCAAGAGAATTAAACCTATACTAAATCATCCCCTA
>SJYW01053438.1:303470-313540 GCA_006410735.1 Raphicerus campestris | reverse complement strand
CTTCTCCAGGGAATCTTCCCAATACAGGGATTGAAACTGCCTCTCCTGCATTGGCAGGTGGATTCTTTACTGCTGAGTCAGCAGGGAAGTCCTGTACTTGTGGTATCCACTATCTTTACAATACGATGAAATCATTTGTGATGTTGCTGGAATCCTCTGGTCATTAGATCTTAAGGAGGGCAAGGTGTTAAGACAAGATATTTTGGTGGTTTTGACTCTCACAAATGGGTCTGCTATATTGAATTTGAGGCTCAAAATAAACTCATCCTGGGTGCACCCAGCAAATACAGGCTGCTTTTCCTGAAGTACAGCACACAGCCTCTAGAAATGTGCCACTCTGTGCCGTCCCTGCCAGGCCAGCTCCTGCCGACCTGAGACAAGAATGCAGCTGGGTAGAGAGAGGGTATGCAGTGGTCACAGCATCCTTTGCCAAATCCTACTCCATCACTTATCAACTATGTCCAACTGGGTAATTTATTCACAGGACCAAATCCGATCTCTCCATGACCACATGGAGGCAATGAATCCACAAAGGAGAAACGACAATGGAACCTAACTATGATGATTTATTATATGTGTCAAGTTGGCTGGGCCCTGGTTCCCAGATGTGAGGTCAAACATTATTCTGGATGTTACTATGAGAGTGTTTTTAGATGAAATTAACATTTCAATCAGTGGATTTTGAGGAAAGCAGATTGCCCAACATAATGTGGGTGGGCCTCGCCATATAAGTTGAGGCCTTAACAGAACAAAAGACTGACCACTCCTAAGTAAGAGGGGATGAGCAGCAGATGCCACCATACTTGAACTGATACACTAGCTCTTCCCTGGATCTCCAGCCTTATGCAGATGTGAACTTCTTAGCCTCCACAATCACACAAGAAAATTCCTTAAAATAAATCTGTTCATATATATGTGTGTGTGTGTGTGCGTGTGTATGTGTGTGTGTGTGTGTGTGTGTGTGCATTCTATTGGTTCTGTTTCTCTGGAGACCTCTGATGAATATACTGCCTTATGGGGGTGAGTTGCACAAAGGTCTTAGTCCAGCATCTATCCCAGAGAATGCTCTCAATACACATAAACTTTTAACCAAGAGCATAGCTTTGGAGTNTATTGGTTCTGTTTCTCTGGAGACCTCTGATGAATATACTGCCTTATGGGGGTGAGTTGCACAAAGGTCTTAGTCCAGCATCTATCCCAGAGAATGCTCTCAATACACATAAACTTTTAACCAAGAGCATAGCTTTGGAGTCCAACAGCCACAAATCTGTCCTGGCTCTGTTGTGTCCTATAATCTACCACCTTCTCTGAGCCTTGGTTTCCTCATCTATGAAATTGAGAAATGGAATATTTCCTGCCATATCAGTAAACAAAGGATGTCACAATCATCACTGATTGCAGCCACAGCCAATGGTGAGCTGGTGAGCCCCAAGAGAACTCATATCAAAGGAATGATTTCAGTGAGCCCAGATTTGTATCTTCCCATAGATAGAAAAACGCTAAACTCCTTAACTTGAGATACCTGGCTTTCTTTAATTAAAATAATCATTTAACATTCAGACTACTTGATTTTTGTTACAAAACTCCTATATAATCTGGCTCACCCCCTCACGTCCTTGGAGCAGTTCTCAGGGTTACTTGAGATGCTGCCTACCAAGCTTGAAGTCCTAAAAATCCCCACTGATTAAAACATAACTCTCAACTTTTATAAGGCACATCTTTGTTCAATTAGTCTTGTACAGATGTGAGAGTTGGACCATAAAGAAGACTGAGTGCCAAAGAATTGATGCTTTTGGATTCTGTTGCTAGAGAAGACTTTTGAGATTTCCTAGACTGCAAGGAGGTCAAAACAGTCAATCTTAAAGGAAATCAATCCTGAATATTCATTGGAAGGACTGATGCTACAGCTGAAGCTCCAATACTCCACCTGATGTGAAGAGCCAATTCATTGGAAAAGACCCTGATGCTGGGAAAGATTGAAGGGAGGAGAAGTGGGTGGCAGAGGATGAGATGGCTAGATAGTATCACCAACTCAGTGGGCATGAATTTGAGCAAACTGTGGTAGCAGTGGAAGACAGAGGAGCCTGGCGTGCTGCAGTCCATGGGACTGCAAAGAGTCAGACATGACTTAGCAGTTGAACAACAAGCAGCTCACTCCTGGAGTTGCAAGGTGTTTTAGTAGCACTCAAGTTTGTGAAGTTTATAGTTCATGGTGCCTGGAATTTATTTGTTTGCACTTTCACCCTATATGCATATTGGTTGTGCCACTACTGGTCAAATGCTGGAGACACAAAGAGCCTGAGTTCCTGCCCTTGAGGAGCTCATGCTTTAGTCCAGAAAGGTAAACAATATACATGTACATAAATATGTGGGATAATTTCAGACCATAGTATGTGCTGTGCAAAAAATTATACAGGGTAATGTTGTCAACTTAAAAAATATGCACAACATGAGAATTGTGAGTCAAGTTTTACTTGGGAGCAAAATGAGGACTATAGCCCAGGAGACAGCATACACATAGCCCTGAGAAACTGCTCCAAAAAGGTAGGGGGGAAGGTCAGTATATACGTGATTTTGGTGAAGAGGGAGTTCATGCAATGAAGCACATATTTTTTTGCAGAAGTTTTCTGCCAGTCGTGAGGAGCAGTCATCACCATGAAGAATTTTAGTGCTTTTCTAGACATGAGGAGATACAATAACTGAGCTCATAAAATCAGCTCCTGAAAATATTTATCCAAAGAACTCTTCTGCCAGTTTTTCCCAGAGCACAGAGTGCCTCATTTCTGCTCTCCATCCTGAGCTCCTTTCAGGAGGTATTGAAAACCACCAGCTGTGGTAGCATGTGATTTAACCCTTGTAGAGGTGGATGGCAAGGGCCACTTTGTAGCTGACAGTGTGTTTGTTGAAAGTGACTCTGAGGAGGTGGCATTTGAGACCCAAATGACACTTGTGGAGACTTGGGAGAAGGACATTCCTGGAACAGAGGAGGCCCTCAACTTGTATGCAGAATTATCACTATTGCTAATAATATCTTGAGGCATAACAGCAAGCCAGGGAGCACTAAATCATCGCCTACCGTTTGTGCAATGTCACTTCTCAAAAGGTGTTTCCCTAGTTGAGCTAAGCTCCTAGTCAGTTGTATTTCCCTGGGCTTGACCACAGACGTCCCTAGGTCCCCCATGGTGTCCCCAGTGCTTCAAGGGAACTTTATATCCAGGAGATGACTGTTTCAACAGGCAATACTTTAAAACTCTTCTTCTTCCCTGAATCATATTCTTTCCAAAACTCTGGGTTGCAGCTGGCAGAAATGATGGTTGGTGGGTACCCAGCAAGCCAGGGAGCCTCTCCCCCACTCACCTGTTCATTCAGTATATGACCCCGGCTTCTGTACTCTTCAGGGCTTTTGTATTTGAGCAAACAACTGAGTCTGCTGACCACAATGAACCACTGGAGGTGGAATGAAGGAATAACGTAGACTCATTAAGAGGGAACTCATCTACCAGTACCTATTACAATAAGGGTGTAATGCTGTTTCCACAGCTTGGGGGCACCACCTCCCTAGGATTCTGGGAGAAACACACTGACTTTGGTAGAGGTCCAGTTGGATTGGGCTACTGAGACGGCACAGTGGTAAAGAATCCACCTGCCAATGCAGGAGATGCAGGTTCAATCCCTGGGTCAGGAAGATCCCCTGGAGAAGGAAATGGCAGCCCACTCCAGTATTCTTGCCTGGGAAAAAAAATCCCATGAACCAAGAAGCCTGGTGGGCTACCCCTCCTGGAGTTGCAAAGAGCTGGACACAACAACTAAACAACAACAAAAATAACAGTTGGATCCGAGGCTTTCAGTTATGTCCCTGGTAGGATACTCCCGGGACTGGGGGTTGGAGATTGTGANCACAGTGGTAAAGAATCCACCTGCCAATGCAGGAGATGCAGGTTCAATCCCTGGGTCAGGAAGATCCCCTGGAGAAGGAAATGGCAACCCCCTCCAGTATTCTTGCTTGGGAAAAAAAATCCCATGAACCAAGAGAAGCCTGGTGGACTACCCCTCCTGGAGTTGCAAAGAGCTGGACACAACAACTAAACAACAACAAAAATAACAGTTGGATCCGAGGCCTTCAGTTATGTCCCTGGTAGGATACTCCCGGGACTGGGGGTTGGAGATTGTGGTGACAGCAATTCCAATGCCCATCGTCTCATTTGAATCTGTGGCTAGGCTGGGGCGGTGCTGGTGATAGACTGTTTTGTGTCTCAAACTCCCATCCTCTGAGCCCTCAGCCCTCTCCTCCATGAACTTCTCTATCTTCCCTACAATGGCCGAACATCAGTGGAGTTCTCTCCCTTGATCAAAAACCATCTCCAGATAGCTTCATTCACAGTAAGGTACAAATGATGGCTGGAGCCTTTCAACAAGAATTCAAGCAGTATCTAATGGTTCAGGATGACCAGTGTGTTGGTCTACATTGTTTTCCCAATGGAAGCATTACCTGCACTGAGGGTGGAGCCCACAGATATTGCTGTTAACTCTGGGAAGATGCTGGCACACTGCTCCCCCTGTGCAGAGACTCTGAGAAGACAGCCCCTCTGAGCCAGGGGTCTCCTCCACTGCAGCCAGCAATGCTGGTGGCTGAAAGGGTGACCAGGAGTCTCCTCAAGGATGAAGGAGAGAAAGAAGAGTAGGGACAGAGAGTGAAAGAGAAGGAAAGGGTGGGGGGGTGAAGTGAGAAAGGCAAGGAGGTGAGAAGAGGAGGCAGGATTTAGTGCTCAAAGCAACCCAATCTGAGGTCCCCAGGTGATGGCTGATTTTATGCATCAATTTGTCTAGGTCATAAGGGACCCAGATATTTGGTAAACATTATTTCTGGATGTGTCTGTGAGGGTATTTCTGGATGCAATTAGTACTTTAATCTGCAGACTGAGTAAACAGATCACCCTCTCCAAAGTGGGTGGGTAGCATCCAATCCATCAAGGGCCTGAAGAGAACAAAAAGGTGGAGGAAAGAAGAATTTCTTTCTCTTTCTCTCCCTCTCTCTCTGCCTCTCTCCTTCTCCCTTGCCCTCTGTCTGACCACTTGATCTGAGTTTTTTCCTGCCCTCAAACTAGAACTTAACCTTTGGCTCTCCTGGTTCTCAGGCCTTTGGATTCAGACTAGAATCACATCACTAGCATTTTTCATGTCTCCTGCTGGCTGACTGCAGACCATGGGCCTTCTTGGTTTCCATAACTGCCTGAGCCAATTCCTTATAATCCAGACAGATGGACAGATGATTGGTGCTGTTTCCCTGGAGAGCCCTGGCTAATTCACCCAATCATCCACTCTCGACTGTCTCCAAGCAATTACTCTGTCACAAGACCTCATTTATTTCCTTCACAACACTTATCACTACCTGCAATTACTGTTTGTTTACTTGTTTGTTTTCTGTTTCCCCCATAAGAATATGAGGGCCAAGCCAGCAAGGGCTCTTGTCTTCATCAGGGTACACCCACAGGGCCTGGGCCAGAATGCTTAGCAAGCACTCAGTAATTCTCTGTGGAGGCAAAGATGCAAGGGAGCTTCCATATACATGTGTTAATACGTGGTATTTGTTTTTCTCTTTCTGACTTACTTCACTCTGTATGACAGAGTCTGCTTTCATCCACGTCACTACAAATGACCTAATGTTTCTTTTTATAGCTGAGTAATATTCCATCGTAGGTGCTGATGAGCCTATTTGCAGGGCAGGAATAGAGATGCAGAAGTCGAGCATGGACTTGTGGGCACAGTGTGGGGAGGGGAGAGTGGGACGCACTGGGAGAGTAGCATCGACATATTGACATATATGCACTACCATGAAACAGAGAGCTAGTGGGGAGCAGCTGGACAGCGCAGGGAGCCCAGCTCAGTGCTCTGTGATGACCCAGAGGGGCAGGATGGGGGTGCAGGTGGGAGGAGAGCTCAAGAGGGAGAGGATCTATGTATCAGTCAGTCAGTTTGGTCGCTCAGTCGTGTCCGACTCTGCGACCCCATAGACTACAGCACGCCAGCTGTCCCTGTCCATCACCAACTCCCAGAGCTGGCTCAAACTCATGTCCATCAAGGTGGTGATACATATACACATAGCTGATTCATGTAGTTGTACAGCAGAAAACTACATAACATTGAAAGCAATTATACTCCAATTTAAAAAAAATGAATGTCATTAAAAACTAAAAGTGAAAAAAAAAATTCAAAGGGAGCAACAGACAAAGAAACATAAGGAATATATTATGGGAAACAACGGAGAGATGATTCCCAGAAATATCCCAGGAGCTTCTCACCAGTCCCCTAAGTGTCAGTCCCCAGCAAGGTCCGATGATGCTAACACCCATCACTTTGCATCAACCTGCCGGGTGTGTGACATTGTTTCATACTATCTCTGAATCAAAGCACTGCATTCCACATCCTGGAAAACACTGCTGTCACAGCCTATGCTCCAGAGAAATGTCACACACACCCTAAGGCCACTGGGTTTTTCAGAAGCCAAGTCCCAGGGTTTTTTGTTGTTGTTTTTTTTTAACATTTTGTTGGTCCAAGGTAACCTGCTTTTTGGAATCCTGGCCTCCAGGAAAGTTAATTGCAAGTTCTGGAGATGAGAAGTCTGGAATGGTGCCAGCACAGAATGAACAGGTGATATTCAGCGGAGGTGGGACTCACGGTTGGGGGAGGTGTCAGGGCAAGTGGGAACCACCTGGCTGTACTTTAGAGGGAAGATTCTGAGCAGAGGCCATCGCAAAGGTATGAATCGACTGTCCTTCCTTTATGAATTGCTGCCTTTTAGGATCAGAGGAGGATATGACAACCAACTCCAGTATTCTTCCCTAGGAAATCCCATTGACAGTGGAGGCTGGTGGGCTATAGTCCACAGGGTCACAAAGAGTTGGACACGACCAAGTGTCTAAACAACAACAGCAATCTCAGGATAACATCAGGGTTTGAGTTCTGTCGACAAAGCTTTCCTGATCCACTCACCAAAACAGAATGACAAACACCCTTTGTCCAGGTCTTAGCTTTTTCCTCAGGGCCACTTTACCCAGACATGGGTTGTTCTCTGCATAACATCTCAAGGTGGCCAAAGCCTATTTCAGGAACAGAAGTCCTGCTCCCAGGACTTGAATTCCAGTGCCCACCATCTGGGCTGCTGCCTCTGGGGATGAAGGAGAGGCTGCCTGGTCTCCCAGTCCAAGTAGGAGAAACGGATAGGACAAAGTCATCTTTGCAGGTCAGGCCTTCCAGTCTTCACATCCCCCACACTGTTCTCAGCCGTCAGCTCCAAAGCCTGACTCAGCCGTCTTCGCCTAGCGCACACATCTCAAGCCACGAGGCAGGCTCTTCTCTGGGAATCCTTCCTTGGCTCCTCCACTCCGTGGATTCTAAACTCCAAGATCGGAGGTCTCACGAGATGCATCCAGGAGCCAGGCTCGAAGCATGCGCTCCTCTGGTCACTGATGGTCAGTTCTCCTCCCTTTCAGCATTTCCCTCTCTTCTCGGAGGGGAGCCACTGGCTGGGGTTCAGGAGAGTGAGGAAGGGTGGGGGTGGCTCAGTCGTCCTCATCCTCGTCTTCGTCCTCGGTGTCCTTGTTGGGGGCACACCTCTGGAAGCACTGCACCACGGTGGCCAAGAAGAAGCTGGAGATGATGGCAGCAATGGACACGGCCACGCCAGAGAAGATGATGACAAACAGGTCTGTGAGCGAGAGGCTGAACTTGCACTCGCTGAAGCTGGCCTCCGACAGCTCGTGCAGGAATATCCTCCTGTTCTCCATGGGCAGGGAGCACTGGATTTCATCCAGGCCTGTGAAAAAGGCAGGAAGAATGAGAGAGAGGTTTAGACTGTGTCTCAGGATGGCCCAAAAGTCAGCAAGGTGAGTGCTGACCAAGAGCAAAGCAGGCGCATCACCCAAACACAAAAGGGGGGACAAAGCAGACTTGAATGCAATTTAGACTGTTTCAAAAGGCCTCGCAGTAATCACATGGCAGGATCCAGAATGTGCTAGTCTCCCTTGACCCACGTCAAGACAGGGGTCCCCAACATCCAGGTCATGGACGTGTACCTCCTATCAGATCAGCAGCAATATCAGATTAGAAGTGAAGTGCACAGTGAATATAATGCATTTGAATCACCTCCAAACCATCCATCCATCCCTTTTCCCACCCTGCCATCAGCCTGTGGAAAATTAGTCTTCCATGAAATCAGGCCCTAGTGCCAAAAGGCTGGGAACCATCGCCTTAAGGCATGGCACTCTTGATTTTGAATCACTAAGAGTGGTTGATGGAAGAGAATATCATCTTTTTAGGGTTTAGAAGCTCAGTAGACCCTAATCCAGACCTGATAATATCCAGCCTTGCAGGTGGGGCAGAGGCGATGGGATGTATAGGGCCAGTGCCAATCAATGATGGCACACTTAAGTTTGTAGCGTAGCTTTCCATGAAGAATGCTAGCCTCCTTTTCACTGCTGCCCAGGGGAAACTGAACAAAGAATCAGTGTAGCCTCACAGAGACTGTACTCACTACCCTAGAAGAGTGGTGGGGAAAATAAGCCTACATCCAAAGGTGACCTTTAGAATATAGTTAGGAAGCTGGCATGAAGTTCCTGTGTGCTTCAGAAGCACCTGAAGACTATACTGAAATTCAGATTCTCAGGCTCCACCTCCTGGAGAATCCAATTCAGCAGGTTTGGAGTGGGACCCTAGGCTCTGCATTTTTAATAACCATGAGATTCTGATGCTGCTGGTCCCCAAGGCACACTTGAGAAACATTATCTTCTAGTTGATGAGGAAGAGTGTGAGGGGTTTTGAGAGAGAGTTCCTGGGACACCCACCCCACTACAACCAGAGAAGGCCTTGCAATCTCCGTCTCATATATTGGGTTTCCTTTAAGATCTCACTTGAAAGTGAGATTAAAAAGAAGTTTTAATCTTGCTTGCTAATTTAAAAAGAAGTTTCAAACCCACAGGCCCCCCAAAATATTACACCTGGGCATGGGCTAAGAAAGTGCTTCATCAGTTCAGTCACTCAGTCGTGTCTGACTCTTTGAGACCCCATGGACTGCAACATGCCAGCCCTCCCTGTCCATCATCAACTCCTGGAGTTTACTCAAACTCATGTCCATTGAGTCAGTGTTGCCATCCAGCCATCTCATCCTCTGTCATCCCTTTCTCCTCCCACCTTCAATCTTTCCCAGCATCAGGGTCTTTTCAAATGAGTCAGTTCTTCGCATCAGGTGGCCACAGTATTGGAGTTTCAGCTTTAACATCAGTCCTTCCAGTGAATATCCAGGACTGATTTCCTTTAGGATGGAGAGCATAGCAGTGACAATAAATGCAATCTAGAGCTTACCATGGGCTTCCCTGGTGGCTTAGACAGTAGAGAATCTGCCTGCAATGCGGGAGACCCAGGTTCTATCCCTAGGTTGGGAAGGTCCCCTGGAGAAGGAAATGGCAACCCATTCCAGTATTCTTGCCTAGAGGATTCCATGGACAGAGGAGCCTGGTGAGTTACAGTCCATGGGGACACAAACAGCCAGACATGACTGAGCAACTAACACACACACACACAAAGCTTACCGTAGGCCAGGCACTGTTCTAAGCACCTCACACATAACAAATCATTTCATACTCACAACTCCATGAGACAGGTCCTGCTATCATCCCCATTTTAAAGATGAGGAAACAGATTCAGAGAGGTAAAGTAACTTGTCCAAAGCAGCACAGCTAGTAAGTGGCCTAGCTTTAACTCTAACTCAAATAATCTGCCTCCAATAGTCCTGGCCTATAGCCACTGTGCCTCCAAAAGGAACAGAAAAGGGATGTGGGGCTGGAAAAGATAAATAAGAAGACACGGGCCAGGGGGCACAGGAAGCCGATGCTGCCTTCCCATGACTGCCACCAAGAGGAGTGGTGGTAACAGAAGTTGTCAGTCGCCTGGGGGTGAGGGACACGTTCCTAGAGTAATGGCTTTATGACATTTGAGATACCTCTGAAGGACTGCTCCCCAATCAGTAAACTGTTCCTCCTGGGGTACCCCATTTGCCACCAAGCAAAGCTGGAGGG
>SJYW01053438.1:251271-300830 GCA_006410735.1 Raphicerus campestris | reverse complement strand
GCCACTGGCTGGGGTTCAGGAGAGTGAGGAAGGGTGGGGGTGGCTCAGTCGTCCTCATCCTCGTCTTCGTCCTCGGTGTCCTTGTTGGGGGCACACCTCTGGAAGCACTGCACCACGGTGGCCAAGAAGAAGCTGGAGATGATGGCAGCAATGGACACGGCCACGCCAGAGAAGATGATGACAAACAGGTCTGTGAGCGAGAGGCTGAACTTGCACTCGCTGAAGCTGGCCTCCGACAGCTCGTGCAGGAATATCCTCCTGTTCTCCATGGGCAGGGAGCACTGGATTTCATCCAGGCCTGTGAAAAAGGCAGGAAGAATGAGAGAGAGGTTTAGACTGTGTCTCAGGATGGCCCAAAAGTCAGCAAGGTGAGTGCTGACCAAGAGCAAAGCAGGCGCATCACCCAAACACAAAAGGGGGGACAAAGCAGACTTGAATGCAATTTAGACTGTTTCAAAAGGCCTCGCAGTAATCACATGGCAGGATCCAGAATGTGCTAGTCTCCCTTGACCCACGTCAAGACAGGGGTCCCCAACATCCAGGTCATGGACGTGTACCTCCTATCAGATCAGCAGCAATATCAGATTAGAAGTGAAGTGCACAGTGAATATAATGCATTTGAATCACCTCCAAACCATCCATCCATCCCTTTTCCCACCCTGCCATCAGCCTGTGGAAAATTAGTCTTCCATGAAATCAGGCCCTAGTGCCAAAAGGCTGGGAACCATCGCCTTAAGGCATGGCACTCTTGATTTTGAATCACTAAGAGTGGTTGATGGAAGAGAATATCATCTTTTTAGGGTTTAGAAGCTCAGTAGACCCTAATCCAGACCTGATAATATCCAGCCTTGCAGGTGGGGCAGAGGCGATGGGATGTATAGGGCCAGTGCCAATCAATGATGGCACACTTAAGTTTGTAGCGTAGCTTTCCATGAAGAATGCTAGCCTCCTTTTCACTGCTGCCCAGGGGAAACTGAACAAAGAATCAGTGTAGCCTCACAGAGACTGTACTCACTACCCTAGAAGAGTGGTGGGGAAAATAAGCCTACATCCAAAGGTGACCTTTAGAATATAGTTAGGAAGCTGGCATGAAGTTCCTGTGTGCTTCAGAAGCACCTGAAGACTATACTGAAATTCAGATTCTCAGGCTCCACCTCCTGGAGAATCCAATTCAGCAGGTTTGGGGTAGGACCCTAGGCTCTGAATTTTTAATAACCATGAGATTCTGATGCTGCTGGTCCCCAAGGCACACTTGAGAAACATTATCTTCTAGTTGATGAGGAAGAGTGTGAGGGGTTTTGAGAGAGAGTTCCTGGGACACCCACCCCACTACAACCAGAGAAGGCCTTGCAATCTCCGTCTCATATATTGGGTTTCCTTTAAGATCTCACTTGAAAGTGAGATTAAAAAGAAGTTTTAATCTTGCTTGCTAATTTAAAAAGAAGTTTCAAACCCACAGGCCCCCCAAAATATTACACCTGGGCATGTGCTAAGAAAGTGCTTCATCAGTTCAGTCACTCAGTCGTGTCTGACTCTTTGAGACCCCATGGACTGCAACATGCCAGCCCTCCCTGTCCATCATCAACTCCTGGAGTTTACTCAAACTCATGTCCATTGAGTCAGTGTTGCCATCCAGCCATCTCATCCTCTGTCATCCCTTTCTCCTCCCACCTTCAATCTTTCCCAGCATCAGGGTCTTTTCAAATGAGTCAGTTCTTCGCATCAGGTGGCCACAGTATTGGAGTTTCAGCTTTAACATCAGTCCTTCCAGTGAATATCCAGGACTGATTTCCTTTAGGATGGAGAGCATAGCAGTGACAATAAATGCAATCTAGAGCTTACCATGGGCTTCCCTGGTGGCTTAGACAGTAGAGAATCTGCCTGCAATGCGGGAGACCCAGGTTCTATCCCTAGGTTGGGAAGGTCCCCTGGAGAAGGAAATGGCAACCCATTCCAGTATTCTTGCCTAGAGGATTCCATGGACAGAGGAGCCTGGTGAGTTACAGTCCATGGGGACACAAACAGCCAGACATGACTGAGCAACTAACACACACACACACAAAGCTTACCGTAGGCCAGGCACTGTTCTAAGCACCTCACACATAACAAATCATTTCATACTCACAACTCCATGAGACAGGTCCTGCTATCATCCCCATTTTAAAGATGAGGAAACAGATTCAGAGAGGTAAAGTAACTTGTCCAAAGCAGCACAGCTAGTAAGTGGCCTAGCTTTAACTCTAACTCAAATAATCTGCCTCCAATAGTCCTGGCCTATAGCCACTGTGCCTCCAAAAGGAACAGAAAAGGGATGTGGGGCTGGAAAAGATAGATAAGAAGACACGGGCCAGGGGGCACAGGAAGCCGATGCTGCCTTCCCATGACTGCCACCAAGAGGAGTGGTGGTAACAAAAGTTGTCAGTCGCCTGGGGGTGAGGGACACGTTCCTAGAGTAATGGCTTTATGACATTTGAGATACCTCTGAAGGACTGCTCCCCCATCAGTAAACTGTTCCTCCTGGGGTACCCCATTTGCCACCAAGCAAAGCTGGAGGGTAGCTAGTGAACTGCAGGTTGATGAATTTTACCCCTTTCACTTACTTGAAGGAGCCTAAAGCTGAGACTTGTCTGGGACAAAGGACCATCTTTAGAAGGGGTGGTCAGTTAAGATCTAAAGGCTGAGAAAGAACCAGCCATGGAAGAAGAGTCCAGACAGAGAAGAAGGAAGCTGGTAAAGAACTCAAGATATGGGGAAAAAAAAGTTCACCTGGGGCTGCAGAGTGAGCCAAGGGGAATTTAGCAAGAGCTGGGGTAGGAGAGATGGACATGGGCTGAGCCCCTGAGAACCTGGGTCTCCAAATAAATACTATGAACTGAGGCCCACCTCCACCAGCAATCCTGTTATGGACTGGACTAAACCTCCCACTACACCCCAAATTTATGTGTTGAAGCCTAACATGACTATATTGGGACACCAGTCCTTTAAGGTCTTTATGAAGGTAATTAAGGCTAAATGGGGTCATAAGGGTGGGGCTCTGATCAGTAGGACGGGAGTCCTTATAAGAAGAAGAGACAGCAGAGAGCTCTCTCTCTCTCTCTCTCTGCACGTGCAAAGTCCATGAGAAGACACAGTGAGAAGGTGGCCATTTGCAAGTTAGGAAGAAAGACCTCAGCAGAAACCAATTCTACCCACACCTTGATCTAGACTCCTAGTCTCTGGAACTGTTATAAAATAAATTTCTATTGTTTAAGCCCCCCAGTCTGTGGTATTTTGTTATGGCAACCCTAGTAGACTAATAACAATCCTCAATGGACACAAAAGATATAGACTTGTGTTAGTATCAAACAATATAAAGTGTTCATTACCAAGCACAGTCTACACATCCTGATGTATATACAATACGAACTATATATTAATACAAAGCCAATTTACTGCCATAATTTCACAAACTTCAAATAAAGAATGCATAACAGTAAGATGCATGATATTAAATGAATAAAAAGGTCAGCTGTGTCTCTGATCTGGAAGAGGAGAGAAAAATAAACTAGTAGTAACTAACATTCATACTGCACTTACTACATGCAAACACTATTTTAAGTATTATGTGCATATTAACTCTGAATTCTCACAACAATTATTACTACGCCCATTTTATGGATGAAAAAACCGAAGCACAGAGAATCCATACAGCTTGCCTTCAGCAACACAGTTTCACAGAGATGTGAAGACACTGTTTTCACATTAAGCTCACCGGCCTGCAATTTCTGTTTACCTTTGACTTCCTCTCCGTTCTCAGCAAAACTTCAATTGTTCTCTTTTTCAGTGCTTCCTGGTTTCAGAAAGCTGCCTTCAACCCATCTCCATGGGGTACTACCTCATACCTCACTAATGAGCTGGCCTTTATTGTGTATCTTTCCTTCTATCTCAGAAATGGAAGATGGAGGCAGACTGCCTGAGCTTCACTTTCCTTCTGCCCTCACCCACCTTTTATGTAGTCTATAGCCAACCCACTGATGTTCTCCTTCCAGTGGGAACCATTGCCTAGCGACCAGACTCACGTTCCCTCCTCTCCCTGAATCAGTGCCTACCTTAGATATCCAAGGAATTACCTGGACCAGAGCTCTGTAGGTTTCTCCAATTTACACTTGACAATGTTTCTGCCTATTTATTTTCTTAAGCCAAGCTTTTGCTTACCTCTATGCCTTTTAAATGCAGTTAAACAAAACCAGAGAGTTTTAGTGAGATTCCCTTGCAGACACTCTTTTCTTCAATGGAAAATAGAGAAAATCAATTGATTTGCCTCTTCTTAGCATCCACCCCAAAGATATTACAAAAGTAAACAAGATAGACACCAATGGACTGCATGAAGCCCAGGCAGTTTCTAAAACCAAGGTAATATTTGCAATTTTCAAAGCCATAATAGGTCATAATGACCCAGAGAAAAGGTCCAGAAGTCCTTTTTTCAATGAGCTGTATTAACTGGCCAACAACCAGCCCCCCAAAACAACACAAGTCCACAAAACCTGCCATTTAAATCCACCTTTGCCGATCACAACTCCTCAAGTCGACTCTGATTTCTATAAGTTCTTTGTGCCTTGAGTTTAGACTTGGCATTTTTACAAAAAGACACTTTTAGAAAATGTCATCTCTGATTTCTCTGTGGCTAGAGAAAACAGGCTTGCTTGAAAAACACCACACACAAGCCCACCAGGAGTGGGAGACTCTGGACGCATGCTTGATGGAGCCATCACAATAAGACATACTGACTTAATGGGTTTTTGTATTTCACAAAGGGCAGAGAAATGAGAGTCAGCAGGGCCCAGAGGAGGGGGGCAGGGCACCGCTGTCAGGCCATCTAAGGACACATTCAAGGCTGGCTGCAGNGTTTGATCCTTGGGTTGGGAAGATCCCCCGGAGGAGGAAATGGCAACCTACTCCAGTATTCTTGCCTGAGGAATCCCATGGACAGAGGTGGGCTACAGTCCACGGGGTCACAAAGAGTAGGACACAACTGAATGACTGAACACACAGGCATGCCAGATTATAAGCTTCTTGAGGCTGAACATGTCCCTTTCTTCAGCATTGCAGGCAACATAAGGTGACAGGAAAAACACAGGCTTTGGAGTAAAACAGAGCTGAGAGGGTAAGTTGAATTTGGGCTTTCCTTATTTAATAGTACTTGAATTGCCAGGATTTCTGAGGCCTGCTTCCTCGCCTATGAATTGATGATAATGCCACTCACCTCCCCAAGGGAGGTCAGTTATAAGTGTCATGTGTTAAGGGGTGTGCACTGCATCAGAATGTAATAGGTGCTCAATAAGTGCACCCTCTGCACACACACTCTTTGCAGCCTGGGAAATGAGTGAGGGCTCACTGGATTGGGAGATATGTATGTCTTTGTTTTCAGAAATCTACCCAGGGTGCTTCTGGGTCTCCCCTGGGCTTTCTTAGTTCTGCTTTCCACCCAGTTAGACTCAGTTGGGACCAGCCATTTGCCATATGGCACTCCTTCCTTTTTCTTCCTTCCTGCCTTTTTCTCCTTACTTATTATTATTATTTTTTTGTATCTAGCATAAAGCCTTACCAGTTTTGCACGAATTAAAAAGCCATTTAACAACTAAATGCCTAGTAGCTAACAGTAGCCCTGCCTTAGAAAGTTATCTATTTAGCTGAGCATTTCAGTTGAAAGCAGCAGTTCTTAACCAGGAAATTCTGTTTCCTTCCCTGCCCTCCTCTCGGGGACATGTAGCACTGTCTGGAGACATTAGTGATTGTCACGCTGGGTAAGGATGCTGGCATCTACTGGACAGAGGGCAGGGGCAATGATAAACATCCTGCAGTGTGTAGGACAGACCCCTACACCAAAGAGTTATCTAGGCCTGAATGTCAGTAGTACCGAGGTTGAGAAATCCTGGTCGAGTAACTCCTGCTGGAGAGAAGAGGTGACCCCGGAGAAAGATGATTCCAGCTCCTGAGTTCTGCAGCCAGCCTTGAATGTGTCCTTAGATGGCCTGACAGCGGTGCCCTGCCCCCCTCCTCTGGGCCCTGCTGACTCTCATTTCTCTGCCCTTTGTGAAATACAAAAACCCATTAAGTCAGTATGTCTTATTGTGATGGCTCCATCAAGCATGCGTCCAGAGTCTCCCACTCCTGGTGGGCTTGTGTGTGGTGTTTTTCAAGCAAGCCTGTTTTCTCTAGCCACAGAGAAATCAGAGATGACATTTTCTAAAAGTGTCTTTTTGTAAAAATGCCAAGTCTAAACTCAAGGCACAAAGAACTTATAGAAATCAGAGTCGACTTGAGGAGTTGTGATCGGCAAAGGTGGATTTAAATGGCAGGTTTTGTGGACTTGTGTTGTTTTGGGGGGCTGGTTGTTGGCCAGTTAATACAGCTCATTGAAAAAAGGACTTCTGGACCTTTTCTCTGGGTCATTATGACCTATTATGGCTTTGAAAATTGCAAATATTACCTTGGTTTTAGAAACTGCCTGGGCTTCATGCAGTCCATTGGTGTCTATCTTGTTTACTTTTGTAATATCTTTGGGGTGGATGCTAAGAAGAGGCAAATCAATTGATTTTCTCTATTTTCCATTGAAGAAAAGAGTGTCTGCAAGGGAATCTCACTAAAACTCTCTGGTTTTGTTTAACTGCATTTAAAAGGCATAGAGGTAAGCAAAAGCTTGGCTTAAGAAAATAAATAGGCAGAAACATTGTCAAGTGTAAATTGGAGAAACCTACAGAGCTCTGGTCCAGGTAATTCCTTGGATATCTAAGGTAGGCACTGATTCAGGGAGAGGAGGGAACGTGAGTCTGGTCGCTAGGCAATGGTTCCCACTGGAAGGAGAACATCAGTGGATTGGCTAAAGACTACATAAAAGGTGGGTGAGGGCAGAAGGAAAGTGAAGCTCAGGCAGTCTGCCTCCATCTTCCATTTCTGAGATAGAAGGAAAGATACACAATAAAGGCCAGCTCATTAGTGAGGTATGAGGAAGTACCCCATGGAGATGGGTTGAAGGCAGCTTTCTGAAACCAGGAAGCACTGAAAAAGAGAACAATTGAAGTTTTGCTGAGAACGGAGAGGAAGTCAAAGGTAAACAGAAATTGCAGGCCGGTGAGCTTAATGTGAAAACAGTGTCTTCACATCTCTGTGAAACTGTGTTGCTGAAGGCAAGCTGTATGGATTCTCTGTGCTTCGGTTTTTTCATCCATAAAATGGGCGTAGTAATAATTGTGAGAATTCAGAGTTAATATGCACATAATACTTAAAATAGTGTTTGCATGTAGTAAGTGCAGCATGAATGTTAGTTACTACTAGTTTATTTTTCTCTCCTCTTCCAGATCAGAGACACAGCTGACCTTTTTATTCATTTAATATCATGCATCTTACTGTTATGCATTCTTATATTTGAAGTTTGTGAAATTATGGCAGTAAATTGACTTTGTATTAATATATAGTTCGTATTGTATATACATCAGGATGTGTAGACTATGCTTGGTAATGAACACTTTATATTGTTTAATACTAACACAAGTCTATATCTTTTATTTGCGTCCAGTGAGGATTGTTATTAGTCTACTAGGGTTGCCATAACAAAATACCACAGACTGGGGGGCTTAAACAATAGAAATTTATTTTATAACAGTTCCAGAGACTAGGAGTCTAGATCAAGGTGTGGGTAGAATTGGTTTCTGCTGAGGTCTTTCTTCCTAACTTGCAAATGGCCACCTTCTCGTTGTGTCTTCTCATGGACTTTGCACGCACAGAGAGAGAGAGAGCTCTCTGCTGTCTCTTCTTCTTATAAGGACTCCCGTCCTGCTGATCAGAGCCCCACCCTTATGACCCCATTTAGCCTTAATTACCTTCATAAAGACCTTAAAGGCCTGGTGTCCCAATATAGTCATGTTAGGGCTTCAACACATAAATTTGGGGTGTAGAGGGAGGTTTAGTCCAGTCCATAACAGGATTGCTGGTGGAGGTGGGCCTCAGTTCATAGTATTTATTTGGAGACCCAGGTTCTCAGGGGCTCAGCCCATGTCCGTCTCTCCTACCCCAGCTCTTGCTAAATTCCCCTTGGCTCACTCTGCAGCCCCAGGTGAACTTTTTTTTCCCATATCTTGAGTTCTTTACCAGCTTCCTTCTTCTCTGTCTGGACTCTTCTTCCATGGCTGGTTCTTTCTCAGCCTTTAGATCTTAACTGACCACCCCTTCTAAAGATGGTCCTTTGTCCCAGACAAGTCTCAGCTTTAGGCTCCTTCAAGTAAGTGGAAGGGGTAAAATTCACCAACCTGCAGTTCACTAGCTGCCCTCCAGCTTTGCTTGGTGGCAAATGGGGTACCCCAGGAGGAACAGTTTACTGATTGGGGAGCAGTCCTTCAGAGGTATCTCAAATGTCATAAAGCCATTACTCTAGGAACGTGTCCCTCACCCCCAGGCGACTGACAACTTCTGTTACCACCACTCCTCTTGGTGGCAGTCATGGGAAGGCAGCATCGGCTTCCTGTGCCCCCTGGCCCGTGTCTTCTTATTTATCTTTTCCAGCCCCACATCCCTTTTCTGTTCCTTTTGGAGGCACAGTGGCTATAGGCCAGGACTATTGGAGGCAGATTATTTGAGTTAGAGTTAAAGCTAGGCCACTTACTAGCTGTGCTGCTTTGGACAAGTTACTTTACCTCTCTGAATCTGTTTCCTCATTTTTAAAATGGGGATGATAGCAGGACCTGTCTCATGGAGTTGTGAGTATAAAATGATTTGTTATGTGTGAGGTGCTTAGAACAGTGCCTGGCCTACGGTAAGCTTTGTGTGTGTGTGTGTTAGTCGCTCAGTCATGTCTGGCTGTTTGTGTCCCCATGGACTGTAACTCACCAAGCTCCTCTGTCCATGGAATCCTCTAGGCAAGAATACTGGAATGGGTTGCCATTTCCTTCTCCAGGGGACCTTCCCAACCTAGGGATAGAACCTGGGTCTCCCGCATTGCAGGCAGATTCTCTACTGTCTAAGCCACCAGGGAAGCCCATGGTAAGCTCTAGATTGCATTTATTGTCACTGCTATGCTCTCCATCCTAAAGGAAATCAGTCCTGGATATTCACTGGAAGGACTGATGTTAAAGCTGAAACTCCAATACTGTGGCCACCTGATGCGAAGAACTGACTCATTTGAAAAGACCCTGATGCTGGGAAAGATTGAAGGTGGGAGGAGAAAGGGATGACAGAGGATGAGATGGCTGGATGGCAACACTGACTCAATGGACATGAGTTTGAGTAAACTCCAGGAGTTGATGATGGACAGGGAGGGCTGGCATGTTGCAGTCCATGGGGTCTCAAAGAGTCAGACACGACTGAGTGACTGAACTGATGAAGCACTTTCTTAGCACATGCCCAGGTGTAATATTTTGGGGGGCCTGTGGGTTTGAAACTTCTTTTTAAATTAGCAAGCAAGATTAAAACTTCTTTTTAATCTCACTTTCAAGTGAGATCTTAAAGGAAACCCAATATATGAGACGGAGATTGCAAGGCCTTCTCTGGTTGTAGTGGGGTGGGTGTCCCAGGAACTCTCTCTCAAAACCCCTCACACTCTTCCTCATCAACTAGAAGATAATGTTTCTCAAGTGTGCCTTGGGGACCAGCAGCATCAGAATCTCATGGTTATTAAAAATGCAGAGCCTAGGGTCCCACTCCAAACCTGCTGAATTGGATTCTCCAGGAGGTGGAGCCTGAGAATCTGAATTTCAGTATAGTCTTCAGGTGCTTCTGAAGCACACAGGAACTTCATGCCAGCTTCCTAACTATATTCTAAAGGTCACCTTTGGATGTAGGCTTATTTTCCCCACCTCTCTTCTAGGGTAGTGAGTACAGTCTCTGTGAGGCTACACTGATTCTTTGTTCAGTTTCCCCTGGGCAGCAGTGAAAAGGAGGCTAGCATTCTTCATGGAAAGCTACGCTACAAACTTAAGTGTGCCATCATTGATTGGCACTGGCCCTATACATCCCATCGCCTCTGCCCCACCTGCAAGGCTGGATATTATCAGGTCTGGATTAGGGTCTACTGAGCTTCTAAACCCTAAAAAGATGATATTCTCTTCCATCAACCACTCTTAGTGATTCAAAATCAAGAGTGCCATGCCTTAAGGCGATGGTTCCCAGCCTTTTGGCACTAGGGCCTGATTTCATGGAAGACTAATTTTCCACAGGCTGATGGCAGGGTGGGAAAAGGGATGGATGGATGGTTTGGAGGTGATTCAAATGCATTATATTCACTGTGCACTTCACTTCTAATCTGATATTGCTGCTGATCTGATAGGAGGTACACGTCCATGACCTGGATGTTGGGGACCCCTGTCTTGACGTGGGTCAAGGGAGACTAGCACATTCTGGATCCTGCCATGTGATTACTGCGAGGCCTTTTGAAACAGTCTAAATTGCATTCAAGTCTGCTTTGTCCCCCCTTTTGTGTTTGGGTGATGCGCCTGCTTTGCTCTTGGTCAGCACTCACCTTGCTGACTTTTGGGCCATCCTGAGACACAGTCTAAACCTCTCTCTCATTCTTCCTGCCTTTTTCACAGGCCTGGATGAAATCCAGTGCTCCCTGCCCATGGAGAACAGGAGGATATTCCTGCACGAGCTGTCGGAGGCCAGCTTCAGCGAGTGCAAGTTCAGCCTCTCGCTCACAGACCTGTTTGTCATCATCTTCTCTGGCGTGGCCGTGTCCATTGCTGCCATCATCTCCAGCTTCTTCTTGGCCACCGTGGTGCAGTGCTTCCAGAGGTGTGCCCCCAACAAGGACACCGAGGACGAAGACGAGGATGAGGACGACTGAGCCACCCCCACCCTTCCTCACTCTCCTGAACCCCAGCCAGTGGCTCCCCTCCGAGAAGAGAGGGAAATGCTGAAAGGGAGGAGAACTGACCATCAGTGACCAGAGGAGCGCATGCTTCGAGCCTGGCTCCTGGATGCATCTCGTGAGACCTCCGATCTTGGAGTTTAGAATCCACGGAGTGGAGGAGCCAAGGAAGGATTCCCAGAGAAGAGCCTGCCTCGTGGCTTGAGATGTGTGCGCTAGGCGAAGACGGCTGAGTCAGGCTTTGGAGCTGACGGCTGAGAACAGTGTGGGGGATGTGAAGACTGGAAGGCCTGACCTGCAAAGATGACTTTGTCCTATCCGTTTCTCCTACTTGGACTGGGAGACCAGGCAGCCTCTCCTTCATCCCCAGAGGCAGCAGCCCAGATGGTGGGCACTGGAATTCAAGTCCTGGGAGCAGGACTTCTGTTCCTGAAATAGGCTTTGGCCACCTTGAGATGTTATGCAGAGAACAACCCATGTCTGGGTAAAGTGGCCCTGAGGAAAAAGCTAAGACCTGGACAAAGGGTGTTTGTCATTCTGTTTTGGTGAGTGGATCAGGAAAGCTTTGTCGACAGAACTCAAACCCTGATGTTATCCTGAGATTGCTGTTGTTGTTTAGACACTTGGTCGTGTCCAACTCTTTGTGACCCTGTGGACTATAGCCCACCAGCCTCCACTGTCAATGGGATTTCCTAGGGAAGAATACTGGAGTTGGTTGTCATATCCTCCTCTGATCCTAAAAGGCAGCAATTCATAAAGGAAGGACAGTCGATTCATACCTTTGCGATGGCCTCTGCTCAGAATCTTCCCTCTAAAGTACAGCCAGGTGGTTCCCACTTGCCCTGACACCTCCCCCAACCGTGAGTCCCACCTCCGCTGAATATCACCTGTTCATTCTGTGCTGGCACCATTCCAGACTTCTCATCTCCAGAACTTGCAATTAACTTTCCTGGAGGCCAGGATTCCAAAAAGCAGGTTACCTTGGACCAACAAAATGTTAAAAAAAAACAACAACAAAAAACCCTGGGACTTGGCTTCTGAAAAACCCAGTGGCCTTAGGGTGTGTGTGACATTTCTTTGGAGCATAGGCTGTGACAGCAGTGTTTTCCAGGATGTGGAATGCAGTGCTTTGATTCAGAGATAGTATGAAACAATGTCACACACCCGGCAGGTTGATGCAAAGTGATGGGTGTTAGCATCATCGGACCTTGCTGGGGACTGACACTTAGGGGACTGGTGAGAAGCTCCTGGGATATTTCTGGGAATCATCTCTCCGTTGTTTCCCATAATATATTCCTTATGTTTCTTTGTCTGTTGCTCCCTTTGAATTTTTTTTTTCACTTTTAGTTTTTAATGACATTCATTTTTTTTAAATTGGAGTATAATTGCTTTCAATGTTATGTAGTTTTCTGCTGTACAACTACATGAATCAGCTATGTGTATATGTATCACCACCTTGATGGACATGAGTTTGAGCCAGCTCTGGGAGTTGGTGATGGACAGGGACAGCTGGCGTGCTGTAGTCTATGGGGTCGCAGAGTCGGACACGACTGAGCGACCAAACTGACTGACTGATACATAGATCCTCTCCCTCTTGAGCTCTCCTCCCACCTGCACCCCCATCCTGCCCCTCTGGGTCATCACAGAGCACTGAGCTGGGCTCCCTGCGCTGTCCAGCTGCTCCCCACTAGCTCTCTGTTTCATGGTAGTGCATATATGTCAATATGTCGATGCTACTCTCCCAGTGCGTCCCACTCTCCCCTCCCCACACTGTGCCCACAAGTCCATGCTCGACTTCTGCATCTCTATTCCTGCCCTGCAAATAGGCTCATCAGCACCTACGATGGAATATTACTCAGCTATAAAAAGAAACATTAGGTCATTTGTAGTGACGTGGATGAAAGCAGACTCTGTCATACAGAGTGAAGTAAGTCAGAAAGAGAAAAACAAATACCACGTATTAACACATGTATATGGAAGCTCCCTTGCATCTTTGCCTCCACAGAGAATTACTGAGTGCTTGCTAAGCATTCTGGCCCAGGCCCTGTGGGTGTACCCTGATGAAGACAAGAGCCCTTGCTGGCTTGGCCCTCATATTCTTATGGGGGAAACAGAAAACAAACAAGTAAACAAACAGTAATTGCAGGTAGTGATAAGTGTTGTGAAGGAAATAAATGAGGTCTTGTGACAGAGTAATTGCTTGGAGACAGTCGAGAGTGGATGATTGGGTGAATTAGCCAGGGCTCTCCAGGGAAACAGCACCAATCATCTGTCCATCTGTCTGGATTATAAGGAATTGGCTCAGGCAGTTATGGAAACCAAGAAGGCCCATGGTCTGCAGTCAGCCAGCAGGAGACATGAAAAATGCTAGTGATGTGATTCTAGTCTGAATCCAAAGGCCTGAGAACCAGGAGAGCCAAAGGTTAAGTTCTAGTTTGAGGGCAGGAAAAAACTCAGATCAAGTGGTCAGACAGAGGGCAAGGGAGAAGGAGAGAGGCAGAGAGAGAGGGAGAGAAAGAGAAAGAAATTCTTCTTTCCTCCACCTTTTTGTTCTCTTCAGGCCCTTGATGGATTGGATGCTACCCACCCACTTTGGAGAGGGTGATCTGTTTACTCAGTCTGCAGATTAAAGTACTAATTGCATCCAGAAATACCCTCACAGACACATCCAGAAATAATGTTTACCAAATATCTGGGTCCCTTATGACCTAGACAAATTGATGCATAAAATCAGCCATCACCTGGGGACCTCAGATTGGGTTGCTTTGAGCACTAAATCCTGCCTCCTCTTCTCACCTCCTTGCCTTTCTCACTTCACCCCCCCACCCTTTCCTTCTCTTTCACTCTCTGTCCCTACTCTTCTTTCTCTCCTTCATCCTTGAGGAGACTCCTGGTCACCCTTTCAGCCACCAGCATTGCTGGCTGCAGTGGAGGAGACCCCTGGCTCAGAGGGGCTGTCTTCTCAGAGTCTCTGCACAGGGGGAGCAGTGTGCCAGCATCTTCCCAGAGTTAACAGCAATATCTGTGGGCTCCACCCTCAGTGCAGGTAATGCTTCCATTGGGAAAACAATGTAGACCAACACACTGGTCATCCTGAACCATTAGATACTGCTTGAATTCTTGTTGAAAGGCTCCAGCCATCATTTGTACCTTACTGTGAATGAAGCTATCTGGAGATGGTTTTTGATCAAGGGAGAGAACTCCACTGATGTTCGGCCATTGTAGGGAAGATAGAGAAGTTCATGGAGGAGAGGGCTGAGGGCTCAGAGGATGGGAGTTTGAGACACAAAACAGTCTATCACCAGCACCGCCCCAGCCTAGCCACAGATTCAAATGAGACGATGGGCATTGGAATTGCTGTCACCACAATCTCCAACCCCCAGTCCCGGGAGTATCCTACCAGGGACATAACTGAAGGCCTCGGATCCAACTGTTATTTTTGTTGTTGTTTAGTTGTTGTGTCCAGCTCTTTGCAACTCCAGGAGGGGTAGCCCACCAGGCTTCTTGGTTCATGGGATTTTTTTTCCCAGGCAAGAATACTGGAGTGGGCTGCCATTTCCTTCTCCAGGGGATCTTCCTGACCCAGGGATTGAACCTGCATCTCCTGCATTGGCAGGTGGATTCTTTACCACTGTGCCGTCTCAGTAGCCCAATCCAACTGGACCTCTACCAAAGTCAGTGTGTTTCTCCCAGAATCCTAGGGAGGTGGTGCCCCCAAGCTGTGGAAACAGCATTACACCCTTATTGTAATAGGTACTGGTAGATGAGTTCCCTCTTAATGAGTCTACGTTATTCCTTCATTCCACCTCCAGTGGTTCATTGTGGTCAGCAGACTCAGTTGTTTGCTCAAATACAAAAGCCCTGAAGAGTACAGAAGCCGGGGTCATATACTGAATGAACAAGTGAGTGGGGGAGAGGCTCCCTGGCTTGCTGGGTACCCACCAACCATCATTTCTGCCAGCTGCAACCCAGAGTTTTGAAAAGAATATGATTCAGGGAAGAAGAAGAGTTTTAAAGCATTGCCTGTTGAAACAGTCATCTCCTGGATATAAAGTTCCCTTGAAGCACTGGGGACACCATGGGGGACCTAGGGACGTCTGTGGTCAAGCCCAGGGAAATACACTGACTAGGAGCTTAGCTCAACTAGGAAAACACCTTTTGAGAAGTGACATTGCACAAACGGTAGGCGATGATTTAGTGCTCCCTGGCTTGCTGTTATGCCTCAAGATATTATTAGCAATAGTGATAATTCTGCATACAAGTTGAGGGCCTCCTCTGTTCCAGGAATGTCCTTCTCCCAAGTCTCCACAAGTGTCATTTGGGTCTCAAATGCCACCTCCTCAGAGTCACTTTCAACACACTGTCAGCTACAAAGTGGCCCTTGCCATCCACCTCTACAAGGGTTAAATCACATGCTACCACAGCTGTTGGTTTTCAATACCTCCTGAAAGGAGCTCAGGATGGAGAGCAGAAATGAGGCACTCTGTGCTCTGGGAAAAACTGGCAGAAGAGTTCTTTGGATAAATATTTTCAGGAGCTGATTTTATGAGCTCAGTTATTGTATCTCCTCATGTCTAGAAAAGCACTAAAATTCTTCATGGTGATGACTGCTCATCACGACTGGCAGAAAACTTCTGCAAAAAAATATGTGCTTCATTGCATGAACTCCCTCTTCACCAAAATCACATATATACTGACCTTCCCCCTACCTTTTTGGAGCAGTTTCTCAGAGCTATGTGTATGCTGTCTCCTGGGCTATAGTCCTCATTTTGCTCCCAAGTAAAACTTGACTCACAATTCTCATGTTGTGCATATTTTTTAAGTTGACAACATTACCCTGTATAATTTTTTGCACAGCACATACTATGGTCTGAAATTATCCCACACATTTATGTACATGTATATTGTTTACCTTTCTGGACTAAAGCATGAGCTCCTCAAGGGCAGGAACTCAGGCTCTTTGTGTCTCCAGCATTTGACCAGTAGTGGCACAACCAATATGCATATAGGGTGAAAGTGCAAACAAATAAATTCCAGGCACCATGAACTATAAACTTCACAAACTTGAGTGCTACTAAAACACCTTGCAACTCCAGGAGTGAGCTGCTTGTTGTTCAACTGCTAAGTCATGTCTGACTCTTTGCAGTCCCATGGACTGCAGCACGCCAGGCTCCTCTGTCTTCCACTGCTACCACAGTTTGCTCAAATTCATGCCCACTGAGTTGGTGATACTATCTAGCCATCTCATCCTCTGCCACCCACTTCTCCTCCTCCCTTCAATCTTTCCCAGCATCAGGGTCTTTTCCAATGAATTGGCTCTTCACATCAGGTGGAGTATTGGAGCTTCAGCTGTAGCATCAGTCCTTCCAATGAATATTCAGGATTGATTTCCTTTAAGATTGACTGTTTTGACCTCCTTGCAGTCTAGGAAATCTCAAAAGTCTTCTCTAGCAACAGAATCCAAAAGCATCAATTCTTTGGCACTCAGTCTTCTTTATGGTCCAACTCTCACATCTGTACAAGACTAATTGAACAAAGATGTGCCTTATAAAAGTTGAGAGTTATGTTTTAATCAGTGGGGATTTTTAGGACTTCAAGCTTGGTAGGCAGCATCTCAAGTAACCCNTCCACTGATGTTCTCCTTCCAGTGGGAACCATTGCCTAGCGACCAGACTCACGTTCCCTCCTCTCCCTGAATCAGTGCCTACCTTAGATATCCAAGGAATTACCTGGACCAGAGCTCTGTAGGTTTCTCCAATTTACACTTGACAATGTTTCTGCCTATTTATTTTCTTAAGCCAAGCTTTTGCTTACCTCTATGCCTTTTAAATGCAGTTAAACAAAACCAGAGAGTTTTAGTGAGATTCCCTTGCAGACACTCTTTTCTTCAATGGAAAATAGAGAAAATCAATTGATTTGCCTCTTCTTAGCATCCACCCCAAAGATATTACAAAAGTAAACAAGATAGACACCAATGGACTGCATGAAGCCCAGGCAGTTTCTAAAACCAAGGTAATATTTGCAATTTTCAAAGCCATAATAGGTCATAATGACCCAGAGAAAAGGTCCAGAAGTCCTTTTTTCAATGAGCTGTATTAACTGGCCAACAACCAGCCCCCCAAAACAACACAAGTCCACAAAACCTGCCATTTAAATCCACCTTTGCCGATCACAACTCCTCAAGTCGACTCTGATTTCTATAAGTTCTTTGTGCCTTGAGTTTAGACTTGGCATTTTTACAAAAAGACACTTTTAGAAAATGTCATCTCTGATTTCTCTGTGGCTAGAGAAAACAGGCTTGCTTGAAAAACACCACACACAAGCCCACCAGGAGTGGGAGACTCTGGACGCATGCTTGATGGAGCCATCACAATAAGACATACTGACTTAATGGGTTTTTGTATTTCACAAAGGGCAGAGAAATGAGAGTCAGCAGGGCCCAGAGGAGGGGGGCAGGGCACCGCTGTCAGGCCATCTAAGGACACATTCAAGGCTGGCTGCAGAACTCAGGAGCTGGAATCATCTTTCTCCGGGGTCACCTCTTCTCTCCAGCAGGAGTTACTCGACCAGGACTTCTCAACCTCGGTACTACTGACATTCAGGCCTAGATAACTCTTTGGTGTAGGGGTCTGTCCTACACACTGCAGGATGTTTATCATTGCCCCTGCCCTCTGTCCAGTAGATGCCAGCATCCTTACCCAGCGTGACAATCACTAATGTCTCCAGACAGTGCTACATGTCCCCGAGAGGAGGGCAGGGAAGGAAACAGAATTTCCTGGTTAAGAACTGCTGCTTTCAACTGAAATGCTCAGCTAAATAGATAACTTTCTAAGGCAGGGCTACTGTTAGCTACTAGGCATTTAGTTGTTAAATGGCTTTTTAATTCGTGCAAAACTGGTAAGGCTTTATGCTAGATACAAAAAAATAATAATAATAAGTAAGGAGAAAAAGGCAGGAAGGAAGAAAAAGGAAGGAGTGCCATATGGCAAATGGCTGGTCCCAACTGAGTCTAACTGGGTGGAAAGCAGAACTAAGAAAGCCCAGGGGAGACCCAGAAGCACCCTGGGACATACATATCTCCCAATCCAGTGAGCCCTCACTCAATTTCCCAGGCTGCAAAGAGTGTGTGTGCAGAGGGTGCACTTATTGAGCACCTACTACATTCTGATGCAGTGCACACCCCTTAACACATGACACTTATAACTGACCTCCCTTGGGGAGGTGAGTGGCATTATCATCAATTCATAGGCGAGGAAGCAGGCCTCAGAAATCCTGGCAATTCAAGTACTATTAAATAAGGAAAGCCCAAATTCAACTTACCCTCTCAGCTCTGTTTTACTCCAAAGCCTGTGTTTTTCCTGTCACCTTATGTTGCCTGCAATGCTGAAGAAAGGGACATGTTCAGCCTCAAGAAGCTTATAATCTGGCATGCCTGTGTGTTCAGTCATTCAGTTGTGTCCTACTCTTTGTGACCCCGTGGACTGTAGCCCACCTCTGTCCATGGGATTCCTCAGGCAAGAATACTGGAGTAGGTTGCCATTTCCTCCTCCGGGGGATCTTCCCAACCCAAGGATCAAACTCACGCCTCCTCTGTCTCCTGCATTGACAGGTGGATTCTTTACCACTAGGCCACCTGGGAAGCTATAGTCAGACAGAGGAGCCTAAACTTAAAAACAGCAAGCAGTGGAGAAGATGATGCATGATTGAGAATTGAGTATGGGCTTTACAAATTCAGATAATAAAGAGCTGAATGTCTGGAAGATACGATAAGTACTCATCCATATTCATGGAATGAACGAGTTATCTTTGATTTGGGAGATCGTTGGAGAGGAATGAGAAATGTACTGCAGGTAAGAGGCTTGAGTAGAATCTGGATGTGTGGGTGAAAAGCAACATGAGACATGTCCTCCTGGGCTACTATGTGCGTGCTTAGTCGCTCAGTTATGTCCGACTCTTTGCAACCCCATGGACTGTAGCCCTCCAGACTCCTCTGTTGATGGGGATTCTCCAGGCAAGAATACTGAAGTGGGTTGCCATGCCCTCCTCCAGAGGATCTTCCCAACCCAGGGATGGAACCCAGGTCTCTCACATTACAGGCAGATTCTTTACTGTCTGAGCCACGAGGAAGCCCAGTACTGGAGGATCAAACCTATGTCTCTTAGGTTTCCTGCATTGGCAGGCAGGTTCTTTACCACTAGCACCACCTGGGACATCTGGGCTAGAATAGTACCCCCTAATACAACATCTTCCCGAGCGACTGTTACTGGTTGATGTCAAGTGGCTGCATGTGGAGTCATTGGAGCATCACTGCAAGGAACTGAGAATCTGGATTAAGAGATTAAAGGAAGGCGCCCTGAGCCAGGATCAGGCTGCAATAGCTTTTTAAGCTTTTTTTTTTTTTTTTTAAATCAACTCAACAATTGTTGTCATTTAGTCACAAAATCATGTTGGACTCTTTTACGACCCCATGGACTGTAGCCCTCCAGGTTCCTCTGTCCATGGGTTTTCCCAGGCAAGTGTATTGGGATGGGTTGCCATTCTGTCTCCAGGGGATCTTTTCAACCCGGGGATCAAACCTGTGTCTCCTGCATTGGCAGGTAGATCCTTTACCACTGAGCCATGTGGGAAACTCCAACTCAACAACAGTGGTCTTTTATATTCAGCATCTTAAGAAAACATTCAAATCAGGAGATAAGGCAATGCTGTCACACAGAGACAATTGTCAGGCTGCCCTAATGAGACAGGACACATGGCGTGAGCCTGCTCACTCATTCATGTCACCTGATGGCCCCTGTACAGGCATGTGAGCTTGTAACCCCCTGGGCAGTGGTTTCTACATGTCCTGCATCCCAGAGGCAGCCAGGAAGTGCAAGGCATGGGCAGAAGTTGAGGGTAAAACCATCAGCCCATGACTAAGATTGCTTGGAAGCCTAGAGTCTAGAGCTATGGTCCTCAGGCTTTTGAATTTTACATAGTAGTAAAAATTTTTCAAGTAAGAAATAGATGAGATTGACAGAGGACTGCAGTTGATAATTCTGTTCAGTTAGGACAACAAGCGCACACACACACACACAATCATCATTTTATAAAAGAAAATTTGTACATCTGTACACCATTAAAGTAGAGACATCATTTTGCTAACAAAGGTCCGTATAGTCAAAAATATGGTTTTTCCAGTAGTCAGGTATGGATGTGAGAGCTGAACCATAAGTAAGGCCAAGCGCTGAAGAATTGATGCTTTTGAATTGCAGTGCTAGAGAGAAGACTCTTGAGGGTCCCTTGGACTGCAAGGAGATCAAACCAGTCAATCCGAAAGGAAATCAACCCTGAATATTCATCAGAAGGACTGATTCTAATGCTGAAGTTCCAATACTTTGGTCACGTGATGCAGAGAGCCAGCTCATTGGAAAAGACCCTGATGCTGGGAAAGATTGAAGGCAAGAGGAGAAGGGGGTGACAGGTTGAGATAGTTGGATGATAGTGATGGATGATCCATCACCAACTCAATGGACATGAGTTTGAGCAAACTCTGGGAGACAGTGAAGGACAGGCAAGTCTGGTGTACTGCAATCCATGGGGTTGCCAAGAATGGAGCATGACTTAGCAACTGAAAAACAACAACATGAATAAAGACAGGATTGGAGAGCATGGCTTACCTGTGTGGCCACAGGATTTCCTAAACCATCTCCCCAAAGGGACCAACTATCCCACCTAATGGCCAATGGTGCTGAACAAGCACAGGCCCCTCCTTTGCAGGACAAAAGTCCTTTTCCCTAAATTCATCATCAGATACTTCGCAGCTGCCTGAAAAAAGGAAGACGTTTCTCCCATGCTTTTCCCTCTTGGGAGGTGGAAACATTCACTGCTCTTTGGAAACAGGGGGAACAGAACAGAGCACCCACAGAGAGTGAGGACCAATCAGTTCACCTCTTCAGCCTTACAGGATAGTCTGCCAAGCATGGCATTGTCTGTGGGGGCATGTATGTGCGCTCAGTCACTCATGTTCAACTCTCTGTGGCCCCATGTACTGCAACCCTCCAGGCTCCTCTGTCCATGGGATTCTCCAGGCAAGAATACTGGAGTAGACTGTCACTTCCTTCTCCAGTGGACCTTCCCAACCCAGGGATCGAACCTGTGCCTCCTTCCTCTCCTGCAGTGGCAAGCAGATTCTTTACCACTGAGCCGCCTGGGAAGCCCCTATTGCGTTGTCTATGCGCCTGTAATCTATAAAACAAGCTCCATGCCTGGTACTGTAGTGACTCCAGTTTGCAGACAAATAAACAGAATACTATTTATGTTACCTGCTTCCGATTCCCCAAAAGAGAAGTGATGGAGCCTGGATTTGGAGTCATTACCCTCTCCTTTTGCCTTACAAATTCTTGAACAAGTTTCTGTGGGGATACTGGGACCCCGTAGGTCACAGACTTTAGCCAAAGCTGCACAGGAAACTGATAAACTCAATCTAGAACCCTCCCTACCTCCAGTGGAGGCCCAAGCCCAGAGTCCTCAGTGGGGAGAGGTCATTTCTGAAGAGTTTGGGTGTTGTCCTAACTTCCTAGGGCTGCCATAAAAATTATCACAAACTGGGTGGCTTAAAACGAATTCATCCTCTCATAGTTGAGGCCAGAAGTCCAAAATTAAAGTGCCAGTAGGGCCAGGCTTCCAGTGAGGGTTCCAGAGGAAAATTCTTTCTGGCCTTTTCCAGTTTTTGGTGACTCGTGGCATTCCGTGGCTTGTGGCAGCATCACTCCAGTCTCCACAACTGTCCTCACAAGGCTTTCTGCTCTGTATCTCTTTCTGCCTTTCTGCTCTATGTTTGACTGACCAAACCAGTCAATCCCAAAAGAAATTAACCCTGAATATTCATTGGAAGGACTGATGCTGAATCTGAAGCTCCAATACTTTAGCCACCTGATTCAAAGAACTGACTTACTGGATACGACGCTGATGCTGGGAAAGACTGAGGGCAGGAGAAGTGGGAACAGAGGATATGATGGTTGGATGGCATCACTGACTCAATGGACATGAGTGTGAACATAATTTGTGAAGGACAGAGAAGCCTGGCTTGCTGCAGTCCACAGGGATACATGACTTAGGGACTGAATAACAACAGTCTCTTTCACATGTCTCTCTCTTATAAGGACGCTTGTCATTGGATTTAGGGCCCATCCTAAATCCAGGATGATCTCATCTCAAGATCCTTAACTCAACTATATCTGCAAAGATTTTTTCCAAATAAGGTCACCTTCACAGGCTCCGGGTATTAGGGCTTAAACATATCCCTCTAGGGGATGCAATTCACCCAATCGAGATGTCTCATGTAACAGTCATCCTTCAGCTTTTTACACTCCATCTCTACTCATAAGGAGTCTGCTTTCAGATTTCATTTTGGGCAATCACGTCTTACCCACTGGGTATGTCTTGTCCAACTTTCTTTCTTCATTTATTTTTTGGCCACACTGCACAGCATGTAGGATCTTAATACCCTGAACGGGGATTGAACATGCAACCCCTGCAGTGGTAGTGTGGAGTCTTATCAACCAGATTACCGGGACAGTCCCTTGATGTGACCTTCTTAAAATGCATGACCCCTCACCCAAGTCTCTCTGCCCCAGCACACTGATCTTGTGTGGACTGACCAAAAGCATGGCCGGAGCCCACTCAATCCAGCAGCCCCACGCTACAGAACTCATCAACTGGTCTCTGCTTTCCAGACTCCCAGGGCTGCCCCATTCTCTCCTGAGTCTGCTTCCCAAGCCTTCTCTTCAGTTCTGTGAATTACCAGACATCCTTGCACTTTCCTTGCTTACATTAGTCAGGATTGGCTTTTGTTGTTTACACTTCAGAGGCCCAATTAACCAACAGATTATAGGAAAACTGAGTTCAAGGATGAGCAGGACACCTGTTACACTGTCACAAATCATCTCACTCTGCCCAGCTGTCCCAGCAAACCACATGCTGTGGCTCCAGGCTCTTGGGGGAGCAGGGATGACTCTGTGCAGCTCATCTCCTGGCCTAGGGAGACAACTCAGGGAACAGGCACATTTGATGGGAATCTGAGTTCCTACCTTCTGTCTCCTTCCTCCAACCCAGATCCACCTTCCACTGAAACAAGGTGTGTGCCGGCTCATCCAGGCCCAGGCAGAATGCAGCCCACTGCTCCTTCATTCAGAACCACCTCCTCCTGCTCTGCCAGGCATGCTCCGAAGAGATGGGCCAGTCCTCATGCAGGGCGGTTTGGCTCCCTGCCTGCTGCCACCCCTCCAGGCCTTCTCCTCTGACTGATGACTTCTCCCCAGCAACTGACACCTGAGCTGGAGAGGGTGAAGAGCTGCCACACTCCTGAAATAGATGGTGACACAGCGGAAGGCAGATTGAGATTAATCTCTCGCCCCTTTGCCAACAAACAGGCCTGCAGCCAGCCAGAGGCTCGCAAGGGGCCCTTCCCCTGATTTGGCCTCTCTTGGGACCTGGCTAATGCCAGGCTCTCCTAAGTGCTTTTTGTCATTAAAATATATTTTTGTCTTCCTAATTCCACTTATTATGCAAAGTCTGTGTATACACTGAAACAACAGAACTAAAAAGAAGGTGGATAAAAGAACCCTTAAATACATGTTTAATACATTGGCTTACACCTGTCTAGAATTTTTTTCTTCTCTGTGTTCAGTTCAGTTCAATCATTCAGTCATGTCTGACTCTTTGCAACCCCATGGAATGCAGCACACCAGGCTTCCCTGTCCATCACCAACTCCCGGAGCTTGCTCAAACTCATGTTCATTGAGTTGGTGATGCCATCCAACCATCTCATCCTCTGTCATCCCCTTCTCCTCTCGCCTTCAATCTTTCCCAGCATCAGGGTCTTTTCCAATTAGTTGGCTCTTTGCATTAGGTGCCCAAAGTACCGGAGCTTCAGCTTCAGCATCACTCCTTCCAATGAATATTCAGGACTGGCTTTTTTTAGGATGGACTGGTTGAATCTCCTTGCAGTCCAAGGGACTCTTGAGAGTCTTCTCCAACACACAGTTCAAAAGCATCAATTCTTTGGCACTCAGCTTTCTTTATAGTCCAATTCTCACATCCATACATGATTACCAAAAAAACTATAGCTTTAGCTAGACAGATATTTGTCGACAAAGTAATGTCTGTGCTTTTTATGGAGCAAGCATCTTTTAATTCCATGGTTGCAGTCACCATAAGGAGTGATTTTAGAGCCCAAGAAAATAAAATCTGTTACTGTTTCAATTATTTCCCCATCTATTTGCNTGTCTGTGCTTTTTATGGAGCAAGCATCTTTTAATTCCATGGTTGCAGTCACCATAAGGAGTGATTTTAGAGCCCAAGAAAATAAAATCTGTTACTGTTTCAATTATTTCCCCATCTATTTGCCATTGGAAGGAATGATGCTAAAGCTGAAACTCCAGTACTTTGGCCACCTCATGCAAAGAGTTGACTCAGTGGAAAAGACTCTGATGCTGGGAGGGATTGGGGGCAGGAGAAGAAGGGGACGACAGAGGATGAGATGGCTGGATGGCATCACTGACTTGATGGACGCGAGTCTGCATGAACTCCGGGAGGTGGTGATGGACAGGGAGGCCTGGAGTGCTGCGATTCATGGGGTCACAAAGAGTAGGACACAACTGAGTGACTGAACTGAACTGAACTGAATGGGACCAGATGCCATGTTCTTCATTTTTTGAATATTGAGTTTTAAGCCAACTTTTCGACTCTCCTCTTTCACTTTTATCAAGAAGCTCTTTAGTTCCTCTTTGTTTTCTGCAATAAACGTGGTGTCATCTGCATATCTGAGGTTATTGATATTTCTCCTGGCAATCTTGTTCCAACCTGTGCTTCATCCAGCTCAGCATTTCACATGATGTACTCTCCTTTGTGCTTGGACACTTTTTTTGGTGGGATCCAACATTCTCCTGTCAATGGTTGTTCAGCAGCAAGTTGCAATTTTGTAGTTCTTGCAAGAGAAGATGAGCTCACATTCTTCTCTCTGTGCATTCACATAAATCCCCAGAGCAGATCCACATTCCACCACTGATAGATAAACATTCTGGGAACATCCTTTACTCCACCAACATAATCATCAAACATCGCTTGAAAAGGTGACATCC
This sequence comes from Raphicerus campestris, assembly GCA_006410735.1. Lineage (NCBI taxonomy): Eukaryota > Metazoa > Chordata > Mammalia > Artiodactyla > Bovidae > Raphicerus > Raphicerus campestris. The sequence goes on along the minus strand of SJYW01053438.1, from coordinate 275,873 downwards.
TTGGAATAAAACCTATGACCAACCTAGACGGCATATTAAAAAGCAGAGACATCACCTTGCAGACAAAGATCCATATAGTCAAAGCTATGGCTTTTTCAGCAGTCAAATACAAATGTGAGAGTTGGATCAGAAAGAGGGCTGAATGCTAAAAAACTGATCCTTTTGAACTGTGGTGCTGGAGAATACTCCTAAGAGTCCCTTGGACAGCAAGGAGGTCAAACCAATAAATCCTAAAGGAAATCCATCCGAATATTCATTGGAAGGACTAATGCTGAAGCTGAAGCTTCAATACTTTGGCCACCTGATGTGAAGAATCAACTGATTGGAAAAGACCCTGATGTTGGGAAAGATTGAAGGCAGGAGGAGAAGGCGAGAACAGACGATGAAATGGTTAGATAGCACCACTGATTCAATGTACTGAGCAAACTCTGGGAGATAGTGTAGGACAGGGAAGCCTGGCATGCTGCAGTCCATACAGTCACAAAGGGGCAGATGTGACTTAGCAACTGAACAACTCGACTTATTTGCCCAATCCCAGAATGCTTCCAGTTTTTCTCCTTCCTGAAGCAAAGCTGCTATGAGCACCATGTTGTTGCTGTTTTTCAGTCGCTCAATCGTGTCTGATTCTTTGCGACCCCATGGACTGCAGCACGCCAGACCTCCCTGTCCATCACCAACTCTCAGAGCTTACTCAAACTCACGTCCGTCGAGTCGGTGATGCCATCCAGCCATCTCACCCTCTGTCGTCCCCTTCTCCCACCTTCAATCTTTCCCAGCGCCATGTATATACATCCTTGATTATTTCCACAAGACACATCCCCCCTGCCCAAATTGCAGATTGTGTGAGAGTTCCTGAATTAATGCCAACAATGGATTTTGTCACCTTTTCATCTTTGCCAACCTGACAGGCCATAAAAGTACACACTGGTGATTGAATCTGCATTTCTCTGATGACCAACAGAGCTAAATAAACAACGTATGGTGTGCTTACCGGCCACTGGGAGTTGTTTTTCTGTAAAGTGCCTGTCCAAGACCTATATGCTAAGACATTCACAGGTCCTACCCAGGATGAGAAGGACCTGTGACAAGGAGCAGTGGGGAGAGAGTCAGGCTGAACTCCTCCACCCAACCCACTCTGGAGCAACAACTCCCAAGGAAGGAAGTCCCCTGTCCCAAACCCAGGAGGAAGGGCGTTCTCCAGGAACACCAGCTATTGGTCACGCTGCTCTTGGCCAGCGGTCACCACTGCTGTCACTCTCCTCTCCTGCTCGTTGGAGTAAGAGGGCCAGTCAAACACCACCCCCACCAGCCTCCTGGCACCCCAACCAGAAAGGCCAGGAAGCAGAAGCAGCTGTGGTTCTTTCACACACATGGCCAGACTTTGGCCACCTGATTTCACAGCATCATAGAAGGTGAAACCCAAAGGCACCTTTGACATCTAGTATCCCTCCCCAACCTCTCCCCTTTATTTTACAGCTGAGAGACCCAGAGAAGTTAGGCAACTTGCCTGAGGTCACACAGAGTCTGGATGGAACCCAGGTCTTCTGACTCCTCACTTAGTGCTCTTTTGGGGCATCAGGTTCTTAGTTCACTCCAAGCCCCTGCTGCAGCTACTTTGTAAGACTACAGGAGGGGGCATCGCAGATGGCAGGCAAGGCCTACTCCTTCTTCTGGGAAGTGGGCACTGGGGAACACCAGCTCTCATTTTTTTATAGTGCTGACTTTGCTCCCCATCACCACTTTCACTAAATATCACCACATGGGGGAAGTTCCCAGTTGTCTTCACCATCTCAGCCAGGAGACACTCCATCTGATTAAGTAATCAGCTGATTTCTCCCTGAGGAAGGTGCATCGGCAGCATCAGATCAAGGGTTCCTGCTCGGTCCTGGCTCCACAGAGCACATCCTATAGTAAGGGTGGATGCTGCACCAGGGCTGTGACTTGTGTCTGCTGCCCTCCACTCCAGCCTGACTCCCACCCCGAACCTCCGGACACTGACCTCAGTCACACACATAAGCATGGAAAACTGACTGCCTCCCAGTGCAGTCTTGCTGGCCCGTCTTCCCCCTGGTAAGAAATGACAGAGAGATCCCTGGTGGCTTGCAGTTTTATTCTCTGGGAAGCATGCAAGCATTTCTGCTACCACCACCACTGCCATCATCTTGACCCATCACCACCATTGCTATACCCACCATCTCCACCCTGATAGCCATCTTGCCCGTGTTCACCATCTCCACCCTCATATCCTCTCCCATGTCCACCGCCCCTATGACCACCATCTCCACCCTGATGCCCACCTCCACCGCTGCTGCCACCTCCACTATCAATAACAGACTTTTGCTATAAGTTGGACCTTGGGCTGAGTTCTGAGGTCACCAACCTGTGTCTACTTATGATAACTGATGAACTAGTTAGATCTTTCTGGCAAGACCAGCATGAGGAACTCTAAGACTGGCCCCAAGAGGCTGGTACCTCCCACCACCCATGGTGACGATGCTCCATGCTCCTCAGACACACCAGCAGCAGCTCCCTTCCTGGACCCGCCCCTCTGAGCACCCAGTGTCCCCAGTTAATATCTGGCGTTGGGCTCACTGGCCAGTTGGAAAAAGCAATGCATTGAGTGTTCTGAAGGTGGTGAGAATTGTGTGCATTAAGTGGGTACTTCAGATTACTTCTGTGGGGAAGTAATATTTACTGAAACTCTTACATTTACCAGGAAGCATGATAAGTACTGCACCACCATGTCCTTTAATCCTCTTTTCAACAGCCCTTTAGAAAAGTGGTTCTCATCTGGGAGTGATTTTGCCCCTCAGCAGGCATCTGACAATGGCTGGAGATGTTTTTGGTCCTCGAAACTGGGTGCGGTGCTATTGACAACTAGTGGGTAGACGGTAGGGCTGCTACTAAACACTCAGTGCCCACGACGACCTCCATAATGCCAGCATCACGTGCATGTGAGCTAAGTCGCTTCAGTCATGTACAACTCTTTGCAGCCCCAAGGACTGCAGCTGGCCAGGCTCCTCTATCCATGAGATTCTCCAGGCAAAAATAATGGAGTGGGTTGCCATGCCTTCCTCCAGGGTACCTTCCAGACCCAGGGCTTGAACCACGTCTGTTACATCTTCTGCATTGACAAGTGGGTTCTTTCCCATAATGTCAACAGGAAGGGCTTTCCTGATGGCTAAAGAATCCTGATGGTTAAAAAGAATCGACCTGTAATGCAGGAGACACAGAAGACACAGGCTCAATCCCTGGATCAGAAAGAGTCCCTGGAGGAGGAAATGGCAACACACTTCAGAATCTTTGCCTAGGAAATCCCAAGGACAGAAGAGCCTGGCTGGCTACAGTCCACAGAGTTGCAAAGAGCTGGATACGACTGAGCACACATGGATGCTGTGCCAGCAGGATTGAGGCTGCGATGCCCTGCTTTGGGCTATTTTTTTCCTGTCCCATTTTTTAATTTAAATTTTGTGGTAAAATATACATAATCTGAAATGTACCATCTTAACCATGTTTAAGTGTACAATTCAGTGGCATAAAGTACATCCACAATGTGTACAGCCCTCCCCACCATTCACCTCCAGAGCACTTTTCATCTTGCAAAACTAAATCCCTCTTCCTATTAAGCACGAGCCCTCCATCCCTCCTTCCTCTCAGCCCTTGGCAACCACCATTCTGTGTCTATGCAACTGACTATTCTAAGGTGCCTCAAGTAAGTGGATGATACAGTCTTTGTCCTTTTATGACTAGCCCCTTCGCATCACGTCCTCAAGGTTCATCCATGTTGTAGCATGTGGCAAAATTTCCTTCTGCTTTTTTAAAGAATTTTTTAATGTGGACCATTTTTCATTGAGTTTGTTACAACATTGCTTCTGTCATGTTTGTTCCAGCTTTTAGGCCAGTAAGGCATGCAGGATCTTAGCTCCCTGACCAGGGATTGAACCTGCACCCCCTGCATTGGACCATGAAGTCCTAGCCACTGGACCACCAGGGAAGTCCCATGAATTTTTGACTTTGTGGTCCATTGCATGGATGGACCACATCCTGTTTATCCATTCATCCATCAGTGGACACCTGTGTCAGTCCCACCTTTCAGTCATTTGAACAGTGCTGCTACGAACATGGGTACAAATATGGGGTGGGTTCTAGATGCAATGACCAGGGCTCCAAGAAGCCGTATGATTTGCCTGAAGTCATACAACTCATCTGCGAGGGTCTGGACTTAAGGGCAGGCCTGGCCGTCACCAAAGCCCATCTTCTTCCCATGACACCGCGGCAGACTGTCGAGACTGGCCTCGCTCGCATCACTGGTTGGACTTCACTTGGCTGTGTCTCTCTGGAGTGACATGGTGGCCAGCCCCATCCACGTGGCTTGGGACATCTCCCCATGAGTGCTGGCACTTCCCTTTCAGGGAACATTCTTTCTATGCCCAAACCTCTCTGAAACAATTTACCAACACAGCAGCTCTGATTTTTCTAGGAAGTCATGGACCAGACTGTTGTTGTTGTTGTTAGATTTATGTTTCTTCTGACAGCAGAGGAAGGCTTTCCGGGTGGCTCAGATGGTAAAGCATCTGCCTGCAATGCGGGAGACCCGCGTTCAATCCCTGTGTCAGGAAGATCCCCTGGAGAAGGAAATGGCAACCCACTCCATTACTCTTCTTGGAAAATTCCATGGATGGAGGAGCCTGGTGGCTACAGTCCATGGGATTGCAAAGAGTTGGACACAACTGAGCAACTTCACTTTCACTTTCACTTTCCTCTGACAGCGAGGGCCACAGGGAACCCCAGGATCCAGCACCTGCAGTGATAGCCGTGTCTGTGGCTCAAGCTGAGCCTCTGGAACTGCTCATTCTTATGGCGGTAACACAGGCCTTCATCTCCAGCTGATAACAGTAACAGCTGGCATTTATGAACAGCTTTCTGTTTGCCAGGCACTGTGCTAAGCTTGTCACAGGGGTTATTTGACCCATATGCTTTGACCCATATGACAGACTTGTGAATACTAGCTCAGCTGGTAAAGAAACCACCTGCGATGCAGAAGACTCCAGTTCAATTCCTGGATCGGGAAGATCCTCTGGAAAAGGGATAGGCTACCCACTTCAGAGTTCTTGAGCTTCCCTGGTGACTCAGACAGTAAATAATCCGCCTGCAATGCATGAGTCTTGGGTTCGATCCCTGGGTTGGGAAGATCCTCTGGAGGAGGGCATGGCAACCCACTCCAGTATTCTTGCCTGGAGAATCCCATGGATGGAGAAGCCTAATAGGTTACAGTCCATAGGGTCGCAGAGAGTCAGACACGACTGAGTGACTAAGCACACATTTTACACCTGAGAAAGCTGAAGCACAGAAAGGTTAAGCAACCTGCCCAGGCTCACACAGCTAGTAAATAAAGGGTCAGGGCTCCAATCACAGTGGATCTAAATCCAAAACCCCCTCTAGTGCCTGCCCTACAAGGTGAGGGAATCACCCAGCCCAGGAAACAGGGGCTTGGCACTTGTCTGGCTTTTCACTAGTTTGCTGTGTGACTTTGGGCAAGTCACTCAGTGTCGCTGAGCCACAGTTTCCTATCTGAAAGAAAAGTAGACAAGATAACCCCATTATCTAAGCTTTTCTGAGTCTTCTAGAATGTTCCCTCCATGAGGTCAGAGCCCTCGTCAGGTGCACTATTATGTCCTCGAGACTGGGAGCTGAATTTGTCCTCACACGTGTCTAGCTTGCTTTGGTTTCCACTAAGCTGTTCAAGTTATCATTGGTTTATACCCCCTGAAGACCAGGTTCTGGATCAGGGAAGCTCACTGACTAATTTAGAGGCTCTGGACCCAAGAGGATAGGCTTGTAACTAAGAGCCCTTGGTTTCTGATATGAGGTTTGGGAAGCCATGTGATGGTTAGTGACAGAGCCCCTGCAGCCGGGCTCTCTGGAGCATAGAACAGAAGGATGAGAATATTCACAGGGGAGTGAAGGGAAGAAGCTGGTGGCATATACAGGGGGCATTCCTGCTGTGTCTGGAAGCTCGGATTATGTGGGCTTGGGGGAGAGTCCCAAAAGACCAGTATCCTGGTTCAAAGGGAGCTGAACATGAATTGACATGGCATTGATGTTGCTGGGGTTGTTTAGTCACTAATTCATGTCCAGTTCTTTGTAACCCCATGGACTGTAGCCCTGCCAGGCTCCTCTGTCCATGGGATTTTCCAGGCAAATGGAATGGCCATGGGTTGCCATTTCCTTCTCCAGGAGATCTTCCTGACCCAGGGATCAAACTCATGTTTCCTGCATTGGCAGGTGGATTCTTTACCACTAAGCCACCTGAACTGGACATACAGGATACATTTTAAAAAGCAGTTCTGATAGTTAGCAAGTGATCTCGTTTCCTACAGTGACGGGAATGAGCAGAGCCAGACCTGCAATAAGCAAGGGACTAGGAGCTCTGACCTTCTCTCCAGCTGCACGACTTAAAAATTTCGTCTATTTAGGTTCAGAAAGAAGCATGGGCAAGGAAGGGAAAGAAAAAAAGGTGGAGCAATTGCTCCAGGCATCAAGACAGACAGTCACTGGACTTCCAGCATGTTGGAGCTTCCTTCAAGACATGCTTCTCTAGCCAGAGAACCAGGAGAAAATGAAAACAACCTCAGAAAGCCAGATTCAGAGGACTGAAGCACCGTGGGCAGAAATCTCACCCATTCCTTAATGCTCCCTTTAGCACCACTGACAAGTGGTCATTTGGTCTCTGCTTGAATGCCTCTAAGGATGGCAACTTCACTCTCTACCCAGGCAGCCCATGTGCAGAGCCCTAACAGCTAGCTCTTCCTCCTTACAGTGCATCAAAATCAGTCTCCTTGTAGTTCGAAGCCACAGATCCATCTTCTGAGGCCACAACAAGTCTCCTACATGGCATGACAGCTCCTCAAACATCTGACAACAGGGATTATGTCCTTCCACATCTCTCCTTAGTTAAATATCCATTTTCCTATATCAACATGGTCTTGCTGTCCAAATACAAAGAATACCTGGCATCTTCTAAGAGACAGGAAGCCCAGGTAACTGCTCAGAAGCTGTAATTTGATGAGGCCTGGGGCTCTGACCTTCCCACCAGGCCTCCTCCATCTGAGCATCCCCATGTCTGAAATTCTATGCAGACTATGCCTCCCTGGCAAGCAGAGGTCGCTTCCTTCTGCCTTTACTGTGTCTATTTCTGGTTAACTCACAAATCACTAATACGTTGATGAGAATCAGTTTACCAAACTAGTTCCTCTAAATAAGAGGGTGATCCTAGAGACTGCCTCCTCTCTGCTCTTCTCCCCTTTGCCTGGTGTTAGCACCCGTCAATGAGCCATTTATTCATTCAACAAACACATACTGAAGGGAATTTTCCAGGTGATCCAGTGGTTATGACTCCACACTCCCAATGCAGAGGGCATGAGTTTGATCCCTGGTCAGGGAACTAAGATCCCACATGTCGCACAGCACAGCCANATCCCCATGTCTGAAATTCTATGCAGACTATGCCTCCCTGGCAAGCAGAGGTCGCTTCCTTCTGCCTTTACTGTGTCTATTCCTGGTTAACTCACAAATCACTAATACGTTGATGAGAATCAGTTTACCAAACTAGTTCCCCTAAATAAGAGGGTGATCCTAGAGACTGCCTCCTCTCTGCTCTTCTCCCCTTTGCCTGGTGTTAGCACCCATCAATGAGCCATTTATTCATTCAACAAACACATACTGAAGGGAACTTTCCAGGTGATCCAGTGGTTATGACTCCACACTCCCAATGCAGAGGGCATAAGTTTGATCCCTGGTCAGGGAACTAAGATCCCACATGTCACACAGCACAGCCAAAAAAATAAAAAGCATATTGAGTACCTAATACATGCCAGCCCTGGAGTAAAAACAGTGGAAAAAATAATTTGTGACTACAATTTAGTGAGGGAAAACGGACAGACCACAAGTCAATCAGTAAGATATATTATACAGCAGGAGGTGACAGGTGTAATAAAGAAAAAGGAGAGTAGGGAGAGAAAGATAGCTGGAGGTGGCAGGTCTCAGAGCTCACTGGGGCTGGGAGGAAAGGCACCATGAGCATTTGAGCAAGCAGCTAAAAGGAGCCAGGGGGAACGTCATGTGGACATCAGGACAAGGGCAGTCCAGGTGGAGGGAACAGCAAGGCCTTGAGGTAGGAATATGCCTGTGACGTTTGGGAAACAACACGGGCCTGGGTGCCTGGACCAGAGTGAATGAAGGAAGAGTAGTAGGAAATGAGGCCAGAAAGAAAGGAGGTCAGATTGCAGAGAGGGTGGGGAAGCCCTTGGAAGAAACTTGGCTTCTAATCTCAGCAACATGGGAGTTACTGGAGAGTTCTGAGAGGAGGAAAGACACAACTTGATATCTGTCTGGCAAGCAGGGAGAGGTCATTGTTCCAGATACAGTCTCAGACGAGCCTAAAGTAGGAGGTGAACTTGTTTTCAACAGAGTTTCACCTAGGAAAAGGAGTACGTCAAGGCTGTATATTGTCATCCTGCTTATTTAACTTATATGCAGAGTACATTATGAGAAACATTGNTGATATCTGTCTGGCAAGCAGGGAGAGGTCATTGTTCCAGATAAAGTCTCAGACGAGCCTAAAGTAGGAGGTGAACTTGTTTTCAACAGAGTTTCAACTAGGAAAAGGAGTACGTCAAGGCTGTATATTGTCATCCTGCTTATTTAACTTATATGCAGAGTACATTATGAGAAACGTTGGAGAAACGTTGGACTGGAAGAAATACAAGCTGGAATCAAGATTGCCAGGAGACATATCAATAACCTCAGATATGCAGATGACACCACCCTAATGGCAGACAGTGAAGAGGAACCAAAAAGCCTCTTGATGAAAGTGAAAGAGGAAAGTGAAAAAGTTGGCTTAAAGCTCAACATTCAGAAAATGAAGATCATGGCACCTGGTCCCANTGAGGTGAGGTGAAGTCACTCAGTCTTGTCCAAGTCTTTGCGACACCATGGACTGTAACCTACTAGGCTTCTCTGTCCATGGGATTCTCCAGGCAAGACTACTGGAGTGGATTGCCATTTCCTTCTCCAGGGGATCTTCCTGACCCAGGGATCAAGCCCGGGTCTCCCGCATTGGAGGTAGACGCTTTAACCTCTGAGCCACCAGCGAGGAGCCAATGAACAGAAAGAGGTCTCAGTGTTAAGAATTTTATTATGTCACACAAATAGAAAACCAAGGAAAGGGCAGTTTGGACTTCAGCTTTGACTAATTATTTTAGCTTGAGAATAACATCCTAAAGCCTCCAGGTTCTTTTCTTCTCTCTGCTCTGCATGCTCAGCATGCAGGAGCTGGCTCATCCCCTAATGGTCACAAGAAAACTGGAGAATTTCAAATATCACAGGTAGATGACAACACCCAGCTAACCACGGGAGTGTTTTTCCTCCATTCAGCTCCTTTTATTAGTGAAAAAACNGGCTCATCCCCTAATGGTCACAAGAAAACTGGAGAATTTCAAATATCACAGGTAGATGACAACACCCAGCTAACCACGGGAGTGTTTTTCCTCCATTCAGCTCCTTTTATTAGTGAAAAAACATTAGATCTCTCTTAAACCAACTCCTTTACACCCTACCCCCTGCCCTCTACCCTCATCATTTCTTGGCCAAGTTTTTTGTAGTAAATCCCATGGTAATACATCTTCCCCTGATAGCCCAATCCTCCCTCTCAACCACAATGATATTTCTAAAATAAACATCCAAAGTCATTTTCTTTCTTACAATTTTTTCCCACAGCTGTGGAAAGTTCAACACCTCAGCAGGCCCTGAAAGCCTCACCACGATTTAGTCCTCACTTTGTCTCTAGCCTGGACTTCCCTGGTGGCTCAGATGGTAAAGAATTTCCCTGCAGTGCAGGAGACCCAGGTTCAATCCCTGGGCTGGGAAGATCTCCTGGAGAAGGGAATGGCTACCAACCCCAGTATTCTTGCCTAGAGAATCCGATGGACAGAGGCTACAGTCCATGGGATAGCAAAGAGCTGGACAGGACAGAGTGGCTAACAGTCTCACTCTCACTTGTCTCCAGCCTAATTTCTAAGACTTGCCTACTCATGAGGAGAGGGAGTCTTACTAATAGAGTCCAGACTCTGAAGTTTGACTCCCTGAGTTTGAACCTTGGCTCTGTCACTTCCTTAATTACTTAAACAAGCAATTTAAACTCTATATGTCTCTGTTTTCCCATCTATAAATAATATTTCCTGAAAATTAAGTGAGGTAATATATGCAAAGTATGTGAAACAGTGCCTAGCCCAACACTAGTCACCATCTCATGGACAAACCATTCCAAGTTTCTTTGAACCTGATTTTTTTGGTGAATCTTTTTCTGTGCATCTTCCTCAAACCCCTTCCTCATTTTATTTGCGAGGCAAAGTCCTCACTGCTCAAAAGTCACTCAAGAGCCCTAGCTTGTGAGGACTTTAAGCTTTCAGATGCATTAACAACTACTTCTTAACATTTGCTCTGGGTTAGAGAAAGTTTAGTTTTCCTATCAGTACCAGTCTTCCCTATCAAACAGTCTCCTACCCATTCTTTGTGACTTCTACTGGACTCTTAATACTCCAGAAACAAACTCTTGATCCTTCAGTCCAATTTAAAAAATAAAAAAGGTTATACGTTTGTAGAAAACTAGTCTTAGACTTCAGAAGTGACATAAAGGAATTCTTCATCATTCATTTTATTCAACAAGCACTTATTGAGCATTGATTACAGGCACCATACAAAGAGCAGTGATCACAAATATTAGTAATATAAGAGTTTATAGTCTAAAGTACAGACTGACATGATCAGTAGAACTTTCTGTGATTATGTAAATGTTCTATAGTTTCTTTTGCCAAAATAGCAACAATTAGCCAGATGTGGCTATGGAACACTTGGAATGTAACTCATGCAACTGATGAAATGAATATTTAATATTATTTAATTCTAAGTAATTTAAATAGCTACATGTGACTATGACTACCATACTGGATGGCTCAGAGGTTAAAGCATCTGCCTCCAATGCCGGAGACCCGGGTTCGATCCCTGGGTCGGGAAGATCCCCTGGAGAAGGAAATGGCAATCCACTCCAGTATTCTTGCCTGGAGAATCCCATGGACGGAGAAGCCTAGTAGGTCACAGTCCACGGGGTCGCAAAGAGTCGGACACGACTGAGCAACTTCACCACCAACACCAGCACCAAAGAAATAATTACCAGGCAACCAAGAGTGCTGAAGAGATACATATAAAGTAAAATAGGAGCAAAGAGAAGTGACTGACCAATTGTTTATGGTGGTGAGAAAAGCTTCCAATATTTGGTCACAAAGAATTCATAGAAGACTGCATGACGGGGAAAAGTGGTGCAAATGGAGAAACAAACTTTCTCCAGCTCAGACAGAATCTAAAGAAATAGCTGACAGCCCATCTGAAAGCTGAATGAAGATCTCACAAGCTGCGGCTTTTGTCACTAAATGCTTTCCTTAAGATGTATATACCACACCACTTGTTTGTTTTTAATCTTCAGTGAAACTGAAAGAGCACAGTTAGGAAGGAATGGAGAGAAATGAATGAAGATGAGCGAATTATGCTGTACATAAAAGTGTGAAATATTATATTTTGAGATAAGTGACCTCACAGATTAAAATGTAGTAGAGAATATTTCTTCATCTCTGAGTTTATACTATATTAAACTAATTTCTGAGAATTTATGTGCCCTTAGGGAGTATGTGTGTGTTGTAATGTGATATGTGTGTACTTGAGAGGGAACCATTTATCACTCAACAAGGAGTATAAAGGAATTTAAAATCTGTATTCATCTTAATAGAGAGATTTAGGGGAATGAACTAGGCTCCAGACTGAAGGCTCCATTCCAAAGCCATCCTGCACTGTCTTCCTAGAGCCCTGAAGGTATATCTCTACACTATATTACTCCTACTCTGACAAAGATACTACTGGGTTAAAAGGAGAGACCCTGAAGTCATACTTGACGCTATGGAAAAGGTTTCCAAAAGATGAGCAGAGATTCACCTTGAGGAAGTTAGGAGAGAAGGTAAACTTGGGGACACAAAAACAAATTTACAAGAGGGTGGGACACATTGAGAGAGTAGCACTGAAACATATCTATTACCATATGCACATTTAGATAGCAGGAAGAAATTCACTGTATGATGCAAGGGGCTCAAATCTAGTGCCCTGTGACAACCTAGAGGAGCCAGATAGGATGGGAGGTGGGAGGGAGGTTTTAGAGGAAGGGACATACATATACCTATGGCTAAATCATGTTGATGTATGGCAGGAACAAACACAATATTGTTAAGCAATCATCCTCCAATTTCAAAAAGCTAATTATAAAAAATAAAAGTTATAGTTTTGCTTTTTACATTTAAAAATAAATAAAAAGTTAGGAAATGTTACAGCAGAATGACAACTGCCCACAAACTGGTTGACGATGGTTTAACCTCCTGGATACATTTCTATTGAGTCATGAGACAGGTAGCACTTTGAAGAAGGTTTTAAATGTCTTCCTTTAATATAATCCTTGTTGTTCAGACAACTTAGCACATTGAAGTCCTTAAACAAAATGAGGAAGAGCATGAAGAGAAGTGAGCCCTGCCAAATGTTCGATATCTCTACTTCCTCCACAGCCCTCTCCACAGTGGCCTTGAGACAGGAATAACACTGTCTTAAAGGTACTGTGGACAATTTGTTGTTAGATTTCACTCTTAACAACAACAGCCCTGTCCAGCAGTAGAATGAAAAGTGGTAGGTGGGAAGATGAGACTCAGAAGAGCAGTGATCCAGTGAATGGAGGAGGAGAAGATCCAAGACCTCTCCTTGAGCTTGTATACACACACACACACACACCCCTACACAAAGATATTAGAGGGTGATGACTTTCAAGGGATGAAAAATGCTAAAATTTTGATAACAGTGAGAAATGCATTCCAATAAGCTTATATGCAAGTTACTGTATAATATTTGAGAATACCTGTTTTAGTCTACTTGAAGAAAAATCTGAATTAGTAAAAAGTCTTAATCATATATGATTTTTAAGTATATATAATTACTTTTATACAATTGTACTTTTTAGTGAGTTGAACACACCTAGTGTTTGATACAACCCAGCCAAGCAGAGGTCCACAAGATTGGCCTTAATGGTTAGTTAATTAGCAATATCAGCAAATAAAACCATTCACAAATTGAAAATTCTTGCTTCCTTCTTCCTATTTGACTATTCATTTAGTGATGTCTATTCTTCATGAATGATACAGGTAAACTCCAAACTAGCCCTTTGTTCAAATAAGCATAACTTACTAGCCCTTTGTTCAAATAAGCATAACTTAATTTTAAAAGCCACACACAAAGTAAAGAATATTATCAAAGTAAGTCAGCAAACCTGGTATAAGGCAGGTTCTATTCCAGTATAAGCAGCAGGCAGAAGCTAGAGTCAGTGTCTAGTCAAGCTGTGTCGACACCTGCAAGTGAAGCAAGTTCTCTGATGCTTTTTTCCAACAAAAATTAATTCTAGTCTAGAAGTCAAGTAAAGCAACTTCTCTGTTACTTTCCAACATAAAATAACTGTAGAAGTCAAAAACATAACTTCTTTCCCCTTTAGGCTCCAGGCATGGTATGCTAGTTAACTGCTTAACAACCGGCTCTCTAAGTTTAATTCTCACTTAAATTTTGTTTGATGTTTTGGTTTTTGTTAGGCAGAAAGATGAATTTAAAATATTTAAGTTGAAACTTTACCAGTTTGCTGATTATATGAACACATTTTTTGCTGAACCAGATGATAATTTTCTAACACCTGAAGATTATTTTTTCTTCTTTTGTGCTACTCACAATAAAACAGCTAAAAACATCACATATTTAAATTTAATCTTCATTATTAGCTTTTCCTCCATTACTTTCTTAGGTCTAGATAGACAATTAACAAAATAATAGCTCAAGCCTTAGTTTTTAGTGTTTGCTGATTTCCATTGTGTAAGTTTTCTCACCATGGACCCCTCCAGCTACCAAAAGGATGCCAATGAATGCAGACTTGGGAAGAGATACACAGTAGCATAATATTAACTAATTTTCATCACACAGATAAATTCAAATAACCTCAAGAGCATAGGGATAATTACAGTGTGAAATAATTAAGAAATAACAAGTTTTTCCTTTGTTTTTAATATAATTCATTTCACTGTAAGTTTACATAATTTAATGTTGACAGTGCTTAACATCCAGCTTGCAAATTTCCCAAAAATTTAACAATCAGCTCTCAGAGCAGGTGCTCCAGCATGCAACTGGTCCAGCCACAGCCTGTATATGTAAAATACAATTCTGAACACAGTAGCATGCAACCTACTAGTATCCTCTAACATGTGAGCTTGTGTGAGCTTCAGAGACTTCAGAGAACAGAGCACTGTAGCAAAGAGACACAAGGCTAAAACAAAATTACAGAGAATATTTGTAACAACCAAGTAAATATAGAAGTAGATATAATACAAAGCACTGACTATGTTATAAAGGATTATTACATTAAAAGTATCACAGATTAGGCTTTTACCTACCCACCCAATACCTATTTTCCCTATAGATTATTCTGTCAGCTGCCTGTCAAATATCCATTCTCCCTTCCCTTTTTGCTAAAAGGACACTGCTATTCTTGGGAGCACCCTGAGCCCAATTAATAAATTATACTTTTGACTGAAGTGACGCAGCAGCAGCAGCAGCAGCAGCATCTTTGCAGCCATGTGGCAGTTTGAGCCAATGAAAGTAAATATAAGTCGTGGCTTCCAAGAAGACTTTATTAAAGAATTCACTCTGTCACATGATGTTTGTTCCTCAGTCTTTTTCTCCCCCACCTGGAATTCTGTGTCAAGGACCTGAGACCTGAAGGCTGAGAAAACATGCTTGAGATATTTGGCAGAAAGATAAAAGTCAGGCCCCTATGACATCCTTGATCACCTTGCCATCCCTACCCTGCCTACCTCCAGCTTTTCATTATGTGAGAAAAACAGAAAACATAGCTAGATTATATCCAAACTACTTTCGCTTTGATTTTTCTGCTCCATGCAGCCAAACTTTAAAAGTCTAATTAATAAGGGATCAACATGAGAAGACCAGGAAAGATTGTCAAACAAGAATATGATAAAGTTTAGCCATCAGCATCACCATTCCAGCTTAAAATGCATCTGAAAGAGTCCTTCATTAATTCTCACTCAACCTCCCACTAGACATTCACATGGACCATAAAGGAATACTAGAGCTGACTGTTAATGTATCCTAAGAATTTGAAAGGAATTTCAACTAACTGTGAGGCCACTAAAGTTGGAATGAAAAATAATTGGTGACCTATGGGTCATCCTTTGCTACCAGAAGCATACATAACAAGAAGGTAGACAGGGGGATGGAAAAAGATGGTGGAGGAATAGGATGGGGAGACCACTTTCTCCCTCACTACTTCATCAAAAGAACATTTCAACACTGAGCAAATTCCACAAAACAACTTCTGAATGCTGGCAGAGGATATCAGGCATCCAGCAAAGCAGATCATTGGCTTCAAAAACAGAAACTCAGTGATCCTCTAGGGGAAACCCTTAAGGTGGAGAAACCTATCATCTTTAACCTAGATGTTTTAACATCAGCGCTATATAGATGGAGAAGTCATGAGGCTATTGTAAAAATAAATCTGAAAACCAGAATCAGGAGGCTTAAGTCCAAATCCTGAGATCATCAGAGAATTCCTGAATACAGGGAATATTATCCAATAGGAGCTCATCAAACGCCTGCATACCTACACTGAAATTGAGCACCACCCAAAGGCCAACAAGTTCCAGAGCAAGACATACCACGCAAATTCTCCAGCAACACAAGAACATGCCCCTGAGCTTCAATATATAGGCAGCTCAAAATACTNGTAGCTTTCTATGAGTAATTTTAAGACTATCAGGCTCTTCCATCAATGGGATTTTCCAGGCAAGAGTGCTGGAGTAGATTGCCATTTTCTTCTCCAATACATAATATAACACATGGGGAAAGAGCAAAGTAAAAAAAAAAAAGAAAAGACAGTCATATCCATGTCTGCACACCCCCATTTTTTCCTAAAGCCCTTTTACATTAGGATTTCCCTGATGTTCCCAACAAACCTCAGGGTTACAGATAAAGGAACCACATACCAGACAAGTCAGGTGACCTGCCCAGGTCAAGGACATGGCAGCAGGTGTCCTGACCTTCAGCTCTAAGTCCTCAGGCCCTGAACAGGACCATGTGACATCTTCGTTTCTGATGCAGATAATCATTCATGATTCTGTGCTTAGTCGCTCAGTTGTGTCCAACTCTTTGCAACCCCACAGCCTGTAGCCTGCCAGGCTCCTCTGTCCATGGGGATTCTCCAGGCAAGAACACTGGAGTGGGTTGCCATAACCTTCTCCAGGGGATCTTCCCAACCCAGGGATCGAACCCAGGGCTCACTCACTGCAGGTGGACTCTTTACCACCTGCAGTGGTAAAGAGCGACCAGGGAAGCTTATGTTAAAAAGAGATATCTTCCCCTTGGTGTTTTGTGAAAAAGCAATGCCATTCTTTCTAATAATGTGGTGGGGGCAGGAGAAGAGAACATACTCTTGTACCTGCTGATTTGAAAGAGAGCTGCCAGGGTGGTGGGACCAGTGTCAAGGGAGCCCACCCAGGAGACCTCTGCTGGACGCTGGGGACAAGGGGCTGTCAGACCTTCTGATTCCATGACCTGGAGGAGGATGGCTGGAGAGGGTGCAGAGCCAGCCAGAATCAGAGCTAGAAGAGGCCTTCCAGGTCATCCAGCCCCCGGGTCTGCAGCTGATAGAGGAACTCAGACACCACTACGTTCTGGGGAGTCTAGTCAGCCCAGAGCTCCAAGTTCTTTCTAATGTGCCTGTGGTTCATCTATCCTACCTCCTCTGAGGACTCCCACCTACAGCCCCCGGGGGCATCTGGGGTCACTGTTCATTAGCGAGAGCAACTGAGAAAGAGGATGTGACTCGGGTTGACTGCTGGCCAACAAAGAAGTAGGGACAGGAACCCAATTCCTAGATCTCTGGTTTGGGTTCATGTCTGAGAAGCTGCCCTTAATCCTGAGTGGCCCGCAGCTCCTTTGAGGTCCTGACTCCTGCCTCTGGCATTTATCCCCGTGGCCAGCCTGGAGGATGAAGGAGATGAGGCACTGGGGGCTCTTTGTTGGGCACCTTCTGATGCGGAGGGGACATGCTGAGAACCCCCGGGAGGACGTGCTGTGAACACACGGCTAATGTCCGTCTGCATGGATTGTGGACATCTGGGATTTAACAAGCAATGCTTAAATCCAGAGGGATTTGTAAGCCTGTTTGTCCACATTTCTATGAACTGGATAAGAAAGAAAACAACAGCTTCTATGTGCGGTGCTGGAGGAAGCTGTACTCTGAGCATCTTCATATGTCACTCGAGGTCAAAGGGCAGATGCATTTGACAGAGGGGACACCAGGGCCCAAGATCAGCTCACAGGAAGCCCGGCCAGAGTCCTGCATGCCTAGATCCATGGCTAGGGGGTGGTCTGCCCAGCCCCCAGCCCTAAGCTCCGCCCCCAGAGCCTCCTCTCCGATCTGGAAATTGGAACCAGGACAGCACAGTCTCGCCTGGCCTCAGCTGGTTCCATGAATGGAGCAGCATATTATTTTGTCACATGGATGGAAAAAACTGAGAAAGCCTATTAATATATGAAGAGGAGAATAAAAGACGACGTGCGCACAGGGACCTCTGCTCAATGTTACACGCCAGTCTGGATGGGAGGAGAGTCTGGGGGAGAATGGATATACATATATGTATGGCTGAGTCTCTTTGCTGTCCACCTGAAATTATCACAACATTGTTAATCGGCCATGTATGCTAAGTCACTTCAGTCGTGTCCAATTCTTTGAGACCTATGGACTGTAGCCCGCCAGGCTCCTCTGTCCATGGGATTCTCCAGAGTGAGTTGCCATGCCCTCCCCCAGAGGATCTTCCCAATCCAGAGATCAAACCTGTATCTCCTGCAGCTCCTGCATTGCAGCCAGATTCTTTACCTCTGAGCCACCATGGAAGCCCTTAATCGGCTACACACGACTATAAAATAAAAAGTTAAAGAGAGATGGTGTGAGAAGCAGAGAGTGAAAGAGGGAGGTGCTGTGTTCCCTGTAGCCTCCTAGGTCTCACCCGCCAGCTCCCTGGGCCTGACTGTTTAGGACTTTGGGCTCCTGGAGACACCCACATCTTTACAAGATAACTTTCTGTTTGCTTACACCAGATGAAGCAGGTTTCTGATTCAGCAGGATAAACAGATCTGTGGTCTCGGTGTCCTGAACCCCCTCCCCCAGCCACTCATACTGCACCTTGCCAGGGCAGAGGCTCACCGACTCCCAGGATGAAGGCGGCCCCACTCTCTTGCCAGCACTGCTCTCACAGATCAGGTAGGTGCAGCTGACCCCCTCCCTCCTTCACAGTGACCACCTGAGGTTTTGAGCAGGATCTGCTAATGGAACCCAGAGAACCCCCACTCCAGGCCTCTGCCCCTGCTGAAAGGTGATCTGGGTGTCTCTGGCTGACCACATGCGAGCAGGGGTTACTTGGTGGGGGTAAAAGCCAAGGGCAGTGATGTTGGCCTGTCCCCTGATGGCCCTTGTGAGAGAGGCCCCAGGAGTGTGCATTCGTCCACTCGCATATGCCCGTGGCCCCTCAGAGACCCTTCTGCACTGGGCAAGGCCCAGTTACTGGGGACACTGCAGGGAACGTGTGGCTGGAGCTCATGCTTCTAGAGCAACAAGACTTGCAACCAAGATAATGTGGACCCTATGAGCGTGATGCCACAGACACGACAAGGAGATATGACAACAGTGAGTGGGGTGGGGATGGTACTTCTTGGGTGGGGTAGTCAGGGAAGGCCTCTCTGAGAGGGGACATGGGGACCTCATAATGAAGGAGACACCGCCATGGGAAGGTGGGGCCGTCTCAGCAGCAGAGAAAACCATAATTTAGGAGGTCCTGGTTGGTCACCAGCACCTGCTGTGTTCCCAGGACAGAGGAAGGCTGGTGTGGATGGGCTGTGGATGGACCCTCTCAGGACACAGGAAGGAGCTGGTTTGTCCCAAGTGCAATGCAAGCCATCAGAAGGTTTCCAAACACGTCATTTAGTGCCCCAACTGCTGGGGGTTCAAGGAGAAAAAGAAACACTTTGTGCCCTCAAAATCAGCCAGACCTGCAAATTGGCAGGTCGAACAGTGATCGCAGAGGTAATACAGGATCCAGTCAGGCTGCACAAGCCAGCCTCCCAGTGCAGCCTCGAAGCCCAGAGGATTGGAGGCTGGAAGGTTAAGCAGGAACCAGAAAGGCAGAGAAGTAGAGATGAGGATGAGAAGGTGGGGGGTGGGGGTGGGGGGAGAATTGAGGAAGTGGCTGGCACAGCTTGGGTGAAGACCTGAGGGCAGGAGCCCAGAGCAGTCCCAGGACTGGAGTGATACACTCTGCTGTGATCTTACAGTGACGGTGTTCAGGATACAATTTGACTCAAGTAACCACGAATACACCCGATTCAGTTCTTCATGACAACCAGCCTACATGGAGGTCCTTCTGGGTCACCATCACACTGCCTGCCTGGGGGTGACAAGACCAGCCAAGCACCTCATTCTCAGCTACATCAGGGACCACAGGATTCTGGGAAAGTGGGCAATGGACAGCCACTTGGCTGGGAGGCCTAAATCTTGAGGGATCTGAGACAGCTGGCAGCTGGTCAGCTTCAGGTAACAGTGCCACCAGCCTCTCCAGAGCAAACTGCCAACTGCTCCCCCAGGGCTGTCCAAGCCCGGCAGAGAGGCAGGTCCTCTGACCCACTAGCCCAGCAATGAGGTTGCCCTTTGAGTTAATTGATAGAGCACCCCAACTTACCAGGTGGCTCAGAGGTAAAGAATCAGCCTGTGATGCAGGAGGCGCAAGGTCAATCCCTAGGGCGGGAAAATTCCCCGGGGAAAGGAACAGCAACCCACTCCAGTATTCTTGCCTGGAAAATCCCATGGACAGAGGAGCCTGGCGGGAGTCCATGGGCTCACAAAGAGTCAAACACGACTTAGTAACTCAACAGCAACAGCAAGCAGGATGAAGGTGTCATTTCCAGAAAGATCCAGCATTTGGGACAGAGTAGCAGGACCGGGTGGGGCGCTCCAGCAAGAAAAGAGACAAGGGGTTGTCTTGGGTCATGTCTGCAGCCGACTCTCCCTGGGACTCCAGAGCGCGGTGCCCATAAAAGCTGACACCCAGCCAGGACACTGGGGATGCTGAAAGGTGACACTGAGGACTCAACTCTAATTAAGAGACAAGTTAGAAATACAAGCGCCTGTGGCACCAGGACATGTAAAGACCTGTCAACAGCGGGAGGCAGGCCACTTGAAAGAGCGAGTAAGACCTCCATCTACCTCTGCCAGGAACGTGGTTCTCTTAGGTGCGGAAGCACAAGGAAAATGTGCACTCTGTACATGTCTGCTAAGTCGCTTCAGTCGCGTCCAACTCTTTGCCACCCCATGGGCTGTAGCCCTCCAGGCTCCTCTGTCCATGGGATTCTCCAGAGTGGGTTGCCATGCCCTCCTCCAGGGGATCTTCCCAACCCAGGGATCGAACCTGCGTCTCATGTCTCCTGCATTGGCAGGCAGGTTCTTTACCGCTAGCGTCACTTGGGAAGCCCCAGTAAGATGTGTATATATATGCTTAGTCTCTCAGTTGTGTCCGACTCTTTGCGACTCCATGGACTGTAGCCCAGCAGGCTCCTCTGTCCATGGGACTTCTCAGGTAAGATTATTGAAGTGGGATGCTTTTCCTACTCCAGGGGATCTTCCCAACTCAGGAATCAAACCTCCATCTTCTGTGTCTCCTGCACTGGCATACAGATTCTTTACCATTGAGCCACAATTCCTTATACCCAGTGGCCTTTCCTGCCCAAGGCTCCAGGAGCAAGGCTGGGTCACATGGGATGAACTGTGTGCCTAGAACCCCAGGCTTCCTAGGTCCTCTTACCCCCTCCCTACCACACAGAGACTGCAGCCCCTGGATTCTAGCAGTGAGGTCTTTGGAGGGGCCTGATCTCCCCAGGCCTCAGCTTCCTAACCTTTATGACACAGATCATCTTCACTTCCCTTGAAACCATAGAATTTTAGAGTTGGAAGGAACCTTAAACAGTGCCACTCACATGCCTGTTTATAAAAGAAAAATATGAGGCACAGAGAGACAGGAAAGTCCTACAATGTCACCCAGCATTTCCATAGCTGCAGCAAAGAGCCTGCCCCCTCCAGCAGCGGTTTTCAAGCTTAGAGAGCGNCAGTGAGGTCTTTGGAGGGGCCTGATCTCCCCAGGCCTCAGCTTCCTAACCTTTATGACACAGATCATCTTTGCTTCCCTTGAAACCATAGAATTTTAGAGTTGGAAGGAACCTTAAACAGTGCCACTCACATGCCTTTGTTTATAAAAGAAAAATATGAGACACAGAGAGACAGGAAAGTCCTACAATGTCACACAGCATTTCCATAGCTGCAGCAAAGAGCCTGCCCCCTCCAGCAGCGGTTTTCAAGCTTAGAGAGCGTACACTGCAAACCCCTTTCAGGGAATGCTGTTAATTAGTCACCAAGTCATGTTCTTCCGCAACCCCACATACTGTAGCCTGCCAAGCTTCTCTGTCCATGGGGATTATCCAGGCAAGAATACTGGAGTGGGTTGCCATTTCCTTCTCCAGGGGATCTTCCTGACCCTGTGATCAAACCCAGTTCTCCAACACTGCAGGCTGATTCTTTACCACTGAGCCACCTGGGAAGCCCTTCAGGAGGTGGCAGCACCTAATATGCAGATGCCCAGGCCTCATGCACCAGGCCAACATTCAGTGGGTCTGGGGGCCCAGGAATCTGCATGTCAAACAAACTTCCCAGGGATCAGCACACAGAGGCTCCTCACCACCTGTGTGTTTTCATTTCCAACCACCTCATTGGGCTGCTGTGAACAGAAGACAAGGGGAGGTACTGAAGGGCTTTAAAGATCACCATCTTCCAAGAAGGGTGCTATCCTGCCACTTTCCTGTCTCCCAGACCCTCCCCTTCTCTCCCTCTCTACACCACTGTCACCTGAGTAAGTTCCCATGTCTGTATCTTCCAGGTCTGGAGCTCCTTTGAGTCCCCAGGTGGACTCAAAGAAGGATGGTCACTGTTCTNTGCTGTGAACAGAAGACAAGGGGAGGTACTGAAGGGCTTTAAAGATCACCATCTTCCAAGAAGGGTGCTATCCTGCCACTTCTCTGTCTCCCAGACCCTCCCCTTCTCTCCCTCTCTACACCACTGTCACCTGAGTAAGTTCCCAGTCTGTATCTTCCAGGTCTGGAGCTCCTTTGAGTCCCCAGGTGGACTCAAAGAAGGATGGTCACTATTCCCTTGAGGGCACAGTGTCCTACCTGGCCCAGAACCTACTGGCTCCTGGGAGAACCACCAGACCAGGAGTGGAATCTGGGGCTGGAAGGCCAGNTGTCTGTATCTTCCAGGTCTGGAGCTCCTTTGAGTCCCCAGGTGGACTCAAAGAAGGATGGTCACTGTTCTCTTGAGGGCACAGTGTCCTACCTGGCCCAGAACCTACTGGCTCCTGGGAGAACCACCAGACCAGGAGTGGAATCTGGGGCTGGAAGGCCAGCCAGCTGTCCCCCAGAGGAGTCAGAGATGGTAGAACAGAGCAGGGGCTATTCCCGCCCTCCTGTTCTAGGCCATCACAAGAATTAGGAGTGGAGTCAGACACTCCTGAGTGCATGCTCATCACAGCCACTAACAACGTGAACTTGTGCAAACCACTTCTTTTCTTTGCACCTCACACCCAGTGGCCAGTTGTGGGTAAAGGTAACTTGCCAGGCACAGGTATTTTTATTAAAAAAGACAGCCCTGGTAAACCACAAACTGCCACCAGAAGGTAGTGAAAGTGAAAGTTGCCCAGTCGTGTCTGTCTCTTTGCCACCCCATGGACTATACAGTCCATGGGATTCTCCGGGCCAGAATACTGGAGTGGGTAGCCTTTCCCTTCTCCAGGGGATCTTACTAATCCAGGAATCAAACCGGGGTCTCCTGCATTGCAGGCAGATTCTTTACCAGCTGAGCTATCAGGGAAGCCACTGGATAAAACACAGGATGGTCAGTGATGTGAATTTCAAAAAACAACAAATAATTCTGTTGTGTGCGA
The DNA here is from genome assembly GCA_006410735.1 of Raphicerus campestris. Classification (NCBI taxonomy): domain Eukaryota; kingdom Metazoa; phylum Chordata; class Mammalia; order Artiodactyla; family Bovidae; genus Raphicerus; species Raphicerus campestris. The sequence continues at coordinate 252,636 of SJYW01053438.1, read as the reverse complement.
ATATCCCAAACGTTGCATGGGACATACTTATCCTAAAATGTTATGCATTGTTTACTTGAAATTCAGAGTGAATTAGCATCCTGGGATTTTGTTTTCTTGCTTGGGGTTTGTTTGCTTGCTTGTTGTTACCAAGTTGGCCAGTGAGCCTTCCTTCAGATCCAGCCCCAGCAGGCTGGCTCCCCTAGACCCCTCTGCCCCCAAAGCAGAGCCCTGCAGTTGTCTGCACAGAGGGGGCCAGCCGACCCCGTGGTGTTCCACCATTGACCAAGCGCTCCCATCCACAGAGAGGCCCACCTGGCAGGCATCATGTTTTTGCGCTGTCAGAGCTCATCAAGGTCACTGGTTCAGCCTGGTTTGCTTTTCTGGAAGAGGAAGGGGCAGAGGAGGCGACAGCAAGGCTTTGTTGGGAGGGGTGTGGGTCTCTGCTCTTTCCTCTGAATCCCCTACTTAGGCCCTGCCTAGAAACCCCTAGAGCCTGTGTCCCAAGGTGCCTAGTTTCCTTGGCAGGAAGTGGATGGACTCCCAACTTCCAGGAGGCCAGGAGCCAAGAGGTCCTGATGCACCCCCATTCATCTGTATTTAACTCTCTGTATGACCTTGGGGCAAGTCTCTCCAATCAGCTCTCCAGGCCTCAGGGTAATAACAGCATTAATGCTTATTGGTAGTTCTGGTGTATCAGGCACTGTTTGTTCTAAGTATCTTGTTGATCGGTGGTTCCCAATCTTTTCGACACCAGGGACCGGGTTCATCCACAGACCAGAGGGCAGGGGATGGGGTGGTGTGGGGATGATTCAAGTGCATTTACATTTATCGTGCGCTTTATTTCTATTATTATGACATGAGTTCCACCTCAGATCATCAGGCATTAGATCCCCGAGGCTGGGGACCCTGTTATAGAGGCTACCCTTCTAATCCTCCCCACAGCCCTGTGAGGTGGGAACTAGCATGACTCACATTTTACAGGAGAGGAAACTGGAAGGCAGGAGCGCACACAGCTAGTGAGAGGGAGAGACAGCGTCTGAGCCAAGCAGGTCTGGGCTGAAGCCTGCGCTCTCAGCCCCTCACCAGACGCCTCTGTGAAATATGAGAGGCCCGAATGCATGAGGAGAAGGGAAAGGAGTGATTCCTGCCTGACCATCACCTACTCCTTGCTAAAATCATTGTGCCCTTGACAGAGAGGACCTCACACAACCCTCGCCGCAAACCTGCTATCGGATTCTGTCCTTCAGTCTGAAGTTAGGGCAGGGAAACAGGCACAGAGAGGTCTGGGACTTGCCGAGGGTCACAATCGGAGTCCACATCAGAACCCAGCTCTCTCACCTCAAGGCCTAGACTAGGTGCTCCACACTCACCCACCCACCCCAC
>SJYW01053438.1:173489-247512 GCA_006410735.1 Raphicerus campestris | reverse complement strand
CACTGCAAGTGATGTGGACAGACCTTCAGAGACTCAGTTTGTCAACTCCCTTTCTATATTTATTCCCAGAGTCAACACACTTTGTGATTCCTGATCAAGAGGTTCAAAACAGGGGGACAAATACCCAAGGTATCTCTCATGTTTTCAAAACCTTATGTCACATGTTCCCCAAGTCACCAAGCAGAAACCCTGGCTCCTCTTCTGAGCTCCCCAAGCTACAGAGCACTTCCTATAAGTGGCCCCTGGTCTGACTCCCCCTGAAATTAGGCCTTGGGAGCTATGTAAGTGGGCTTTCCTGGTGGCTCAGGCAGTAAAGAATCTGCCTGCAATGCAGGAGACCTAGGTTCAGTCCCTGGGTTGGGAAGATACCGTGGAGAAGGGAATAGCAACCCACTCCAGTATTCTTGCCTGGAGAATTTCATGGACAAAGGAGCCTGGTAGGCTACAGTTCATGGGGTCACAAAAGAGTCAGACACAACTGAGCAACTATAATGTGGGTGGAGGCCTCAGGAAATCCCCTACGTAGTATCTTGTCCCTAAGCAAAAACCATCTGGTGTGTGTCTAGTTAAGGCTATGGTTTTTCCAGTGGTCATGTGTGGATGTGAGAGTTAGACTGTGAAGAAAGCTGAGCGCCAAAGAATTGATGCTTTTGAACTGTGGTGTTGTAGAAGACTCGTGAGAGTCCCTTGGACTGCAAGGAGATCCAACCAGTCCATTCTGAAGGAGATCAGCCCTGGGATTTCTTTGGAAGGAATGATGCTAAAGCTGAAACTCCAGTATTTTGGCCACCTCATGCGAAGGGTTGACTCACTGGAAAAGACTCTGATGCTAGAGGGATTGGGGGCAGGAGGAGAAGGGGACGACAGAGGATGAGATGGCTGGGTGGCATCACTGATTCGATGGACATGAGTCTGAGTGAACTCCAGGAGTTGGTGATGGACAGGGAGGCCTGGCATGCTGTGATTCATGGGGTTGCAGAGTCGGACACGACTGAGCGATTGAACTGACTGACTGTGTGATCAGCCCTCTTGGTTGCCAGACTGACCTCTACATTAGTCCAAACCCTAGGCCCTAAATTGTAAACAAGATGATCCCAGTATGATATGTGCTGGAGTCTGAATTTGGGTACAGGCGCTAGGTTTGAATGATAAGAGTGTGGCTGCTGTTAGGTATTGTCATTTGGGTTACTGGCATGTATCACCTCTGATGAACGCCTGGCTGACTTGGCACCCCATGGACCTCAAGAACGGAGATGTTCCCTGGCCCTTTGCCTGGGGGCAGGCTGACTCCAGAGAACTGGCTTTCTGCCCCAGGACCTTGCTGTGTATCTGTGCCCCCGTTAAGGGTCTAATACCCAAGCTCTTCTTTGTTCCCCGCCGCTGCCCTTCCTAGGTATTACCACCAGGGGGCACCGTCCACCGCTTGTATGGATGAAAACTGAACCCTTCCTCTCAAGGCACCAGCTGTGTTCTCGGTTAGGTTAGGGTGGTGAGAGGAACAGTAAAACTTGCTTTTGTTTTGCTCCTCTCTGGCAAGGCTGGACCCACTTTTTGGAAGAAAACCTCTTGCCCCTGTTTCACCCCTGGAACTGGGAAACGGATCCTTAACCAGCCGCAGTGGGAGGCAGATGGTGTTTGTGGTGGTGGTTATTTAGTCGCTAAGTCATGTCCGACTCTCTGCGATCCCTGGGTCTGGAAGATCCCCAGGAGAAGGAACTGGCAACCCACCTCAGTCTTCTCGCCTGAGAAATCCCACGACAAGGATGGTTGTGGTTAAGAACATGGATTTGGAGTCACATAGTTGGGTCAAACTTGGCTGTCTTGTTCCCTGGCTCGGTCACCTCTGGCAAGTTGCTTCATTTCTCTAAGCCTCGGTTTTCCCATCAATGAAATGGGATAACACTAGTGCCTACTTCACTGGGTTGTTATGAGGGTTAAATGACATATCTGTGGAGTGCTTAGCAGTGAGTTTGACATGATAAATGGCCACGTAATTATCTATTTCTTTATTTTTTCACCAATAGCACATAAATATTTAATGGAGGTGGTATTCCTTAGTTAGACAATAAAAGTGTTTGTCTGAAATATATTGCCTTTATGTGTGTGTGTGTGCACGTGCAGTTGTATCCAACTCTTGGCAACCCCATGGACTGTAGCCTGCCAGACTCCTCTGTCCATGAGATTCTCCAGGCAAGAATACTGGAGTGGGTTACCCTTTCCTACTCCTAGGGATCTTCCTGACCCGGGGATCGAACCTGCATCTCTTGAGTCTCCTGCATTGGCAGGCGAGTCCTTTACCACTGACACACCTGGGAAACTCATATTTGCTGCGGGTATATATGTATATTTGTCCTAACATTCTAGAATCAGTTTTAATAACTCTCCCTGCCCTGAACCTTATTCCAAATGTAGCATCTCTCAGACAGACACACACACACACATACACACACTCCTTTAGCCTTCTCCAGCTCAGGCTGACTTTGTGAGCCCAGTTGTAGGTGAGCAGCTTCCAGCATCCTGGCTTGGTTGGCCTGAGCGTGGGCAGACTAATGAGACCAAGGACATGGGGTCAGTCCCTCAGCCCGGCACAAGGAGACATCTGTTCTCTGCTCACGGCCGGTGCTCCTAGTGCTGGCCAGCCATCCAGCAAATGTGTGACCTTGGTTAAGGAGGATGGAGATGGTGCCACCCTGTCTCCTGCAGGAGAAAAACACGGGGCACACATCCCATGAGTCAAGGGCACCATCACCCCACAGGCAGGAGTCTCAGGTCACAGCAAGCTCGCAACTCATCCCGGCTTCCTCTCCCCACACACCCACCTCCTGTCCACTGACAAGGCCCTTTGGTACTATGTGTCTGCTTCTGCTGGGACCTCCTTCGCCCAGACAGGCATCGTATTTTACAGAAGCCCCTGCTGGCTTTCCTACTTCCAGCTTTGCCCAATCCCCATTCACTCTCCAGAAAGCCAAAGTAAGCCTTTGAAAATATACACTGGACCACATCACCTTCCTGTCCAGTCACCCCCATGGCTTCCTGTGAGTAGTAGGCAGACTTCTAAGGGAACCCCCAGTGATCCCCACTGATCCCTGAATGAGGGCATGACCTGTAACTTGCTTCTTTTTTAACTTTTTATTTTATATTGAAGTATAGCTGATTAAGGGCTTCCCTTGTGGCTCAGCTGGTAAAGAATCCACCTGCAATGCGGGAGGCCTGGGTTCGATCCCTGGGTTGGGAAGATCCCCTGAAGAAGGGAAAGGCTACCCACACCAGTATTCTGGCCTGGAGAATTCCATGAACTGTATAGTCCGTGGGGTTGCAAAGAGTCGGACAGGACTGAGCGACTTTCACTTTCACTTAGCTGATTAACAATGGTGTGATAGTCTCAGATGGACAGCAAAGGGACTCAGCCATACACATATGTGTATCTATTCTCCCCCAAGCTCCTCTCCTACACAGGCTGCCACATAACATTGAGCAGAATCCCCTGTGCTCTACAGTAGGTCCTTGTTAACCATTTTAAATAAAGCAGTGTGTGCATGTCCGTCCCAAACTCCCTAACTCTCCCCCTACCTGCATAACTTGCTCCTAACATGTTTGGCCAAAGTGAAGGATGCCATTTCTGTGACTCGGTCACGAGAGACAATGACTTCCACCTTGCTATCAGTTCCTCTCTGCCGTCACTTTGGCTCATGTACTCTGATGAAGTGAGCTGCCCTGTTGGAGTGTCCTCCACAGCAAGGAGCTAAAGATGGCTCAGATCTACCAGCCCACAAGGAACTGAGTCCTACCAACAACCACATATGCCCAGCAAACATTTTTGCTGCAGCCTGTCAACAAGACTAAGCAGAGGACCCAGCGAAGGCCTGTCAGACTCCTGACCCACAGAAACCATCAGATTAAAATGTTTGGGGGATCTTTTTGTTTTGGCCGCATCACGCAGTGTGTGTGATCTTAGTTCCCCAGCCAGGGATCAAACCCACACCCTCTACATTGAAATCGTGGAGCCTTAACCACTGGATTGTCAGGGAAGTCCTTGGTTTTTTATTCTTTTTATTTTTTAATTTTGTCTCTGGCTGTGCTGGGTCTTTGTTGGTGGACAGGCTTCTTTCTCTAGTTGTGGATGGAGCTGGGGGGCTGCTGGATTGTCAGGGAAGTCCTTGGTTTTCGATTCTTTTTATTTTTTAATTTTATTTGTCTCTGGCTGTGCTGGGTCTTTGTTGGTGGACAGGCTTCTCTCTCTAGTTGTGGATGGAGCTAGGGGGCTGCTCTCTAGTTGCAGTGCTTGAGACTCTCATTGCAATGGCTTCTCTCGCTGGGGAGCACAGGCTCTAGGGTGCTAAGGCTTCAGCAGTTGCAACTCCCAGGCTCTAGAGACAGGCTCAATAGTTATGGCTCATGGGCTTAGTTGCAGAAGGCAGTGGCACCCCACGCCAGTACTCTTGTCTGGAAAATCCCATGGATGGAGGAGCCTGGTGGGCTGCAGTCCATGGGGTCTCAAAGAGATGGACACAACTAAGCGACTTCACTTTCACTTTTCACTTTCATGCACTGGAGAAGGAAATGGCAACCCACTCCAGGGTTCTTGCCTGGAGAATCCCAGGGACAGAGGAGCCTGGGGGGCTGCAGTCTATGGGGTCTCACAGAGTCGGACACGACTTGGCAGCAGCAGCAGAATGGGCAGCAGCAGAATGCTGCTTCGCAGCATGTGGGATCTTCCCACATCAGGGATTGAACCCATGTCTCCTGCGTTGGCAGACAGATTCTTTACGACTGAACCACCAAGGAAGCCCTGCTTTTTTTGTTTTAAATTGCTAAATTTCTGGGGTATTTGTTACACAGCAATAGCTAGCTAATACACCTTGGCACTTGGAATAAAACTCTACCAGATCCTGCATGCTCTGGCCCCACGTGCCTCTCTCACCCATTTTGGACCCCTCTCCCCTTGGCTCACCACCCCCCAGCTACTCTAATCTTTTTGTATGTCTAATATGTCATGTTTGTTCCAGCTCCAAGACCTCTGAATGTGCTATGCCCTTGGGCTGGAACACTCCCTGCCCCACTCCACCCCCAGCTTTTGGCATGGTTGGTGCCATTTTGTCGTTCAGATTTTCTCAGCCCAAATGTCACCTCCTCTGACTGGCCTCCACTGAGCTCCTTCTCCCCCTGCATTATTTCTGTGCTACCACCTAGCTTTGTTTTCTTCAGAGCATTCCTTACCACCTGATATTACCTAGACTGCTAGATAATTTGCTTATTCACTTTACCTCCTGCCACTGAAACAGAACTTCTAAAAGGACATTTTGTTGTTGTTGTTCAGTTCCTAAGTCATGCCCAGCTCTTTGTGACTCCATGGACTGTAGTATGCCAGGCTCCTCTGTCCTCCACTATCTTCCAGAGTTTCCTCAAATTCATGTCCATTGAGTTGGTGATGCCATCCAACCATCTCATCCTCTGCCTCCTCCTACTCCTCCTGACCTCTGTCTTTTCTAGCATCAGGGTCTTTTCCAGAGTCAGCTCTTCCCATCAGGTGGCCAAAGTATTAGAGCTTCTGCTTTAGTATTCTTGCCTGGAGAACCCCATGGACACTCAGTTCAGTTCAGTTCAGTTCAGTCGCATGGCCCCTGCACAAGGATGACATGCAAATTCGTGAAGCGTTCCATGGACACTACATTGCCCCAGTTCCTATAATCAGCCCCAAAATATAATAGGCATTTGGAAAATACTTAATTTCCATCGACAAATATGTTTTTCCGCTAGACCACCAGTTTCTCCATAACTCCCAGTGGTGTTTCACCTGGAGATGCCCACCCACCTCCTGGAGGGAGCAAGGACCTTCATCCCTTCCTAGGTGACCTCAGCTCTGGTCTCATGGAGGGAGAGGGATTCATATGTAGAACACCAATACCAGCTGTATGCTTGAAGTAGCCTGGGAGTTTGGGCTCCCCAAACACATTTTTAGCTACACTCCACCCCATCAAATCCCACAGCACTTTATTGCATTTACCTTCGAGTCTTCACACACATTCTCTTTCCTGCTTGCCTCTTACTATGTTCACAATTTGGCTCAAGGAAACTTAGCCTCCTCCAGGGAGCCATCAAGAATTGCTCTGAATAATTCCCTGGTCCCCCTTATGGTCCATCCCAGGAGAACAGGTGCTGTGTTAGGTATGGGGGTATAAGGATGAAACAACGGTGGCCCCATGCTCAAGGAGCCCCTAACTTAGGAGGCAGCCATTGGAAGAGATAACCACAATTTGGTTACAGTTCAGGACTTACTTGTCCATCTGAAAACTCCCATGCATGCTGCTTTGTTAACCACACTGAAAGGGGCAATAAATTGGATAGAGTCGGAGCTAAAAGCATCGGCCTGTGGGCCGGTCAGGCTGCTTTCTAATCCTACTTCCATCACTTCTAGACTGAATCTTTTCTGCAAGTTATCTCTCAAAGCTCCAGTGGCTTCATCTGTAAAATGGAGACTAATTGTATCCACCTCGTAGGATCACCATGAGGATGAAATGAGATAATGTACAAATTAGCATGTTAACACACCAACCGGGTGTTCAAAGTAGCAACACCTGACCTGTCATCCATTTAGATGCCTCCTGCAACAAACGTCTGTTGCCTGCTTAATATTCACAAGAAAGGCATTGACCTGGGTTCTGAGGAGCTAAAGATAGAGTAGACAGCCTCTGCTCTCAGGTGACTCACAATCTCTTTGAAGAGACAGGACACATAGCAGTAGCAGAGAGCAGACAACTCAAGGACTCACTGCATGATAACTGCCAACAAGCCTCATGAATTCATAAATGTCACCGGCATCTGGAGGAACCAAGGAAGCTCGGGTTGGTATGATTGGGGAAATGTACATCTGACACCATTAACCATATTTTCTAAATCAGGTTTTGGAGCACATTTGGCTTCATGCTCTGTACTCTGGCATGTGGCATTCCCTCTGCTGGTCCACCTGGCAGGTGCCTGCTCACCCTTCAAGACACTGTGCATTTCTTTAGGTGGCCTTGACCTTCCCAGGGGCAGCCTCCTTCACCTCTCCTGCTCTCCAGGCTTCTATCACTGCCCCTTGCGTGTGCTGTGGCATTTACTGATGACATGTTTGTCTCCCCTGCTGGATGTTAGTGAGTTCTGGTGTGAGAAGGAAGGTCCTTAGGAACAAGGACTACAGGAAAAGGTCCTTGTGAACAAAGTGGGTGTCTTTTCCATCTTCAAATCTTGGAACCCAGCACAGGTCAGCTGCTCCATATCTTTGCCTGATGAACAAAGGAGTGTAGGACTATATAAATGAATGATTCTGCCATTTGGAACGACACTCAGGCAAAGAATATTTGAAGTCTGAATTGCTTTGGAAAGCTCAAGTGGTATGAGATCTCTGTACACCACAGAATGGTTCATTCAACCTTACAAGTACTACAGGCCTGTTCTATGGCCCCGTGGCTGCTGCTCCCAGCTCATTGCCACAACCCCACCCCAGTAATAATGACAATGACCTCAAGCCCTCTCATTAACCATTTACAGGACTGCAAAGCCCTTTACACCCATGGTCTCAAAGCAGTTGTCAGGGACGCAGGCCAGACGTCATTGTGTCCATTTTACAGAAACCCAGCCTCGGACGGTTCACTGAACACTCAGCTTGCACAGCTGGGGAGCTCCAAGGATGTTTGACATTCCCACTCCAGGAACAAGTTCCCTGTGCTCTTTTTGCAACTCTTGTGGACAAATGGGAGCTGTTAATTACTAATAATGACGGGAGGTGGTTAGATGGCTGCTGATTAGGTGGACTGATTGGCTATAGCCTCAGAGTCTGAAATTTTTTATTTTCATAAAGTCACATATATCTGATTGCAGAGCAGTATTAAGCCACCCTCACTAGCCACCTCTGCCCTCGGGGCCACCATCCTGCCAATATGTGTACACCCCCACCTGCACACACACCCCCTCCTTCCAGCCAGATGTGTCTTTCTGAGAGTGTAAATGAGGAACAGAATGTGACATAACCTGAACAGGGTATAAGGTCACTAGAATTCTTTCTAGTAAATGTGGAGGTACAAGGGAGCTATTTTTGTGTGAATTTGCATGTCATTTGCATATATTTGCATGTGTTTTCTCAAATCCATCACACCGNATGAACAAAGGAGTGTAGGACTATATAAATGAATGATTCTGCCATTTGGAACGACACTCAGGCAAAGAATATTTGAAGTCTGAATTGCTTTGGAAAGCTCAAGTGGTATGAGATCTCTGTACACCACAGAATGGTTCATTCAACCTTACAAGTACTACAGGCCTGTTCTATGGCCCCGTGGCTGCTGCTCCCAGCTCATTGCCACAACCCCACCCCAGTAATAATGACAATGACCTCAAGCCCTCTCATTAACCATTTACAGGACTGCAAAGCCCTTTACACCCATGATCTCAAAGCAGTTGTCAGGGACGCAGGCCAGACGTCATTGTGTCCATTTTACAGAAACCCAGCCTCGGACGGTTCACTGAACACTCAGCTTGCACAGCTGGGGAGCTCCAAGGATGTTTGACATTCCCACTCCAGGAACAAGTTCCCTGTGCTCTTTTTGCAACTCTTGTGGACAAATGGGAGCTGTTAATTACTAATAATGATGGGAGGTGGTTAGATGGCTGCTGATTTGGTGGACTGATTGGCTATAGCCTCAGAGTCTGAAATTTTTTATTTTCATAAAGTCACATATATCTGATTGCAGAGCAGTATTAAGCCACCCTCACTAGCCACCTCTGCCCTCGGGGCCACCATCCTGCCAATATGTGTACACCCCCACCTGCACACACACCCCCTCCTTCCAGCCAGATGTGTCTTTCTGAGAGTGTAAATGAGGAACAGAATGTGACATAACCTGAACAGGGTATAAGGTCACTAGAATTCTTTCTAGTAAATGTGGAGGTACAAGGGAGCTATTTTTGTGTGAATTTGCATGTCATTTGCATATATTTGCATGTGTTTCTCAAATCCATCACACCGGGCTCATGAAACAATTAATAGGCGAATCCACTTCCTCTGTGCCAGCCAGTGGCAGAAGTGGGCATATTAATGATTTGTAAAGCAAACAATAATAAAACTGTACAAAATACAGTGGTATTGAGAAAGAAGGGAATGATAATTCTGCCTAGATCAGAAGGATCAGACAAGGTATCACAGAATAAGTGACAGCTGACTAAGGTTTTGGTTTTCCTGTCTTTTTTTTTTAAATTGAAGTAGAGTTGACTTACAATGTTTCAGGTGTACAGCAAGTGATTTAGTTACTATACATACAGCTGACTAAGGTTTTGAAGGATGAACAGGAGTTCTCCAAACAGTTGGGGATTCTGTTCCAGGTAAGGAATATTATTCCAGCAAGAAAGAGCTGTGTGCATAAAAGCACAGAGGTCTTATGAAATAATTTGGAGTTTGGCCATGAATGTTTGAGAAAGACTACTAAAGACTGAAAGAAAAAGAAGGCAGCAGAGGATGAGAGAGTTGGATAGCATCACCAACTCAGTGGACATGAACTTGGGCCAAGTCCAGGAGATACTGAGGGACAGGGAGATTGGTGTGCTGCAGTCCAAGGGATTGAAAAGAGTCAGACACAGCTTAGCGACTGAACAAAGACAGCAACAACTAAACCTCTAAAATCAGTGCTGGGAGGTAACCCAGGCCTCCTGACTCCTAGTTTACTAGTTTTGGACCTTCTTTTGCAGTTGTTCTAGGGTCCGACTATCAATCTTGGGGTTTTATACAAGGATTTTTAAAGCTCTGATCACTGAGCTTCTATTCCCACACATTCACCCAGCAATGGGAATGACTGAACACATTCATTCTAAATGGACTCAAACACTGGGGACACAGTGACACACTGCCAGGCCTGATCCCCAACATGAGAAAGGGGTTTGAGAGGAGAGAGCTGGCTACGGCAGAAAGGCCACAGTACATTTTAAGGCCAAGAGTCTAGACTTTGTTCTGAGCCTTTGAAAAGTTTTATACTGGGAAGAGATATAACTGGGTGTACCTTTTAGAGAGAAGACCGTGAGGACAGCATAGAGATTGAGGTGGGGGTGGTGGCAAGACTCTTTCACAGCAATTCAAGGGGCTGATTATATCACCAGGACTCCAAGGACTCTACCTACCCAAAAGAAGGAACAAGGTGAATCTACCCCAAAACATCTAAGCTAATGCTCCCAGCAGCATTACTCATCATTGCCCCAAACCAAAACAACCCGAATGTTCACCTACTGGTGAATAGATAAACAAAGTGTGGTATGTCCATACAATGGAATAGTAGTTAGTAATTTAAAAAATAATGAACTACGGGTCCATGGTACAACATGGATTAATCTTGCATTACACTAAGTGAGGGTTTCCTAGGTGGCTCAGTGGTAAATCATCCGCCTGCCAATGCAGAGATGCAAGAAACACTGATTGGGTCCCTGGGTTGGGAAGTTCCCCTGCAGGAGGAAATGGCAACCCCCTCCAGTATTCTTGCCTGGAAACTGCCATGGACAGAGAAGCCTGGTAGGCCACAGTCCATGGGTCTCAAAGAGTCAGACACGACTGAGCAACTGACCGACCACTTGCAATGCTAAGTGAAGGAAGTAAATGAGAAAGACCACATATTATAAAATTGCATACACATGCATTGTCCAGAATACACATATCTCTACATAGAAAGCAGAACTGCCCACAGACAACAATAGAACTGGGGATTAACACACACAAGCATGAGGAAACTTTTTGGAGTGGTGGAAATATTCTGAAACTGGATCACGGTGATGGTCACAGAACTTAGAAATTAACTAAAAGTCATTGAGTTGGACACTTACAATGAGCAAATTTGGTGGTATGTAACTTATATTTCAGTAAAGTGTTTTAAAACAAGAGTGATGATGGGGTCCTGAACTAGGATCTTGACCATGGGGGATGAGAGGCCAGAAGGAGACGAGGAGGAGGGTGGAAGGAGGTCTTGTCCACCACAGTCCCACTGACGTGCCCTCTGAACCCCAGATGCCCACAGCCCTTCCTCTCCTGATGCACACTGGACAAGTTAGGCATATCACAGATCTTACTGCTTACCACAAAGCTGAAGTCAGTAATCAGTTTGAAAAGTGCGAGTTTATGGATTCCCCTGATGGCTCAGTGGTTAAGAGCCTGACTGCCAGTGCAGGAGACACAGGCTCAGTCCCTGGTCTGGGGAGATTCCACGTGTCGTGGATCAACTAAGCCCACGAGCTGCAACTACTGAAGCCCAAGTGCCCTGGAGTCCGTGCTCTGCAACAAGAGAGGAGCCCCCACTCACTGCAACTAGAGAAAGCCTGCTAGCAGCAATGAAGACCTAACTCAGCCAAAAAGAAATGATTAGATAAATAATTTTTTAAATAAATAAATCATACAATGTCCACCTAAATAAATGCTATGCAGCTCTCAGAAATGTTATTTTTAGAAGACTGTTCAATGATACGAAAAATATCAAGTGAAAAGAAACTGTTTACAAAATGTTATGTGTAGGATAGTCCCAATTTTGTTTCACAGCCATGCACACAGAGAAAATAAAATAAAATAGAACAGTTCAATTGGCATTTTATAATGAAGAAAAGTGTGCTCTCTGCTCAGTTGCTAAGTCGGGTCTGACTCTTTGCGACCCCAAGGACTGTAGCCCACCAGGCTCAGACTCTGTCCATGGGACTTCCTAGGCAAGAATACTGGAGTGGGTGGCCATTTCCTTCTCCAATATAGAACAGTTGAATTAGCAGTTTATAAAGATTGAGGGCAGGGGGAGAAGGGCACAACAGAGGATGAGATGGATGGATGGCATCACCGATTCAATGAACATGGGTTTGGGTGGACTCTAGGAGTTAGTAATGGACAGGGAAGCCTGGCGTGCTGCAGTTCATGGGGTCACAAAGAGTCAGACATGACTGAGCAACTGAACTGAACTGAACTGAATGAGGAAAAGGGTATTAAAATCAAAACAAAAACCTTCAGTGGCTTACCTTTGTCCTTACAGAAAGTCTGGACACACATCAAGGTTTTCAGTGTTCCAAAGCCACCTCATCCTGGATCTCAATCTCCAGCCAGCCTCTCTCCTGCTTCTGAATGCAGTGGTCATTGGTCCTCTGTGCCTCTATCCTGCTGTTAATCTCCCTGCTGAATGCTCTTCCCTGCTCTGTATCCCCTCCTTCCCAGGGCCCCTCTCCGCCTGCTCAGCTCCCCAGGATAGAATGGCCCCTACACTCACCTGTGTCCTTCTGGTCTTCGGTACATCCTCTGATGCAACTCTAGCCTCACTGACTTATGATTCTTTGCTAACCTGTCTGTCCCTCACATGAAACCATGAGCTCCAAAAGGAGAGATTCCAAGACTCACCCTGACTGTCAGCTCCCATCACATTTCAGGTGTAGAAGCCTGTCGTTTGAATACCTAGGGCATCCCAACTCTAAGTCAGGAATACATATTAAGAGTCTCCATAATGTCAAATTCAAAGAAGTGCCATCCTGTACCTGAAAGTAATTACAATAGTTTCAACCCTTGCTGCCATTTCACAAGTAACAAGCCAGGACAACGTTTTTAGATATCTCTGCTGTCTCATTCTCTTCTCAACTCTCTGTCTCTCTTTTGCTTAATTAATTTTTATTGAAGTATAGTTTATTTACAATGTTCTGTTAGTTTCTGCTGTACAGCAAAGTGAGTCAGTTATACATATTGATATATCCACTCTTTTTTAGATTCTATTCTTCGATTATAGGTCATTACAGAATTTTGAGTAGAGTTCTCTGTGCTGTTCAGTAGGTTCTTTTGGTTAGCTGTGTTATATCTAGTAGTGTGTATTTATATCAATCCCAATCTTCCAATTTGTCCCTCTCCCCACCCCACCCCACTTTCCCTCTTGGCAACTATAAGTTTGTTTTCTACATCTGTGACACTATTTCTGATTTATAAATAGGTTCATTTGTACCATTTCTTTTAGATTTCACATGTAAGCAAAAATCCACACAGCTGTCCCAGAATCTTCCAAATCCCTCACTCTCCACGCTCTCTGAAGCCTCAGCCCACTTGCCTTTCCCATCCTGTCTCCTGCTTTTCCCCACTCATGGTCTCAATTTGGTATCTCAAAAGCCCAGAAAAGATAGAAAGGACAGAACCCTCCCAAGAAGATGGAGAGGAAGTGCTGTGAAGGCAGATACGCCATCATTCCTTAGCTGCTGGGCTGTGCAGGTGGGAAAGAAATTTCCAGTTCCCGGTGCTGGAATGCCCATTGTCACATGATAGGTGAGCTGCAGATTCAAGGCTAAGAAAGGCGCCATGCAACATATAGACCATCCACAGCTCCCAGCACTGGATGGTGGGCGATGTCTCCTGTAACCTGGACGGAGCTGTGCTCAGTCGGTTCACCCATCCCTCACAGGGAAAGAAGAGCAGCTTAGAGAAGTTGAGCCTGGCTGACCCAGCCCCTCTCATCTCTCTCTCCTGGGAGCCATGTGCCCTCAAGCTGGGGATTCACAGAGGTGGCACCATGCTGGCCCAGCTCTGCATTCACCTGGCACCTTCATCTGCCCATCTGCTGTGGGCTGTCCGCTTTCTCTCAGATTTAAGCCACCTTCTCCAAAGTCTTCGTAATAAAGATTAATGTTCCAGACCTCTGTCCACTGACAGTTCTCTTGTTTCTCAGTTGATCTGGAACTCAGGTGGGGACAAGGATGGTGCTTATCAGGCCACTTGGAATCCCACCACGTCCCTGCTCAGCCTCTTCCCAGCAAACCTAATGCGTGCAGACAACATTTTCTTACTTACTTACTTACCGCCCACATACTAGTTTTAACCATTCCTCCCCAAAGCAGCCCTCTTCATCTCTGAAAATCAATCAAAAATCCACAGTGCTATTTCCCTCCCTTTTTCAATCTGTTGGCCCTTGCTTGTCTCCTGGCTGAATTCAAATCTGATTTTCCTAAAGTCGTGAGGTTAGACCGTTTTCTCTCTCCAGGTCCCAGTTCCTCTCTCTGGACCCCAGTTTCCTTGCCTCACGTACTATGTCAACAACATGACTCCCTTTAAATTTGCCACGAAGATTAGATGGGATGCATCTGTGAAGCTCCTGATTTGTTCTAAAAAGCTTCACAAATATCTGGCCCCCAGTTTCCTGAACCCCTGGAAACTATGATCCATCCATTCTTCATCCAGATATGAAAGAGCTGAAAAGTCCGACACGCCTGTTTTTCACTGAGAATGCTCCCGTCCTGGGATGGCATGATGAATCGAGTCCTTTGGGGGAACTTTGGTCCTTTGGTGGGAATGCTATGAGCTTACATACCTAGAAGACTTCATATTTCTCTTGACAAGCACATAAGTAACCAGTAGGTTTGGGGGTGCCAAAACACTTTTTTCTGAACTTTATGCAACATGCACTAAATAAATGTCCTTTCTCTCATTCATTGAAGCATCAAACAACTTGGTTTCCCAGTTGAATTCTTGGAGGCAAGTTTGAAAGAATATACTGCAGACTGGTTCTCTGAGTGGGGAAAATGTTCTTGTTTCAGCTGACAGGTGGAAATAAACTGAACTAATTCTGAGCAAGAAGTCTCTTAATTTATCCTACTTTTCCCAAAAAATACCAGTTCCCCTTATTCTCCATACTGTCAACATTCTGTTTCTGAGTCTCGTGGTAATTTATGATAGCCCTAGTGGGACTGTCATGTTTGGGGGAATCTTTGAAGTGCTTTACCCATTTAAATTGGGCCCTATCAATCACATTGTAGCCAGTGATGTGCAGTGTTAAACCATCTGCCTCTACTTAAAAAAAAAAAAACACGCATATTCCAAATATATATATGCATAAACAAATTAAAATTTTCACTGACATAAAAGATAGATAGCACACAACTTACGACTAATAATAGGTTATGCAATGCCAGGACTCCCCTAAGCATCCAATGGTTAGGGATCTAACTGCCAATGCAGGGGACACAAGTTCAATCCCTAGTCCAGGAAGATCTCACATACCGTGGAGCAATTAAGCCCACACACCACAACTACTGAGCCCACTGTGCTCTAGAGCCTGCAAGCCACAACTGCTGAAGCCCGGGCACCCTAGAGGCTCCACAAGAGAAGCAACCGCAGAGAGAAGCCCGCTAGAGACTAGTCCATGTGCAGCAACAAAGATGCAGAGCAGCCAAAACTTAATAAATTAATTTTAAAAATTTCTAAAATTATGCAATACCTTTTCTTTAGAATTCCATAAGCCCAAGTCATTCTCACGGAATGTTTTCACTGATTTTTGTAGCACTCTTGAGCTTGTAGCAAACCTCTGGTCACAGTTCAACCATGATTTGGCAAAGTCAGACTACAGATAACTTCTCAATCACTGTCTGATTCAGCTAATCTCTTACTCATGTCACTGGCTACTGAGTGTAGTTCTAGTGTGAATACTAATTGATCTCTTCATTTGCCTTAATAACTAAGGCAAAAGTAAAGCAATAAAGGAGTATGCGATATTTCATTAATTATGTGAGCAACTGTTTTGCTGAATCAGGTAACAGTTTTCCAATAGTAGAATATTTCCTTACTTTTTTGACTGGTCTCAATGTCATAACCACAGACACAATGCACTTTGCATTATTAGTGTTTTCCCATCACTTTCTTAAGTCTATGCAAATTTTTTAAAAGCCCAGCCAAGTAAGCCCTGATTTGCGAAGGTTTTCCTGCTTCTGTGATGCAAACTCTCATCATGATAACCTCTTGCTACCAGCGTGATGATACTGAGTGTGGTTTGTTGTTGTTGTTCAGCCACTAAGTCATGTGCAACCCCATGGACTGCCGCATGCCAGGCTCCTCTGTCCACCATCTCCCAGAGTTTGCTCAAATTCATGTCTTTTGAGCCAGTGATGCTGTCTAACCCTCTTGTCCTCTGCTGCCCTCTTCTGCTTTTGCCTCCAATCTTTCCCAGAATCAGGGTATTTTCCAATGAATCAGCTCTTCGCATCAGGTGGCCAAAGAATCGGAGCTTCAGTTTCAGCATTAATCCTTCCAATGAATATTCAGGGTTGATTTCCTTTAGGATTGACTGGTTTGATCTTCTTGCTGTCCAAGGGACTTTCAAGGATCTTCTCCAGCATCACAATTCAAAAGCATCAATTCTTTGTTACTCAGCCTTTCTTATGGTCCAACTCTCACATCTATACATGATGACTGGAGAAAAACCATAACTTTGACTATACAGAACTTTGTCGGCAAAGTGATATCTCTGTTTTTTAATATGCTCTCTAGGCTTGCCAAAGCTTTCCTTCTAAGGAACAAGCATCTTTTAATTTCATGTCTGCAGTCATCGTCTACAGTGATTTTGGAGCCCAAGAGAAGAATATCCGTCACTGTTTCCACTTTTTCCTTTTCTATTTGCCAGAAAGTGATGGGACCAGATATCATGGTCTTAGTTTTTTTAATGTTGAGTTTCAAGCCAGCTTTTTCACTCTCCTCTTTCACCCTTGCCAAGAGACTCTTTAGTTCCTCTTCACTTTCTGCCATTAGAGTGGTATCATCTGCATATCTGAGGTTGTTATTTCTCATGGTAATCTTGAATATGGACCTGAGGATAAATATACAGTTGGTAGAACATTGTTTAATAGACTGTCTACCACACAGACATCTTAGATGTAAATAAACTCTTGAGCTTAGATATTAATTATTAAATGTAGTTAAAAATTATAAGATGATGAGTTTTGAGTATTTATTGCCTTTTTTGCCATTTTAATATACTCAGCTCAGTAGCAGTAAGTACATTCACAATGTTGTTATGTAAACATCACCATTATTTAAAGAACTTTTTCAGGACCCCATCTGAAATCCCATACCGATCACAATGCTCCCACCTCCACCCCTAGACCCTAGCAAACACTAATCTGTTTTCTGTCTCTGTAGATTTGTTTACAGAGGATACTTCATATAAAGAGAATCTTATAATATGTGGTCTTCTGTGTCTGGCTCTTTCACTGATGATAATGTTTTCAAAATTCATATTGTAGCATATGGCAATACTTCATTCTTTTTCATGGCTGAATAATATTCCATTGCATGGATCTACCACATTTCGTTTATCCATTTGTCTGTGGATAGACTTTTGAGTTGTTTCTACATGTTGCCTATTGTAGATAGTGCTGCTATGAACACTTGTAATTGTCTTCATTTTTAATATAAGTTTGTAGCATTTGATTTTTGATAATGACTGTTTTACTAACTGGCTTGCAAAATTCCTGAATATTTAATGATTGGCTCTTGGGAGTGGACAGGAACTGGTTCCAGGGCACCTTAGGCTGTCACCTTCCAGCCAGCTCCAGGCAGGAGGCAGAGCTCTGAACTCTGAGCCAGCAGATCTGTGTTATGGGGTCAGTGCAGCCTCTAATTCACTGTCATTTGGAGCAAGCCACAAAGCTCTCTCATCCTTGGTCTCATCTCGGCAATGAAACTCCAAGGCTAGATGGGGCCTAATGTCCCTTTCCGAGGTTCTGTAAACAAATAAGACAGGGGGCCCCTGGAGAAAGAGAACCAGACATGGCTTTCTTGACTGAAGAGAAGGCATGTTTGGCCTAAGCCATTCTGTAACCTATGGTTGGTCGTAACACTTGTCCTTGAACAGATCTCAGTAAAAATGATCTTGAGGGAATGAAAGAACAAACTTCTATAAAACAAGAGAAGTAACGAAAGCAAAGATGACAATTAAAGTCTCTTGAGTTCCGTTTCAATGATAAAGGCAAGCCTAGAGCACTTTCTTGAGCTGTTTTGCAGAATTTAAACCCCCACCTCCCACCCCCCACCCCCAGGTGCTCAACTACCAGATGAACTGGAATCTGAGGGGTGATGATGTGGTCTTTTTCTGACTCTCATGACTTCTATCAGCCAAAGCTTGGACTCTCAATCACACAAGCCCTTTCATGAATATGCGTGTACTCTTAGCTTAAAACTTGCCCCATTATGCAGTTCGGGGAGATGCTGCTTTGGGAGAGATCCCTGGTGTTCTCCTTACTTGCTGCAAGGAATAAATCCTTCCTTCTCCTCATCTTTACCTTTATTGTGTTTTTTGGCTCATCACTCACCAAAAGGCAAACGCAGTTATTCGAGTAACCATACCTTCTAATGAGTGGCCATGCTGGGCAAATAGATGAAACAAACTGACATTAACCACCCACCTCCCCGGCAGTTCAGGGGACTGAGCACGATTCTTCTGCAGGTTCGCAGCACTGGCTCCATCCCCTACCCCAACCGTATATTGATCACTACAGTCCTGAATAAAGTCTGCCTTTCCTTTTTTTTAATTTTAATTTTTTTATTTTTGACTGTGCTGGGGTCTTTACTGCTGCGTGGGCTTTCTCTAGTTGTGGTCAGCAGGGGCTACAGTCTAGTTTTGGCGTGCAGGCTTTTCATTGCAGCAGCTTCTCTTGTTGTGGAGCACGGTCTCTAGGGAGCGTGGGCTCAGCGGTTGACTCCCAAGCTCTAGAGCACAGGCTCAATAGCTGTGTTGCTCGTGGCATGTGGGATCTTCCTGAACCAGGGATCGAACCTGTGTCTCCTGCATTGCCAGGCAGCTTTGTTACCACTGAGCTACCAGAGAAGCCCTAGTCAGTGCCTTTGATCTGCCGAGATCCTGGGGAAACAGTGGGAACCCTTAGAAAAATCATCCCATGTAAGTTGCACAGATGAGGGGCTGAAAGACTGAAAAAAAAATCACCTTTGGGTATTATAGTATAATAAGAATATATTCAAACTTTGCCCCCATTCCTGGCACAGAGCTTCAAAAACCCTTGGAAATCCATGAGTGATAGGAATGTCTTCTGTTATTCATAACAAACTCCTCTTTTGCATCTCTGGTGTGTTTCCTGTGATGCCACATAGTTCTCCAGTTCTTTGTGTGCCCAACAATCCAACTCAATTCTGACACAAGCCTCTTTAGATCACACCTGAGTTTGTGCTAATGCAATGACTTAGGGTGTGGCCCGTAGACCACCTCAGGATGGGACTGGTCACCAGAAAGACCAAGTAACTAGAGGGTGTGAATAACACATGCAGAACAGAGGTTTTTGCTTACCATCCTTCTCATGGTGGTAGCTGGAGTGAACTTTCAAAAAAGCACCAAGAATATGTAAGAATATATATCTGCCTCATAGAGAATTTCTGTAGAATTCAATTCCATTATTTAAAATAATTTTTCTGCCAATGAATCCCAGCTTGAAGCTTGACATGGTAACTAGATTAGCAATTCTACAATGGTCTTAAGACAATTTTGTCAGCTGCTTTGATTTACAAAAGCTGTTTTTTAAATCCCATTCTTTTGTCTATTCTAAACATTGTATGTTTGGAAGTATCCTTTTAAAACTTTGGGTTTCTTTGCTTACAGCTTTTTCTATAATAAATCATTTTATGATTAAATCTGACCCCTTTGACAGGAAACAGTAGAGGAGCTTGTTGCACATGGATTGGGGGTGGAGGGAGTTTGCAGAGCAGTTCTGCACTTTGGTTATGGTGCTGATGACATTTGTCAAATTTCAGAGTGAGTTTTACTGTATGCAAATTCAACTTCAATAAACATGACTTAAAAATTTTTTTTTTAATTTTTTGAATAGGTTAATTTAGAGAGCTTCTGGGTTGGTGAGCCCATCAGTTGCTGGAGGGTGGTGCTCGCAGAGAGAGACCAGAAGCTCTGCACACCCTTCCCCATGCCTTGCCCTATGCATCTCTCCCATTGGGTTATTTCTGGATTGTCCTTTATTAGTTCAGTTCAGTTGCTCAGTCACATCCGACTCTTTGCAACCACATGGACAGTATGCCAGGCCTCCNTTACCTGCCTCACCTGTTACTTCTGTGGCGCTCTGGCCCAGGTCCTCACCAAAAGAGCAGTCTGTCCTCTTTTCCAATTTCAAACAGCCCTGCTTCGCTTAAAGACGCTCCCAAGACTTGTTCCTAGGACCCTTCGGGTTCCAAGCTAATTTGTCAGATGATGGACTGCAGACACGGGGAAGGTGAGGATGCTCCGGCACCCGGAGGTGGACTCGAAAAACATCAGCACCAGTGCCTGTGATGCAGGACAACTGTCCACAGGCAAGCACAGATGTGCAAGAAGCTGGCCCTTTTTCTGAGTCTAGGTGCACTCTCTAAGCTGGTTTTTATGCTGGCTCTTTCCTAAGCTGAGGTTGTAGGCACAAAAGCTAATCTTCAGAACAGGGAACCCAGGGAAGCTGAAGACAGTGGGAACTGTCAGAGGAGAAGGAAGCCCCTCTTGTGGGACAGTGGTGGTGGCAGGAGCCAGGGCACACGTGGGAGTCTCCTCCAGCAGACTACCTCCCGAGCCTGCCAGGGGCCCTGGAACCTGGTTCTGGGCTGTCAGCAAAGACAAATTTAGAACCCATGATCTCATCTTGCAGAACACCCCCAGGGCCTCAGAGTACTCTGGGAAACATCACTTTGGCAAGTTGGAAAGTGGACGTCACTGCTGGTGATATCAAGTAGGTGGAGCACCCAGGGGTCCTTCCTTTGGCTCACCCCGGAGGAGCAGGTGCAAGTGATGGCCAGGGCATGGGAAGAGATGGGATGTTGGGTGAGGCCTGGACTACTACCACCCTGCTCTCCCTCAGCCCGGAGAGCCCAGGTACTGTAAGCTGGCGCTTTAAGGTGAGTACATATATATATACCAACGTTCTTTGCTGTGATGAGCAGTGAGTAGTAACAAATATACTAACCATGAGCTGGTGGCTCACGTCTCTGTGAAGCCCCGCTCCTGCTTATACCAAGACATGCTGTGATAGAGTATTTATAAATGGAGCAGCAGCAGAAGGTGGGGGAGGCCTAGAGCTCATTCCCTCTGCCGTTTACTGCAAATAAGACCACAGCCCTGCAAAGGGCTAGGTTGGTGATGACTGTCCCTTGCTCCTTGAAGTGAATCAGCAGCAGGGAAGGCTGAGAATTCATCATCGAGTGCAAACCCAAATTAGTGTCGCTGGCACAGGCCACCTCTCTGTGGCCTCGCAGTTGGTTTTTTGGCTAATCTTAACTAGGGACTCTAGCTGGTCAGTTCTCCTGAGGTTTCTCAGCATGTGTCACGGACAGACTCTCCCTCCAGAGCAAAGAAGCCACACCAGCTCCCCCAACGCTGCCCCCGAAGTCCCAGGAGGGCAGTGGAGGGGGGCAGGTTCTTTGTCTGAGATGAGGACCCCTGGCTCCTGCATCTGCACTCAAAGGATGGGGCTCCACAGTCCTTCCTGATGAAGGGAGGAATAAAAATTCTAACAGAGTGGACTTGATACATCTCTCATAGAAAGAAATCCACCTCTAACTACCAAATAACATTGGTTCTTCTAGAAGGTAGGACTCACAGAAAAGAGTGATCCCCATCACACTGCTAAAGGTGATGGATAGTGATAGAGAATAAAAGTTGTCATATAAGAAAGGCCAGGTTTATATCCCAACCCACCAGGGGTGAGCTGCATGTCAGTTTCAGTCATATTAGGGAAGATCAACTCCCAGAGAAGAAGGGCTGTGGGTCTGATAAACTCCATACTGGGGAGTGCCAATGGGAGGTAATGAGGGGCTGTCAGGGAAATGAATCAAAATATGTTGAGAATTTGGAGTGACCACCAAAATAAAATCTCTTCTGCCAAAGACAGCAGAGACATCATTGTGGCTGAAGAAAGGAAAGTTCTACAAGCAAGTCAGAAAGAAACTGACAGCAGCATCTCTTCCTGTAAAGACGTCAGGGAAAAAACTGCAGGGAGAAACTTTGATACAGAGCAAGGAGCTAGCATTAGGGCTACACACCAGGACCCAGAGGGTAGAGGCAGGGCCAGCTGCAGGAGCAAAGAATCTTTAGGAGGGGGGGTCTGACACAGAGCACTCAGCCAACATCCCATGACACACATGACGTGCACAAATACACATGTGTGCACACACCCACACACGTATTCACACGCCCCTGCAGCACCGGCAGAAGCAACAAAATTAGTTCAGACTGTGAACCACTTATCCTGGAGAGGCAAAATGAGATTTTTTTTTGGCTGTTCTTTTAATTAAAAGTTAGTTCATAAATCAAAGACCTTGTTTCCAGGCCGCAGGAGATGGTAGGAAGAATCCCGAGCTCTTCAAAACTGAGTATTGCCCTGTGACCCCCTTCCTTCACCCGTGGTATGCACCCCATTACAGCACCTCAATAACAGTCTAAGGAGGAACCAAGTGTGGCTTCCTGAAGTTCTCTCAGAGATCTTGAGCGTGTACATGCACGCGCATGCATGCGCACACACACACGTAAATCTTTCAAGGGCTGGTTAGTGCATCTATTTGGAGCCTCTGAGGTTGTCCCTGGGGACCTTCTACCCTCTGCTCTAATACTCTGCCTGGGTTCACATAGGTGTTTACATCAATGGAGTTTGAAGACGCTCCTTAGAAGTTTACTAAGCACAGAAAATCATTTGGTCTTCACCATTGTCTTAATTTTTATTTGTTTCTCCTACTGAATCAAGAAATGTTCTCCAGATGTGAAGACTTTTTATTCTCAGCTTATTCATATGAGAGATGGAGGGTGCATATATTAGCATGCTAGTTGCTCAAAAGGTGAAATATGTATAGATAAACAGTTTGTCCAAAATCAGGAGTGCAGCCAGCAACAAAGTCGAGATTTCCCAGCTGTCAGTTCCACCTCTTCAGGCAATCTGCTAGTCTCAGGTTCAACAGTTTAGAAGCATGGGAAACCCCTGACACAGACCTGGACAGACACTTGGGCACAAAGGCTACAGGGATGCCTAGGAGCGAGCATGGGAAATAGCAGGGTGGCACCCAGTGGTGCCCTTTTCCCCTTCTTGCGTTCTTCTGGCTTAAGAGAATGGTTTCCATGGCCACTAAGGAAGTTTATTATTTTTTCATTTCCAAGCTACTCCCCATCAAAGCATCTGAAAGCACTGTGTACTCTCGCTCACATGTTCGCACATTTTGGGGGGAGAAAAGGGGACAAAGAAAGACAACCTCTTACAAGAAAAGGAATGGAGAGAGAGTTTTGTTTTAGCATCCTTCCTCGAAATCTACCCATGATGCCCTGAGCCTCTCTCTCCCTGTGTCCCATCACCTGACCCAGCTATATCCCTCTGATCTTGCTGCTGTCAAAGAAAGAGTCCAGACGAACACAAAGGTCATACAAGGCACAAAGTTCCCCTTTCTCCTGTCCCCAGACCCCAGTCCCTCAAAAACAATCGAATTTAAAGCAGAGAGATTAAATTATCACTAAGTTAATTATGGGAATCACACTTAGGCTGGCTGCCGGGAAGCGAGGTCAGCAGGCAAGAGGCATTAAAATTAAAGGCAGATGCATGAAGCACTTAAAAAAGCAACTGGGAGACTCATTACCCACCCCACCCACGAGGGAGCAAGAAACCATTCTGATGTTTGAGGCGCTGTCCATCTGGGCAATAGTCAGAGCGTTTGACAGCTAAATAGCGGCACTCTGTCATCATCTCAAAGCCAAAGTGGGAGAGTCAGAGGTAAACTGATTAGATGGTGTGCTGCTAATTTCCCAGAGAGAAAGCGAGGGAGTGGGCTCAGTCCAAGAGGGCAGAGCACAGGAGGACCTGGCCCAGGCTTGAGTGCAAAGAGAAGGGTCTAGAATCTAAAATGTGGCAAATGAACTCATCTTCAATGCAGAAACAGAATCACAGATGCAGACGTAGAGAACAGGCATGTGGTTGCCAAGGGGGCGGAGGCGAGGGAGAGGTACGGCCTGGGAGTCTGGGGTTAGTAGATGCAAACCACTACATTAGAATGGATGAACAACGAGGTCCTACTGTATAGCATGGGGAATTATATCCAGTCTCCTGGGACTGATCATAATGAAAAAAGAATAGAGAAAAGGAATGCATACATGTGTGTAGCTGAGCCACTTTGCTGTACAGCTGAAATTATTTCACCACTGTAAATCTACTATACTTCAATTTTTTTTTTCTTTAAGAGACAGGTCTGGCTCCTAAGTGTGCATGCATGGGTACACATCAGCATGCATGAGTGCACACAGGTACACATGGAATTAGGTACATGTGCATGTTTATGACATGAATGTGTGTGTATGTATGGCAGAGGATCCACAGTCATGCATATGTGGGTGTATCTCGTATCCACCTGAAAATCGAAGGTGAAGAGCTTGGAAAGGATCAGAGGGCTCCTTCTAGCACATCTGCAACAGGGCAACTCCTATAAGCTTTCTTTGATTTCTAAGACACACCCAGTGGCTGCCACCCGCTCAGCCATGAAAATACATATCATTTAATTATTTCATGTGCCATCCAGTTATGGATGTTCAAGGACTCCTCAGTCAACATCAATATGATGTAAGTTTAAGACATGTCAGTCAAAAAATTGGCTATCCACAGAATGAGTTCAAAGGCTGAAAAAAAAATTAGTGTTTTTCAAACCAGTCTGCAGGATTGCTTCCTCCATGCAGGATTACAGCTCTGCCCTTTTGCTATTTCCAAAGAGGAGGAGATGGTGGGAATGCCTGAAAGGGAACCTGGCCCTGAGTCGGTAGCCAGCTTTGTAACTAGAATTCCCAAATTAGGTTCCTTACCTGTAGGATGAATTTCAAGGGCCAGTGGTCCACTGTGTCCAGAGTGAATTTGTTTAGAATTCATAGTCAAAAAACAAGAGGACAGAGGGGAAATGGGGGAATTTGTGGGCGGGTGGTGTAAATTACATGGGGAAAATTAATTTGGAAGATCCCATTTAATTGTAGTTATGAGAAATGATTTAATAAACTTGGATGATTTAATTATTCCAAGAGACATCCACTGAGCACAGTCTAATCTTTATATTTAAGCAGAAAAGTACCCTCACTCTTAAGGAAAATTGGATGCAGGGAAATACAAACAACTACAGCCCTCACTGAAGGAAGGGACTGAGTGATTCTCATTTCAGTTTCAGTAGAAAAAGCACGCTACAGGAAAACAAGCTGATAGAGTATTTGGTTTTTAAAAATCTCCAACACAATTTCTGAGCTTGATGGCATAAAACCAGCTACATCCTGTATTTTTCATACATCTTCTCCAATATTAAGTAAGAAGATGCTATGTGCTCTTTAATTCAAGAAACACCCAGCATATTACAGATAGGTCAAGCAGATATGTCTTGACTCAAGGGGATGTTCACAAGAATAATCCTTAAAGTAAACTGTATTATTGGCAGAATATTCTCTGTCCCTTCCTCCAGGAACATATATGCACCTGGCCTCTTGCCGTGGTGAGAGTACAGTCTCCACACCATTCCCTTTAGCATAGCCTATAAAATGTGAGCGCCAATGACATGTGCCACGTCCAAGCCACAGCATTAACGTCTGAGAGGGATCTGGGCCTGTCTTTAGCCTCTGTCTGAAAGAAGTGACCCAACATAGCTGCAGCCAAACCAGGGTGCACGTGAACATGAGCTGGAGACAAGTTTATGCTGTTGTGGTAGTCACTTAAACTGGGGGTTATTTGTTACTGTGCCATAACTTAGCCTAAACTAGCTGATACACACACACAAACAGACATACACAGGTACTTTAAGACCCTAAGCCCCAAGAGTCAATCTTTAAATATGTTTTTTATTTAGCACTTCAGGAAAATACTGTGTTGGACACCCACATCTAACTAGGAAAGGTTTAGACATGCTGGGGGAGAAGTTTACAAGTCTGATCCAGAAGTAAATTAAAAAACCAAACAAACAAAAAATATTTTTTAATGCAAAGAAAATGCACAAATTCCTCTTGGGAAAAATTCTAAGATTTTGACACTATTTCCTATGATTTCTGGGTAATCAAACTGTGACTGAATAACAACTCAACTTAGTAAAATAAATATATTCAGAGGCTATTAATTTTAGGAAAGTGTTCTTCAGTTTAGAAAAGGATTCACTGGTTCCTTTGNTGACACTATTTCCTATGATTTCTGGGTAATCAAACTGTGACTGAATAACAACTCAACTTAGTAAAATAAATATATTCAGAGGCTATTAATTTTAGGAAAGTGTTCTTCAGTTTAGAAAAGGATTCACTGGTTCCTTTGATGAACTCCTATCTCTTAAGCCCATGATCTTTCCATCAGGTGAAGAGGCCCACAGCCTCACTGAGGCAATGAAGCAGTCAGTCAAGGTATCTTGACCCTGCCCAGCTCATGGAGGAGACCAGTGCCCCAGCCGCCACAGGGGCACTTAAGGCCAGCAGCAAGGTTCAGGCCCATACGAGGCCTCAGATAATCCTGCCTGATGAAACTTCATGGGATTTAAGAAAGATGGATTCTGTGAGTGATAGTTAAAATGTAATTTCCTCTCCCAAGCCTGGTATATCTGGGAGAAGGCTCAGACGAGCTTTAATCATAAAGATTAAATAAGACATTCTTATTGTATGCTCATCTAAAACATTTAAAATATGGCTTTAGGTACACACAGCTTTTCAAAACGCCAGTGCCTCTATCATAAGAAATCGCTGTAAAGGGATTCTGTTTCTGGTAGAAAAGCATGGATAAATGCTGTGCTCTTAGGANTGATGATAATGTTTTCAAAATTCATATTGTAGCACATGGCAATACTTCATTCTTTTTCATGGCTGAATAATATTCCATTGCATGGATCTACCACATTTCATTTATCCATTTGTCTGTGGATAGACTTTTGAGTTGTTTCTACATGTTGCCTATTGTAGATAGTGCTGCTATGAACACTTGTAATTGTCTTCATTTTTAATATAAGTTTGTAGCATTTGATTTTTGATAATGACTGTTTTACTAGCTGGCTTGCAAAATTCCTGAATATTTAATGATTGGCTCTTGGGAGTGGACAGGAACTGGTTCCAGGGCACCTTAGGCTGTCACCTTCCAGCCAGCTCCAGGCAGGAGGCAGAGCTCTGAACTCTGAGCCAGCAGATCTGTGTTATGGGGTCAGTGCAGCCTCTAATTCACTGTCATTTGGAGCAAGCCACAAAGCTCTCTCATCCTTGGTCTCATCTCGGCAATGAGACTCCAAGGCTAGATGGGGCCTAATGTCCCTTCCCGAGGTTCTGTAAACAAATAAGACAGGGGGCCCCTGGAGAAAGAGAACCAGACATGGCTTTCTTGACTGAAGAGAAGGCATGTTTGGCCTAAGCCATTCTGTAACCTATGGTTGGTCGTAACACTTGTCCTTGAACAGATCTCAGTAAAAATGATCTTGAGGGAATGAAAGAACAAACTTCTATAAAACAAGAGAAGTAACGAAAGCAAAGATGACAATTAAAGTCTCTTGAGTTCCGTTTCAATGATAAAGGCAAGCCTAGAGCACTTTCTTGAGCTGTTTTGCAGAATTTAAACCCCCACCTCCCACCCCCCACCCCCAGGTGCTCAACTACCAGATGAACTGGAATCTGAGGGGTGATGATGTGGTCTTTTTCTGACTCTCATGACTTCTATCAGCCAAAGCTTGGACTCTCAATCACACAAGCCCTTTCATGAATATGCGTGTACTCTTAGCTTAAAACTTGCCCCATTATGCAGTTCGGGGAGATGCTGCTTTGGGAGAGATCCCTGGTGTTCTCCTTACTTGCTGCAAGGAATAAATCCTTCCTTCTCCTCATCTTTACCTTTATTGTGTTTTTTGGCTCATCACTCACCAAAAGGCAAACGCAGTTATTCGAGTAACCATACCTTCTAATGAGTGGCCATGCTGGGCAAATAGATGAAACAAACTGACATTAACCACCCACCTCCCCAGCAGTTCAGGGGACTGAGCACGATTCTTCTGCAGGTTCGCAGCACTGGCTCCATCCCCTACCCCAACCGTATATTGATCACTACAGTCCTGAATAAAGTCTGCCTTTCCTTTTTTTTAATTTTAATTTTTTTATTTTTGACTGTGCTGGGGTCTTTACTGCTGCGTGGGCTTTCTCTAGTTGTGGTCAGCAGGGGCTACAGTCTAGTTTTGGCGTGCAGGCTTTTCATTGCAGCAGCTTCTCTTGTTGTGGAGCACGGTCTCTAGGGAGCGTGGGCTCAGCGGTTGACTCCCAAGCTCTAGAGCACAGGCTCAATAGCTGTGTTGCTCGTGGCATGTGGGATCTTCCTGAACCAGGGATCGAACCTGTGTCTCCTGCATTGCCAGGCAGCTTTGTTACCACTGAGCTACCAGAGAAGCCCTAGTCAGTGCCTTTGATCTGCCGAGATCCTGGGGAAACAGTGGGAACCCTTAGAAAAATCATCCCATGTAAGTTGCACAGATGAGGGGCTGAAAGACTGAAAAAAAAATCACCTTTGGGTATTATAGTATAATAAGAATATATTCAAACTTTGCCCCCATTCCTGGCACAGAGCTTCAAAAACCCTTGGAAATCCATGAGTGATAGGAATGTCTTCTGTTATTCATAACAAACTCCTCTTTTGCATCTCTGGTGTGTTTCCTGTGATGCCACATAGTTCTCCAGTTCTTTGTGTGCCCAACAATCCAACTCAATTCTGACACAAGCCTCTTTAGATCACACCTGAGTTTGTGCTAATGCAATGACTTAGGGTGTGGCCCGTAGACCACCTCAGGATGGGACTGGTCACCAGAAAGACCAAGTAACTAGAGGGTGTGAATAACACATGCAGAACAGAGGTTTTTGCTTACCATCCTTCTCATGGTGGTAGCTGGAGTGAACTTTCAAAAAAGCACCAAGAATATGTAAGAATATATATCTGCCTCATAGAGAATTTCTGTAGAATTCAATTCCATTATTTAAAATAATTTTTCTGCCAATGAATCCCAGCTTGAAGCTTGACATGGTAACTAGATTAGCAATTCTACAATGGTCTTAAGACAATTTTGTCAGCTGCTTTGATTTACAAAAGCTGTTTTTTAAATCCCATTCTTTTGTCTATTCTAAACATTGTATGTTTGGAAGTATCCTTTTAAAACTTTGGGTTTCTTTGCTTACAGCTTTTTCTATAATAAATCATTTTATGATTAAATCTGACCCCTTTGACAGGAAACAGTAGAGGAGCTTGTTGCACATGGATTGGGGGTGGAGGGAGTTTGCAGAGCAGTTCTGCACTTTGGTTATGGTGCTGATGACATTTGTCAAATTTCAGAGTGAGTTTTACTGTATGCAAATTCAACTTCAATAAACATGACTTAAAATTTTTTTTTTTAATTTTTTGAATAGGTTAATTTAGAGAGCTTCTGGGTTGGTGAGCCCATCAGTTGCTGGAGGGTGGTGCTCGCAGAGAGAGACCAGAAGCTCTGCACACCCTTCCCCATGCCTTGCCCTATGCATCTCTCCCATTGGGTTATTTCTGGATTGTCCTTTATTAGTTCAGTTCAGTTGCTCAGTCACATCTGACTCTTTGCAACCACATGGACAGTATGCCAGGCCTCCTGTACATCACCAACTCCCAGAGCTTGCTCAAACTCATGTCCAAACAGTCAGTGATACCATTCAACCATTTCATCCTCTGTCATCCACTTCTCATCTCAACTTCAATCTTTCCCAGCATCAGGGGCTTTTCCAATGAGTCAGTTCTTTGCATTAGATGGCCAAAGTATCGGAGTTTCAGCTTTAGCATCAGTCCTTGCAATGAATATTCAGGATTGATTTCATTTAGGACTAACTGGTTGGATCTCCTTGCAGTCCAAGGAACTCTCAAGAGTCTTCTTCAACACCATAGTTCAAAAGCATCAGTTCTTCAGCACTTAGCTTTCTTTATAGTCCAACTCTCACATCCATACATGACCACTGGAAAAACCATAGTTTTGACTTGATGGACCTTTGTTGGCAAAGTAATGTGTCTGCTTTTTAATATGCTGTCTAGGTTGGTCATAGCTTTTCTTCCAAGGAGCAAGTATCTTTTAATTTCATGGTTGCAGTCACCATCTTCAGTGATTTTGGAGCCCCAAAAGAATAAAGTCTGTCATTGTTTCCATTGTTTCCCCACCTATTTGCCAGGAAGTGATGGGACCAGATGCCATGATCTTAGTTTTCTGAATGTTGAGCTTTAAGCCAACTTTTTCATTCTCCTCTTTCACTTTCATCAAGATGTTCTTTAGTTCTTCTTCCCTTTCTGCCATAAGGGTGGTGTCATCTGCATATCTGAGGTTATTAACATTTCTCCTGGCAATCTTGATTCCAGTTTGTGCTTCATCCAGCCCTGCGTTTCTCATGATGTACTCTGCATGTAAGTTAAACAAGCAGGGTGACAATATACAGCCTTGATGTACTCCTTTCCCGATTTGGAACCAGTCTGTTGTTCCATCACCAGTTCTGACTGTGGCTTCTTGACCTGCATATAGATTTCTCAGGAGGCAGGTAAGGTGGTCTGGTATTCTCTCTTTAAGAATTTTCCACAGTTTGTTGTGATCCATACAGTCAAAGGCTTTGGCATAAATAAAGCAGGAGTAGATGTTTTTCTGGAATTCTCTTGCTTTTTCAGTGATCCAACAGATGTTGACAATTTGATCTCTGGTTCCTGTGTCTTTTCTAAATACAGCTTGAACATCTGGAAGCTCATGATTCACATATTGTTGAAGCCTGGCTTGGAGAATTTTGAGCATTACTTTGCTAAGCATGTGAGATGAGTGCAATTGTTGGGTAGTTTGGACATTCTTTGGCATTGCCTTAGGGATTGGAATGAAAACTGACCTTTTCCAGTCCTGTGGCCACTGCTGAGCTTTCCAAATTTGCTGGCATACTGAGTGCAGCACTTTCACAGCATCATCTTTTAGGATTTGAAACAGCTCAACTGAAATTCCATCACCTTCACTAGCTTTATTCATAGTGATTCTTACTAAGGCCCACTCGACTTTGCATTCCAGGATGTCTGGCTCTAGGTGAGTGATCACACTATCATGATTATCTGGGTCATGAAGACCTTTTTTGTACAGTTCTTCTGTGTATTCTTGCCACCTCCACTTAATATCTTCTGCTTCTGTTAGGTCCATACCATTTCTGTCCTTTATTGTGCCCATCTTTGCATGAAATGTTCCCTTGCTAGCACTAATTTTCTTGAAGATATCTCTGGTCTTATCCATTTTCTTGTTTTCCTCTATTTCTTTGCACTGATCACTGAGGAAGGCTTCCTTATCTCTCCTTGCTATACCTTGGAACTCTGCATTCAAATGGGTATGTCTTTCCTTTTCCCCTTTGCCTTTCACTTCTCCTCTCTCAGCTATTTGTAAGGCCTTGTCAGACAACCATTTTGCCTTTTTGTGTTTCTTTTTCTTGGGGATGGTCTTGATCACCACCTCCTGTACAATGTCATGAACCTCCATCCATAGTTCTTCAGGCACTCTATCAGATCTAATCCTTTGAATCTATTTCTCACTTCCACTGTATAATCATAAGGGATTTGATTTAGGTCATACCCAAATGGTCTAGTTGTTTCCCCTACTTTCTTCAATTTAAGTCTGAATTTAGCAATAAGGAGTTCATGATCTGATCCACAGTCCTTTATAATAAACTGGTAAACAGAAGTGTTTTTCCAAGTTCCATGAGCTGTTCCATCAAACTGTCAAACCTGAGGGAGTCATGGGAACCCAGATTTATAGCCAATCGATCAGAAGTTCAGGTGAGGACTTCCCTGGTAGTCCAGTGGATCGGAAACTACCTGCCAATTCAGAGGACATGGGTTTGATCCCTCATCTGGGAAGCTTCCATATGCTGCTGAACAACAAAGCCCAGGTGCCACAGCTACTAAAGCTTGAGCGCCCTAGAGCCCATCGTGCTCTGCAACAAGAGAAGCCTCTGCAAGGAAAAGGCCATGCACCACAACTAGAGAAATCCCATCCAAAGCAATGAGGAAGTAGTTCAGAAAAATAAATAAATAAATGTTTTGAAAAAGAGACATTCAGGACAGACTTAAGATCTCCATGTAGATAATGTCAGAATTGAATCAAATAGCTAGGTATACAGCTGATGTCCAAAGATTTGGAGAATTGTGTGCTGGCTGTATGGGAAAACACCAGGGACATAAAGGAGAGTTCATTATAGTCTTTCCTTTCATTGATTTCCAACTTTTGGTCAACTTTCCTTTCATTGATTTCTAACTTTTAATCAACTTTCCTTTCATTGATGTCTAACTTTTAGTCAATTAACCAAGTAACATAAACATGAAATTAATAACTAGCAGTTTGCAATCTGCTAAAGAGATCAGAAATTTACTTCAACGATGTCCCAGGAAACACACTCACTTCTGCTTTCTCTTCCCCAGAGAAACCAAGGTGAACAAGGTGTCAGGTTGACAGTCTCCTGAATAAAGCATACTTTCCTTTCCAACCAATACTTGATTTTTGAGCATTGGCTCTTGAGTAGTGAGCAACAAAACTTGAGTTCAGGAACAATAATTGAAGGCAAGAAAAATTTAAATATAGAAAAACAAACCTCCCCATTGACAGAAATACCTGCTCAGCTATAAAGAGCAATATTCTCCTAATCATCAAGAAGACAAGTCCTTAAAAAATATTTCCTCTTAATCTTGTAAAGCAGTCATGATGACTCACCACTTTTGTACTTACAAATGTGTATTGTGCAAACTGCCTATTTTCTTTCATGTACAGCCCTCTGAATCAAAAACCTATACAACTGTGCTTTGCCTCTAAGGGATGAAAGAGTTCTCAGAGCTTTCTGATTAATTTTTTGTTGACATTAGTCTTCTCCCTAGCAGTTTATGACAGAGGATGAGATGATTGGATGGCATCACCAACTCAATCGACATGAGTTTGAGCAAACTTCAGGAGATAATGAAGGACAGGGAAGCCTAGTGTGCTGCAGTCCAAGAGGTCACAAAGAGTCAGTCATGACTGAGTGACTGAACAACAACTAGCAGATTACACGCAAGGTACATTCAGGCCTATCAGTGAATGAGATGGAACAGATTTCAAAAGTGACCAGGGTGGTGGAATGGAAAGGTGAGTGGACACAGTTAAAGCTGCAATCACTCAAGGAAAGGAACAGAATAAGCTAAACAAGCTATATATGTGTGAGTGTACAGAACCATGTCACTTGGTAAGCATTTACTAAGCACCTCCTGTGTGCACACAGAGCCCTAAACCAGTCCTGGACCAGGTATTCAGTCAGAAGGAGAGGAAGGCAAGGGAAGGTATAATCCTGAGCCACAGGTGTGAATGCTTGGTTCTCAACAGTCAACGAAGTCTAATCTTCAGGTAGATTGTTCATCATGGAAATGCTCTTAATCATCACTGGTTGAAGACAGACACGTTTAAGGCAGACCCGCTTAATTCAGATTGGAGATGTTACGTTTGGAAATTTTCCAGTGTCTATTAGGAGGCCAGCTGTCTGATTCTTTAGGGAGCAAATGACCTCAATAGAGGGTGGATTTTATCACCTAAAAATATGAGAAGAAAATATGAGAAATGTTTCCTAAGAAATGACACCTAATTACCAGTTTCCCATCCCATTTCCAGGCCATCCAAGCCAAGTCCCTCTGGTCATCTAGTCTACCCTCCACCTGCAAATGTAAGGCACACGCTCATAAACACAGAGGGTGACTCGAAGCCTTTTTCTCAGCTTTATCATGAGCCCTGTAAGAGAAGAAAATGAATTCTGCATTGTGATGCTCCATCTCCCACCCCTCATTAGTTATTCCAGAGCTGTTGATGGGTGATACTTGCCTTGGAGTTGTGGGGATTTTCAATATCCTGAAGTACAGAAATCAGGGAGGGAGCCCTCTGCGCAGAATGATAATGTATATTCAAGAAAAAAAGGCAGAATTGCTGCCTTGAAAATAGAAATGTATCTTTGATGAGAAAGCACCTTGCCAATGCAACTCTCAGAAAAAGAACTTTTGAGGCAATTGATTCTGAGAAATGGTGCCTGTCGACAGGCAACTATTTTCCAAAAGACACTAGTGTCTGATTATGAGGAAATGAAGGGAAAAAGGGGAACAGGAAATTTTTCGTCTCATCTGGGATACACATGCTCCTCACTTAGGGAAGAGACGCATTTCGGAAAAGTTAACTGCAAATTGGAATTTTTACAACCTCAATCATGCTTTTTCCAATACCTTCCTTGAAAAAAATGGGTCCACAGAATATTTTAAGCTCTAGAGTGTAATAAAATCCCAGCTAAGGCTGCAGAAAACTTTTTAATATGAACATTTTTATGGCTAAAACTGACCATTTTCTTATATTAAAAAAATTACATTTCAAAAAAGCTGAAAAAACATGAAATAAAATAGCTAGGGTTATTTCTCTATATGGTGCAATAGTTTCCATGTCAACCACCACTTCCTAGGTAGTAACTAAGTTTGGGGAACCAAGTGAGGCATTTTCACATGATATCTAATCTAATTCCCATAACAGTCCTGTGAGTTAGGTATCATTATTTCCATTTTTTATGGAATAATAAAGTTTAGGGAGATAAAGCAACTAACCTATACTCAAACTGAAAGTGGCAAAGCTAGAATTCAAACTAGGTCTGGATGACCCTACTGCTGCTGCTGCTGCTAAGTCACTTCAGTTGTGTCTGATTCTGTGTGACCCCATAGACGGCAGCCCACTGGCTCCCCAGTCCCTGGAATTCTCCAGGCAAGAACACTGGAGTGGGTTGCCATTTCCTTTTCCAATGCATGAAAGTGAAAAGTGAAAGTGAAGTCACTCAGTCATCTGACTCTTTGAGACCCCAGGGACTGCAGCGTACCAGGCTCCTCTGTCCATGGGATTTTCCAGGCAAGAGTACTGGAGTGGGTTGCCATTTCCTTCTCCAATGCATCAAAGTGAAAAATGAAAGCAAAGTCACTCAGTCGTGTCTGACTCTTAGCGACCCCATGGACTGTAGCCTACGAGGCTCCTCCATCCATGGGATTTCCCAGGCAAGAGTACCCTAGGTTTTATATATTTTCCCCTTCACCCTAGATACCTGGTTTAAAGATCTTAAGTAAGAAACCAAATAAGCAGCAGCCCCCAGCAACAACTTCAGCTGCTACATGAAACACAACACAGTCCCAGGTTTTAACAGTTCCTTCCTCGAGAGTACTTCAGGGACTTCCCTGCTGGTCCAGTGGTTAAGAATCTCCTTGCAAATGCAGGGAACACAGGTTTGATCCCTGTTTGGGGAATTAAGATCCCACCTACCATGGAGTAGCTGAGCCTAAGCACCGCAGCTACGGAAACCCATTTGCTAGAGAGCCCGCATGACACAACTGGAGAGCCTGCTTGCTGTGACCACTGAGCCCGTGCACTGCAGAGCCTGTGTGCACAACTAGAGAGTCCCTGTGCCACAGCAAGAGATCTGCAGGGTGCAATGAAGATCCCACATGCTGCAACCAGGAACTGATGCCACCAAATGAAGAAATATTTTTGAAAAAGAGTCCTTTGGTGGAGGGAGGGGTGAGAAACCAGTCATGCCTTTTGCTGTTCAGATGTTGTATCCAAACCATTAATGAAATATGTTGGCTTTCGTAACAGCATAGGTGAGGCTGAATGGGTGACAAGACAAAGACCCCACCACTCAGAGCTCAACTTTAGATGAACAGGAGGGAAGCCCATCCATGGAGCATGTATCAGGCATGAAAGTGTTCAACTGCTGAAACCTCTTGAGATCTGCAGAGTCTGGGGATCTCAAGCTGGGGGAGCAATTATTGGCTTCATAAGTTGATTTTCTAAAGATGCCAGTGTTCCTATTTCACAACCATGTGGAAGCTGGCCTCCTAGACAGCCCCCAGTTCTCCTTCTCCTGNTCCAGGCAAGAGTACTGGAGTGGGTTGCCATTTCCTTCTCCAATGCATCAAAGTGAAAAATGAAAGCAAAGTCACTCAGTCGTGTCTGACTCTTAGCGACCCCATGGACTGTAGCCTACGAGGCTCCTCCATCCATGGGATTTCCCAGGCAAGAGTACCCTAGGTTTTATATATTTTCCCCTTCACCCTAGATACCTGGTTTAAAGATCTTAAGTAAGAAACCAAATAAGCAGCAGCCCCCAGCAACAACTTCAGCTGCTACATGAAACACAACACAGTCCCAGGTTTTAACAGTTCCTTCCTCGAGAGTACTTCAGGGACTTCCCTGCTGGTCCAGTGGTTAAGAATCTCCTTGCAAATGCAGGGAACACAGGTTTGATCCCTGTTTGGGGAATTAAGATCCCACCTACCATGGAGTAGCTGAGCCTAAGCACCGCAGCTACGGAAACCCATTTGCTAGAGAGCCCGCATGACACAACTGGAGAGCCTGCTTGCTGTGACCACTGAGCCCGTGCACTGCAGAGCCTGTGTGCACAACTAGAGAGTCCCTGTGCCACAGCAAGAGATCTGCAGGGTGCAATGAAGATCCCACATGCTGCAACCAGGAACTGATGCCACCAAATGAAGAAATATTTTTGAAAAAGAGTCCTTTGGTGGAGGGAGGGGTGAGAAACCAGTCATGCCTTTTGCTGTTCAGATGTTGTATCCAAACCATTAATGAAATATGTTGGCTTTCGTAACAGCATAGGTGAGGCTGAATGGGTGACAAGACAAAGACCCCACCACTCAGAGCTCAACTTTAGATGAACAGGAGGGAAGCCCATCCATGGAGCATGTATCAGGCATGAAAGTGTTCAACTGCTGAAACCTCTTGAGATCTGCAGAGTCTGGGGATCTCAAGCTGGGGGAGCAATTATTGGCTTCATAAGTTGATTTTCTAAAGATGCCAGTGTTCCTATTTCACAACCATGTGGAAGCTGGCCTCCTAGACAGCCCCCAGTTCTCCTTCTCCTGTATTTCTCACCATGTCCCCTTCCACACATACTGAGGTGGTTCCTGCGACCACTAGCTCATGGCATGTCAATTGTGGTTTTCAGTTATAAGAAGACTACAGCATAAGACCATCTCTAAATCTCTGGTGGGGAGCAGTTGCCACTGGTGAGGACATTCAGGCTGCCTACAGAGAGCTTTGCCACTTGGCAAAGAAGGCTGAATGCTGAAGAAGTGATGCTTTTGAACTGTAGCACTGAAGAAGACTCTGGAGAGTTCCTTGGATTGCAAGGAAATCAAACCAGTCAATCCTAAAGGAAATCAACCCTGAATATTCATTGGAAGGACTGATGCTGAAGCTGAAGCTCCAATACTTTGGCCACCTGATGCGAAGAGCCAACTCATTGGAAAAGACCCTGATTCTGGGAAAGACTGAAGGCAAATGGAGAAGAGGGCAGCAGAGGATGAGCTGGTTACATAGCATCGCCGACTCAATGGACGTGATTTTGAGCAAACTCCAGGAGATAGTGGAGAGCATGGTGTGCTATAGTCCATGAGGTTACAAAGAGTCAGACAGGACTTAGCGATTGAACAACTACGACAAAGAGATTAATGCCCCAAACTCAGCCTCTGTGCCACAGTGCCAAATAGAATCCTGGAGACAGGGTTTTGGATGAAATAGCATAGCTTTATTGCTTTACCAGGCAAAGGGGGACACAGTGGGCTGATGCCCTCAAAACCTGTACGTTCCAACTGAGAGTAATTGGTGAGGAGTTTAATGGCAACCCACTCCAGTACCCTTGCCTGGAGAATCCCATGGACAGAGGAGCCTGGTAGGCTACAGTCCATGGGGTCGCAAAGAGTCGGACATGACTGAGCGACTTCACTTTCACTTAACAGCAATGGGTCAAGGGTGGGGTTGCTGATACGGAATCAGGGTGTGTGCAGAACCTGCATTCCTTTAACCTGGTCTCGTGTGGTCTCCTGGTGAGCTTCTGAGGTTCCTTTAATCTGGCTTCAGATGGTCTCCTAATGAGCTGTTTTCAAGCTTGTCAGACCTCTAGTAACCTTCTCTCTGGAATGAAGAATTCTTCATCAAGTAATCCATCTTCCATTTGTTGAGAGGTTGTTTTTTTTTTTTAAGATTACAGATGAGAGAGGTGATGACAAGCTGATTCCTTTTCACTGGGCCTGGCAGACCCATCTTAAGGTTGACAGCAAAGCCAAAGGATTTAGGTCATCAACTTTCTTCCCACCACCATGACAGGGTGGTGATCATGAGCTTGGGCGCTGGAGTGCACAGACAGGTTTTCTTCTCCAAATTGTCCATGATAGTAGCTGGGCAACTCAGCACATGGCTTCAACTTCTTCTAGGATTCAGACTTCTCACCTGTCAAATGGAAACAAAGTAACACCCCCCACCCCCCACCCCCCAACAGAGTGGCTGGAGGTTACAGTGAGTTCACACACATAGGGTACCCAGTTTAGTGTCTGATCCCTAAACAGTAGCAATTATTATTATCTTTGGTTCGCCCAGAGGAGACCCACATGCTGCTTGTTTTAATTCATTTCTTTTTTTACAACTCTATTCATTTACTTACTGATTTTGATGTGGACCATTTTTAAAGTCTTTATTGCATTTGCCACAATGTTGCCTCTGTTTTGTTTTGGGTTTTTGGTCACAAAGTGCGTGGGATCCTAGATTCCTGGTGTGAGGTCAAATCCACACCCCTTGCATCAGAAGGCTGTTTCGGAAAGTGAAGTCTTAACCACTGGACCAGCAGGGAAGACCCAGGATTGCTTGAATTAATTGAATGAAAGTCTTCATTTCTCTAAGAGGAAGACAGCCCTCTGCGTGCATGAGTGCTCACTCACTCAGTCCTGTCTGACTCTTTGTGTCCACATATATAGCCAGGCTCCTGTGTCCATGGAGTTTTCCAGGCAAGAAACACTGGAATGGGTTGCCATTCCCTTCTCCAAGG
The DNA here is from genome assembly GCA_006410735.1 of Raphicerus campestris. Taxonomy (NCBI): domain Eukaryota; kingdom Metazoa; phylum Chordata; class Mammalia; order Artiodactyla; family Bovidae; genus Raphicerus; species Raphicerus campestris. The sequence goes on along the minus strand of SJYW01053438.1, from coordinate 208,852 downwards.
GACCTTACTGACCCATGGGTTGAACCCAGGTCTTCTGCATTGCAGGCAGATTCTTTACCATTTGAGCCACCAGGGAAGCCCAAACAGCCCTTTAGTTCTGGGTAAATCAACAACCAACAATAATGATAATGATGATAATAATATCACATTTTTTTAACATAGATTATCTTTTTAAAATTTACTTTCAATTGGAAGATAATTGCTTTACAATATTGTGGTGGTTTCTGCCATACATCATAACATCACGTTTTTAACATGAAGCTCACGGTACAGTTTGAACACTTTGTCTCACAAACCGCAGCCTTGAGTCATTTTTTCCACTCTGGAGAAATTTCAGAAGAAAAGAAGCCTCATCCGTTGGCAAAATACAGAGTCAGAGGCAGCAGCTGTGTGGGTCTAGATGTCCTTGGATGGCTCCGGATAATTCTAACCTGAAGACGCACACGTGAACATTTATCAATGACTTAAAGCTGACTTAAATCAGGCTGCCCAGCACCCAGAAGCCGTAAACAGCCCTGCCTGGANAAGCCTCATCCGTTGGCAAAATACAGAGTCAGAGGCAGCAGCTGTGTGGGTCTAGATGTCCTTGGATGGCTCCGGATAATTCTAACCTGAAGACGCACACGTGAACATTTATCAATGACTTAAAGCTGACTTAAATCAGGCTGCCCAGCACCCAGAAGCCGTAAACAGCCCTGCCTGGATGCTTGGCCCTCCCTCGGTCCCTGGGAATGTATCCATAAGGCTCCAAGTGGGAGAGAAATGCCAGTCATTCCTTCACAGGCTTCGGGACAGTCACAGGTCAGATCAGTCACTGATGTCAGGGGAATCCACTCCCCCCCTCTCATCTAGAATTTCACAGCTGCTCACACTGGACACACAGACAGAAGTGCTGGGGTGGCAGTGGCGGGAGCTACCTTGCCTGTGACTGCAGGAGTGTTTGCTAAGTCTCTCAGTTGTGTCTGACTCTTTGCCACCCTATGGACCCGCCAGGCTCCTCTGTCCATGGAATTCTCCAGGCAAGAATACTGGAGTTCATAGCCATATCCTTCTCCAGGGGACCATCCTGACTCAGGGACCAAACCAGCACCTCTTATATCTCCTGCTTAGCAGACTATATATAAAATAGATTATCATCAAGGACCTAAGGACCTACTGAATAGCCAGGGAACAATACTCAATATCTTACAATAACCTATAATGGAAGAGATTTTTTTAAAAAAAGAATGTATAAATTTCCATATACGTGTGTCACTGAATCACTTTGCTGTACACCTGAAAGTGAAAGTCACTCAGTCGTGTTCTNACAATAACCTATAATGGAAGAGATTTTTTTAAAAAAAGAATGTATAAATTTCCATATACGTGTGTCACTGAATCACTTTGCTGTACACCTGAAAGTGAAAGTCACTCAGTCGTGTTCTACTCTTTGCAACTCCATGGACTATACAGTCCATGGAATCCTCCAGGCCAGAATACTGGAGTGGGTAGCCTTTCCCTTCTCCAGGGGATCTTCCCAACCCAGGGATGGAACCCAAGCTTCCCACTTTGCAGGCGGATTCTTTACCAGCTGAGCCACCAGGGAAACCCAAGAATACTGGAATGGATAGCCTATCCCTTCTCCAGGGGATCTTCCCAACCCAGGAATCAAACCACAGTCTCCTGCATTGCAGGTGGATTCTATACGAACTGAGCTATCAGGGAAGCCCTTGCTCAGTATATCCGTCCCCAGAAGGGGTGAGGGACACTCTGGCATGATTAGAAAAAAAAGAGAACCACCCGCCTCTTGGAAGCCCTGCTCCCATGCCAAACTCCTCCCTGACCTTGTCAGGCTCACATTCATCCACCCTCCCTCCTACACAAGTGCTCAGGGCCCCCCAGGGCAGCTTTGACCAGGGGACACAACCAGCCTTGGACAGACGGTGTGACCAGGAGAAGACAGACAACAAACACGGGGAGATCTAAACTGAAAGGTCATTGCAGAGACGGATGGTGCTGTGCGAAGGACAAAGCAGCTCTGTGACCCAGGGAGACCGGGCAGGGCTCTGGGCAGGTGCCCAGGGCCCCAGGGAAGGGCCCTCTGAAGAGGTGACATCTGAGCCGAAAAGCCCTGAGTGACCGAAGGAGCCAGATGGACCAAGACCGAGTTCTAGGTAGAGGCAGTGTTGGCCAGGCGATTCTCAGGGTCCTGGGCTTGACATGAAAATGTGAGATCTCATTCAAAGCGTATTAAGCACTTCACACTGAAGACAGCAGGGCATTAAACCAAGCATGAGGTCCCTCCAGCTCAGGCTGCTGTTTGACTGCGGGGGGTCATATGCCCACTGAGAGGACTCTAGGTGGAAGAAATAGCCCCACAGCCCTGAGTTTTGGCCGGACTTGGAGAGCTCTGGAATCAGGAAGAAAGCCAGTGTGCCTGGAGGACAGAGGGCAGGAGAAGTCAGAGGGTGTGTATGGAGGAAGGCAGATAGTGGTGGCCCCTGAGAGAGGTGTGGGGGCGTCCCAGGTGACTCAGTGGTAAAGAATGGACCTGCCAGTGCAGGAGACACCGGTTTGATCCCTGGGTCAGGAAGATTCCCACTCCAGTGTTCTCGCCTGGAAAATCCCATGGACAGAGGAGTTTGGCAGGCTATAGTCCATGAGGTCACAAAGAGTCGGACATGACTTAGCAAATGAGCCCAAAAGATGTGTGACCAGAGGCTTTGCAGGAGGGACACACTTGGTGTGATTAATATTTCTAAAGATCCGACTGACCGTGGGGTAGAGGCTAGTGTGTAGCAGGCCTGAGGGGAAGCGAAGAGCCAGGTTAGAAGGCAAAGATGGTGGTGGTGGAGACAGATGAACCAGGACTGCCCCCAGGACCTGAGGGTACTATCTCAGGCCTGCACTTATCCCTGTCCCCCACACCTGGGGTCTGAATCCTCCAGGTGCCCTGCACATACACACTTATCATTTAACTCCATCTCAACTCCCTCACCCACCGCCACCAGCATTGGAGAAGCCTACAGGCTGGCCCCATCAGTACCCTACCCAGTATCCTCCTCCCACCAGGACCAGGAAATCCTTTGTATTTCCGGTGTCCTGCAGAGTGCCTGGCACATGATGGTTTGTGCTCAATAACCAGTTGTCCAGTGCATGAATGAACTTAATTCATGTTTGAAAAAAAAAAAAAACAGGGCCCTGCTCCAACCAGGCAAATCTGAGCCTAGACCTTGACCTGAAAAAAAAGGCTTCTATTTCCAAACCCAGTATATTTCCCTCTCATTAGACGTCTTAAAAAAAAGAGAGAGAGAGAAAAGAAATCAGAAAAGGAAAGAGGAAAAGCTGACATCCGAGATTGCAGCACCCAAATTACAGCCTCTGACTACTGTTTATGCTATATTTGCCCTGTTTCCAGGCGTCATCATGGGGGACAAGGCTTAACATGCCAAATGGTCCCTCTGGCAGCAGCATCCCCAAGAGGAATGCTGCCCTCCTGCGCCCTCTCGTGGCCAGGATGCACACTGTATATGCTCCAAGCAATTTTTCCTAAGACCAGAAAGAATCAGGATGATTTTGATGATGAAAACTTAGAAGGAGGGGTGGGCTGCCAGAGAGCCCTGGGAGCTGAGTGTCTCTTGGGTTGGTGGCCTCCATTAACCCACAGCACGCCAGGCTCCTCTGTTCTTCACTATATCCCAGAGTTTGCTCAAATTTATGTCCATTGAGTCAGTGATGCTATCTAACCATCTCATCCTCTGCCGCTCCTCCTTTTTCCTTCAATCTGTCCCAGCATCAGGGTCTTTTCCAATGAGTTGGCTCTGTGCATCAGATAGCCAAAGTATTGGAGCTTCAGCTTAAGCGTCATTCTTTGCAATGAATATTCAGGATTGATTTCCCTTAGGATTGACTGGTTTAATTTCCTTGCTATCTATCCAAAGAACTCTCAAGTCTACTTTAGCACCACAGTTCAAAAGCATCAGTTCTTTGGCATTCAATCATTTTTACTGTCCAACTGTCATCCCCCAATCTCAGGGCTGCTCACATGTACACGGGTTGGAGGACAGCTCTCCTGGACAGGGAATAACAGCCCTCGCTGAAGGAAGACAGACACACTGAATCTTTACGTGGTTTCTTCTGGTCTCTTCACAGAGCTGTTTTATTTCCTCGCTGCATGGATGAGGTCTAGGAAAAACCCAGATCCACCATATAATTTGAAGCTAAGTACATGATGGATGCCCAGAGATTTAAAATTAGCCAAGTAAACTTAATACCGGGGCATTATGCTTGCTTTCAAGCGCCTGGATGTCTGTTAGGGAGGCCTCACTAGGGAAGGACTCTTGATAAAATAATCAGACTCTATCCTCCCTAGAAATTAAAAACAAGGACCCACTCTAAAGGGGGTCAGTTGTCTCAAATGTCCTTCAGCCAAAGCAATGAGTAGAGTTGGTTGTCCATGTGAGATTATTTTGTGGTTTGCACAAATTAAAGTGAGGTTTGGGGTGATTTCCCAAAAACAAATATGTATTTGCTGTTTTATAAACACATTCCACTCAGCTTTCAAAACTGAAGCTCTCCCCTGTGCTCTGGTAAGGGAGGTGATAGATGGAGTGGGGCAATGAAGAGGCTTGACTCATGGCACCTCCTCCAACTTCATGATGGGAAAAGAGATGATACCAATTCACATTAGAAGCTGGCATATGAGGGACTTTCCCGGTGGTCCAGTGGTAAAGAATCCCCCTTCCAATGCAACAACTCAGATTGGGGTTCTAAGAAACTTGACTGGGGAGCACAGAGCCCATACACTGCACGTGAAAGTGAAAGTGAAAGTGAAAGCCGCTCAGTCATGTCTGACTCTTTGTAACCCCGTGGACTGTACAGTCCATGGAATTCTCCAGGCCAGAATACAAGAGTGGGTAGCCTTTCCCTTCTCCAGGGGATCTTCCCAACCCAGGGATCAAACCCAGATCTCCCACACTGTAGGTGGATTTTTTTACCAGCTGAGCCACAAGGGAAGCCCAAGAATACTGGAGTGGGCAGCCTATCCCTTCTCCAGTGTATCTTCCCAACCCAGGGATCAAATCAGGGTCTCCTGCAATGCAGGCGGATTCTTTACCAGCTGTGGGGCAAATAAGCCCTTGTACCACAACTACTGAGCCCATGAGCTCTAAAGCAGGGGACCCTAACCCCCAGGCTACACAGCAGGAGGTAAGTGGAGCAAGCAAGTGAAGTTTCATCTGTATTTACAGACACTCCCCTTGTTCACATTACCAAATAACCACAATGAAGTAGTAATAAAGTGCACAATAGATGTAACGTGCTTGAATCCTCTCAAAATCATCTCCCACCCCACACCCACCCCAGTCTGTAGAAGAACTTTGTTCCATGAAACCAGTCCCTGGTGTCAAAAAAGTTGAGAACAGTTGGTCTGGAGCACTTGAGCCACAACTAGAGAAATCTACATGCTGTAATGAAGACTAGCACAGCCACACACCAAAAAATGCCCAGACTATTAGGGAATGCTTATTCTTGTGCTCTTTATTTGCATTTTTTCATTTACTTCCTACAACTTAATGAGGCAGGTCTTATTATCTCCACTAAATGAAGAGGCTGAGGCTGAGCCTGGTTAGGTCACGTGACCATGATCATGCAGGAGGAACAATTACAGAACCTGGATTAAAAATCCGGGTCGGCAGAATGGATGCACTAGCATCCTGCACTATTTTATCCCAGAGTAGAGTGGAATCTGTCTTCACTGGGAGCTCAGCTGCAATGCAGGAGACCCTGGTTCAATTTCTGGATTGGGAAGATCCCCTGGAGAACGGATAGGCTACCCACTCCAGTATTCTTGGGCTTTCCTGGAGGCTCAGACGGTAAAGAATCCACTTGCAATGCCAGAGACCTGGGTTCGATCCCTGGGCTGGGCAGATCCTCTGGAGGAGGGCATGACAACCCACTCCAGTATTCTTGCCTGGAAGAATTTCACAGACAGAGGAGCCTGGTGGACTATAGTCTGTGAGGTCACAAAGAATCAGACGTGACTGAGCAACTAAGCACAGCACAGAGTGGAATTCACCAGATGTTACACCTCAGATCCTGCTCTCTGATGAAACTGCAAGGAGCCAGTCAATCACGTTTTTATTGCCCTTTCGCAGAGTCCAAAGGGTCGGACACGACTGAGCAACTTCACTTTCACTTTTCAAGGGAGGAAGAGGAGAAGGCAGTGGCAACCCACTCCAGTACTCTTGCTGGAAAAATCCCATGGTCAGAGGAGCCTGGTAGGCTGCAATCCATGGGGTCACGAAGAGTCGGACACGACTGAGCGACTTCACTTTCACTTTTCACTTTCATGCACTGGAGACGAAAATGGCAACCCACTCCAGTGTTCTTGCCTGGAGAATCCCAGGGACAGTGGAGCCTGGTGGGCTGCTGTTTATGGGATCTCACAGAGTCGGACACGACTGAAGCGACTTAGCAGCAGCAGCAGCAGCAGTGTGCAAACAAGTGAGAAGTAGATTGCATCTGTAATCTGCTGCTGTATAACATGTGCTAAGTCACTTCAGCTGTGTCTGCCTCTTTGCAACCCCATGGACAACAGCCTCGCTCTTAAACCCCATGCCAAAGGCCATTCAGTTAATAATGTTGAAAGAGATGAATTCAAAAGTAACTTCTGATTTATATAAAGGAAAGAAAGCCTGAATAAGTAAAGTTCTTGGACCATAGCAAGTCTTAGGAAAAAAACGTAATCCCCACAGTAATTAGAGGGTAAGTAGTAGAATGGGGTTTCCCAGGTGGCGTAGTGGTAAAGAACCCACCTGCCAATGCAGGAGATGCAAGAGATGCAGCTTCAATACCTAGGTCAGGAAGATCCCCTGGAGGAGGAAATGACACGCACTCCAGTATTGTTGCCTGGGAAATCCCACGGACAGAGGAGCCTGGTGGGCCACAGTCCATGGGGCTGCAAAAATTCAGACATGACTGAGCTCATATGCAATTCCCACAGTATTTTTTCTGGGTCTTAAGAATAAACTTAGGGTTGAAGAAAGGAACAGCATCTTGCAAAATAAATCATTGGTTTTCAGGAGGCAGAAGCTTAGGCCAGGACATGGCTTCCATTTCAGCATAAGGTTGCTTCTCACTCCCATTCACTTCTGTAATTGCTGCTTCTGTGGCTAAAACAAGGGCTATGCATGAGATCTGAGCAAAGCAGGAGTAAGCTGAGAATGCTGCTCCCTAAACGACCGACACTGGAGGCTCGCACAGCAGTCAGTGCAGATGGCTTGTTGGCTGTCAGCTCCAGGAAGTGGGGTTGGGTTCATACTGTACTTCCCAGACGCAGAGTTTGTTTGCTTATGAGACAAACAAATGAAAAGCCAAGAGACAAGATGCTTAGAGACTTAATGCTTCCACTCAAACTGTGGGCTGCCTGGGAGCAAGGGCCCACTTGCTGGTGTCTCCCTGCCTCTGAGGCCATCCCCAGTGCCCAACAACTGTGGCCCTCTGGCTACATCAACTCATTTCAACGTCCAATCCAAACTAGAAACTAACAGTTACAAGAGCACCAATTATGCATCAAACCCAGGGCAGGGCTTATGGAGAGACATGGAAGACAAGGAGAGGCAAGGTCTGATGGAGAGATAAAAGGGAGATAAAATCTCATGGGGAGAGACTTCCATAGTGGTCCAGTGGTGAAAACTTCACCTTCCAATGCAAGGGATGCAGACTTCACTGGTATAGTAGTGAGCACAGCTGCCTTTCAATGCAAGGTGTGAGAGTTCAATCCCTGATCCAGGAGCTAAGTAAGATCCCACATGCCTAGCAGCCAAAAAACCAAGACTTAAAGCAGAAGCGATATTGTAACAAATTCAACAAAGACTTTAAAAAAAATATCTCATGGAGACACAAAGAGGCGTAAGGGAGCACCTACCCTGTGGGAAGTTGGTGTGGGGCTTTCATTTGTCCTCAATGTGCTGGCTTCAGTCTTGGGACGATTCAGGCATCATGGCACAGAATGTTAGGGTGGCTTGCAGGAGACAGGCTAAGAGGCACTGGCCACGAGGTGTTTGTTCTTCAGAGTGAGGGGGAAGCCCAGGAGGCTGGGTTGAGGAGAGAAACTTTTAGTGGGAACATGAGATCTGAGGAACCGAGAAGATGCTCTCCAGGGTTTCCCAACCCTCATTCTCACATGATTTTTGCAATATTTAACTACAGTCTGTGTACTACTATTGACTTAAAACTTTCATTAAACTGAATCATTTTTTAACATATAAATTGATTCCTCTTTAAAGGAAACTTTATGCCACGCAGTAAATGGAAATCCAGTAACACTTTCCATGTAGAATGTGGCCGTAAGATAAAGATCATGAAAATTAAACAGTATTAAATTCTAGTCAGATACTGTTGTTGGCAAAGTCTCTGACTCTTAACAGGTGTTACAGAGGTAACACAAGAATGCTTAATTCACACGTTCTCCTTGACATAATCCAAAGATTGGAAATTAACTGGATTCCTCTTGCAGGAGTTTGGCAAATCAGCTCCTCTGAAGGCCCTGCACATCACACTATAAGTAGACTCCAGCAAGATTACATATAATCGCTAGGTTTGTATGAATGGAGAGTAACAGAAACTCAGCTGTTGCTTAGGGTCAGGGAAGGGTGTCAACTAGAATGAGGAATCACTCTGCAGAACAATTTAGCATTATCTCACAAAGTTAGTGTCTTTGTTCAATCTGGCTGTATAATAAACTACCATAGGTTGGGGGGCTTATAAACAACAGAAGTCTTTTCTCCCCACCACATTTCTGGAGGCGGTGATATCCAAGATCAAGGTGTGGGCAGATTCAGGGTTGGTGAAATGGCTCTTTTGTTATGTCCTCTGTTATTTGGGCAGTAATCCCATTCATGACCTAGTCACCTCCCAAAGACCCCACCTCCAAACACCATTACTTGGGGAAATAGGTTTCACCACATGAATTTTGCAGAGACACAAACATTTAGTCCATGGCAGTTACATAGGCATATTCAGTGACTTCCCTGCTGGTCCGGTGGCTAAGAATCCACATTCCCAGTGCAGGGGACCTGAGTTCAATCCCTGGTCGGGAACTAGATCCCACATGCTGTAAATAAGAGTTTATCCAGCATGCCGCACCAAAGATTCCACATGTGACAACTAAAATACCCAGGGTAGCCAAATAAATATATATATTAAAAAAAAAAAACCCTGCACATGAAAATGCACATTCCCTATAATCTAGTAATTCCATTCTTAAATTTATACCAGTGTTTTTCAGACTTCAGTGAGTATCAGATTTCCCTGAAGGACTTGTTAAAACCCAGTTTATCAGCCCCGCAGCTCAGAGTTTTCAGTTCAATAGGTCTGGTTGGGGAATCTGCATTTCAAGCAAGTTCCCAAGTGATGGTGCTGATGGTCCAGGGACCACACTCTGGGATGAATCAGTTTAGAGAAATTCTCAGTTGTGGGCACCAAAAGACATGTACACTAATGTTCAGAGAAGCACTGTTCATAACTGCAAAAAATGAAAAACCCAACCCAATGTCCATCAATAGGAGCTAAAAAAATAAACTGGCCCACAGAATGGAATATTACATAGCAGTGAAAATGGGTGAACAATATTACATGCAACCACAGGGATGAATATGAATACTGTAATTCTGAACAACAAACAAAAAAAAAGAAGCAAATTAAGCAAAAGGAGAAGGGGGCAGCAGAGGATGAGATGGTTAGAGAGCATCACTGACTCAATGGACATGAATTTGAGCAAACTCCAGGAGATAGAGAAGGACAGAGGAAACTAGTGGGCTAGAGTCCATGGGGTCAAAAGAGTTGGACATGACTTAATGACTGAACCACAGAAGCCTCACTTTTATCTAGAATTTGGGATTGTGCTCAGTCACTAAGCTCTGTCCAACTCTTTGCAACCCCATGGACAATAACTCACCGCACTCTTTGGTCCATGGAATTATCCAGGCAAGAATACTGGAGTGGGTTACCTTTGCCTTCTCAAGGAGATCTTCCCAACCCAAGGATCAAAGCCAATAGTAGGTAGGTTCTTTACTATCGAGCCACCAGGGAAGCACCAGATATCGGGATCTGAGGGACTGAAACACTCTAGTTATCACTAACTCAGTCTCTCCTTGTTTGGAACAGGCCCATAACATCTATCTGTGCTCTTTAGGGAAATGCTCGATTTCTCAGGATTTCTGTTGCTGGATGATATCTGGATGCAAGGGAAGTTTTCACATCTCATGAGGACAATGTCTGTGGCTATGAAATACTATGTGAATGTTCTGGCTTTGTCCTTTGGGGCATCCTCTTTGCCTCTGGGCAGTAGCCTCAATGCTTGCTGCATAGACTGGTGATATTATTGGTCCTTCCTGCTGTTAAGCCACAAGCTGACATCTGCTGTTGCTATTGATGCTCAGCTCTGCCATTTGCCCTGGTCAAAGGGTCACTGCTGTCTGAGGTCTTCAGAGCCTGACTTGGGTTTTTATCAAGACCACTGGTCCTCTCAGTATCTCTTTCCTTGGAGCGGACATGAGGGTCTCTCTCTGTGGGGAGCCAGCTGTGTCATATCAGGACCACTTACCTAGAACCTCTCCAGACAGCTCCCTCCACCGTATTTCTTCTTCCTAGCCATGTTGGATGTTTCCGGTCATGGCGGGGTCCAGCCCCGGTGTATCCAGGGTGATTAGAAGGTGGGGACGGAATCGGCATCCTAGGAAAAACTTATTTAATTGCAGATAGAGAGGGACTAGGAATTTAGCAGAGAAAAAGAGGCTGAATAACTTGGTTAACATAGGGTGCTAATCACCACCTACGTAGGCCACAGGCTTCTTCCCGTTCTTCCGAAGGAGAGGAGGCACTGAGGCCCCNGACACCACTGAGCGACTGAACTGAACTGAACTGATAGTCAGTTTCATCCTCCAACCCCATTGAAGGCACACACACACACACACACACACACACACACACACACAAGCTGCTAAATGGTCATACCAGTAGAATATAGATCTTTGACTCACTGGGATCATACCAATGGTAAATTGGTTGGGATTACCTCTAATTTGTTAACATGTATGACCTTAAATTCATGGGAATCCAAGGCTAATGCTTCAAATCTATCCCTGTAGATGTCAAGACCATAAATGAGTGCCACAAATCCACTGAGTTCCATACCAATCGCTCTCTCTAAGGGTAATAATAGGCACAGTTCATAAAAGCACCCAGCCTTGTCTCATAATTATCAGGTTAGTCATTTTTAGTATGATTTAACTGTTCCCATNATGAGTGCCACAAATCCACTGAGTTCCATACCAATCGCTCTCTCTAAGGGTAATAATAGGCACAGTTCATAAAAGCACCCAGCCTTGTCTCATAATTATCAGGTTAGTCATTTTTAGTATGATTTAACTGTTCCCATGGAGAAGGAAATGGCAACCCACTCCAGTGTTCTTGCCTGGAGAATCCCAGGGATGGTGGAGCCTAGTGGGCTGCCATCTATGGGGTCGCACAGAGTTGGACACGACTGAAGCGACTTAGCAGCAGTAGCAGCAGCAACTGTTCCCAACGTAGAAGAGCCTTTAAACCTAAATGACCATAGCCTGGTGTTAACTATGTAGATCCTTCCCATAACTGTGGGAGTTTTCCTTTTAATAGATGAGAAGTTAATTTTTTAGAGACTTAGCTCATCACTCTAATTGAGTTTAAATGACCCTCCAATTCTTTGGCCACCTCATGCGAAGAGTTGACTCACTGGAAAAGACTCTGATGCTGGGAGGGATTGGGGGCAGTAGGAGAAGAGGACGACAGAGGATGAGATGGCTGGGTGGCATCACTGACTTGATGTACATGGGTTTAGGTGAACTCCGGGAGGTGGTGATGGACAGGGAGGCCTGGTGCGCTGCAATTCATGGGGTCTCAAAGAGTTGGACACGACTGAGTGACTGGACTGAACTGAACTGAAGAGAAAACTTAAACCTATGGCCAGCATCAGGGAAGATATTATTAATTGGCCAGGTGAGAGGATCCCATCTAGTAATAGCATGAATAGATAGAACAGGACTAAACATTCATCTAAAATAAATTTCCTAGGGGGTATCCAATCAGTACTCTGGAGAACAGAAATCCACCTAGAGAACAGGTAACCCAGAAGTACTAGGCACAGGTGATTGGCCACAACCCAACAACTGGATTGAGTTTTAAACTAGCATAGAATCATGTCCATGATAGAAAACATGTGATTGATAGACATAGGTCCAAGGAATCAAGAAAACATTATAAATGATCATAAAAGTCAGATCAGCATCTTGGGAAAGCTGTCTACTTCTGATATCATCTTCTTCTTTTCCTAGTGTAGTTTCCTCAGTTTGAGTGTTGTTTTAAGGTGAGTTTGTGGTCAGCAGGCCTCTCTATGGACCAGTCCAGCATAGGGGCCTTTGGAAGTGGGAGTTAACCCAAGTCAATTTCCCTGGTCATGAGCTAGTTAAGAGTACCTGATAGAAAGGTCCTTCCATCCAGGTTGGAGACAGTTCCTTAAATTAGGTCTTCTTCCAGTCTTGATTGAAGGTCATGTAGGAGGCATCTGATCTTCTATCCAAAGATAGATTACTGAGATAATCTTCAGAAACAACCCTAGAGTGTCCTTTAATAATTCAATTAAATTTTATATTAATATACCCTGACAGCAAAGAACTATCCAGGAAATGAGTCTTAGTAAATATAGACCTCCATTAACAAACTGGAATTTAACATTCATCGAAACATCTCTTTCTTTCTAAAATCACTGTCATTTTTACATCATTCCTAATTAAGACCTGTTTGTAATATAGGCCTGGTCTCAATAAACTAAGCCTGATGGTTTATATAACCATAATTGATCATAGACTTTTTTACTTTGCTGAGAATTTATAGTCTCAGACTGAATTTTTAAAACAAAACCTTTCATGGCTAGGAAAGTCATAAAAAGGCTTATCACAGATTTTGCCCAATAGATCTAAGTAAATTCCTCCCTTCTCAAGGTCTCCAAAATTCCTTAAGATTTCTATACCTGTTATTGAGATAACCTTCCTAACTTACAATGTGGGAGACCCTGGTTCGATCCCTAGGTTGCAATGATCCCCTGGAGAAGGAAATGGCAACCCACTCCAGTACCCTTGCCTGGAAAATCCTATGGACGGAGAAGCTTGGTAGGCTACCGTCCATNTAACCTTCCTAACTTACAATGTGGGAGACCCTGGTTCGATCCCCAGGTTGCAATGATCCCCTGGAGAAGGAAATGGCAACCCACTCCAGTACCCTGCCTGGAAAATCCTATGGACGGAGGAGCTTGGTAGGCTACCGTCCATGGGGTCACAAAGAGTCAGACACGACTGAGCGACTCCACTTTCATTTTCCTATCTTATAAAGTTAGTGGAAGCATCCAATCTCTGGAGGGTTCAGAGAGAGAGAAAAGATAAATGTTTCAACTTGTTTCAGTTCAGTTCACTTCAGTCACTCAGTCGTGTCTGACTCTTTGCAACCCCATGAATCACAGCACGCCAGGTCTCCCTGTCCATCACCAACTCCCAGAGTTCACTCAGATTCACGTCCAACAAGTCAGTGATTCCATCCAGCCATCTCATCCTCTGTCGTCCCTTTCTCCCCCTGCCCCAATCCCTCCTAGCATCAAAGTCTTTTTCAATGAGTCAAGTCTTCACATGAGGTGGCTAAAGTACTGGAGTTTCAGCTTTAGCATCATTTCTTCCAAAGAAATCCTAGGGTTAATCTTCTTCAGAATGGATTGGTTGTATCTCCTTGCAGTCCAGGGGACTCTCAAGAGTCTTCTANACAGTCCACCTCTCACATCCATACATGACTACTGGAAAAACCATAGCCTTGACTAGTCGGACCTTAGTCGGCAATTAATGTCTCCACTTTTGAATATACTATCTAGGTTGGTCATAGGGGCTTCCCTGGTGGCGCAGATGTTAAAGCGTCTGCCTCCGATGTGGGAGATCCGGATTCGATCCCTGAGTCGGGAAGATCCCCTGGAGAAGGAAATGGTAACCCACTCCAGTATTCTTGCAGATTTTGGAGCTCAGAAAAATAAAGTCTGACACTGTTTCCACTGTTTCCCCATCTATTTCCCATGAAGTGATGGGACCGGATGCCATGATCTTCGTTTTCTGAATGTTGAGCTTTCAGCCAACTTTTGCACTCTCCTCTTTCACTTTCATCAAGAGGCCCTTTAGCTCTTATTCACCTTCTTCATAAGGGTGATGTCATCTGCATATCTGAGGTTATTGATATTTCTCCCAGCAATTTTGATTCCAGCTTGTGTTTCTTCCAGTCCAGCGTTTGTCATGATGTACTCTGCATATAAGTTTTACCCAAACATATCAGAATTTTAGAAACTCCATACAGTTTCTAGGATATCTATATTAGGAACATTTACTTTGGCCACCTCATGCGAAGAGTTGACTCATTGGAAAAGACTCTGATGCTGGGAGGGACTGGGGGCAGTAGGAGAAGGAGACGACAGAGGATGAGATGGCTGGTTGGCATCACTGACTCGATGGACATGAGTCTGAGTGAACTCCAGGAGTTGGTGATGGACAGGGAGGCCTGTCGTCCTGTGATTCATGGGGTCGCAAAGAGTCGGACACAACTGAGCGACTGAACTGAACTGAACTGAACCATACAATATAACCCAAAACTTATTACCTACTTGACAATATTTCCCCTGTAATTCTATATACAAAACAAACCTAATTAGTGTAATATGTCTCTTTGGGATGTTTCAGGGGCCATCTGAAGCATCCCAAAGTTAGCTAGAAATCGTCTTCATTAGAGTGATTTAGGAAGCTTTATCAGTAAATGTCAAAAAGTTTTAGAACACTCAGTCAGATAGGCTTATAAGCCATTGTGAAACAATACTATTCACTTAGCAAAAGTAACAATAGGGATTTCAGAACAAATCATTTAAGAGATAAAGAAACTTAAATCTATTATCAAAGGCAGTTCAATATCTGAAGAAAAGGTGTCCTCTTAACAAAGAGAAAAGCTAAATTCAAGTTTTTGCACCAGCTTACTTTAAAGGTAAACTTAATTAACTTTATTTTAAACTTAGTCCTAACCATATGTGAAACTCTTTCCTCATGGTTCACTTTTCACAAACCTTATCACTTTCTGTACCCATTACTGTGCTCTTCCATTCTAAAAAGCCACCTGTAAGTCAGGCTTACTTCCTTTNTAATTAACTTTATTTTAAACTTAGTCCTAACCATATGTGAAACTCTTTCCTCATGGTTCACTTTTCACAAACCTTATCACTTTCTGTACCCATTACTGTGCTCTTCCATTCTAAAAAGCCACCTGTAAGTCAGGCTTACTTCCTTTTCCCCTTACAAAATGCAATTCCATTCCTCATACCTTCTTTACTGAAAACACACTTTCTACTTCCCTTAAGCAACAAAAAACTGACTTTTATATTAGCATTTTTATATTGGTGAGCTTAAATACCAGTGAATAATTTCTAAAAATCGTTGTTTTCTTAGAGAGAACATTTTAGGATGGCACCAAGCATTATTTATTTTTAATCCCAAATCTCCTTAGTTTCTCTGTAAGAGGTCGTTAGTGTTTAGTAGTAAATGTTTCAAAATCTTATTTTATTTGGAAATGACTTAGCTATTCAATAGACTTTCAACACTTAGTATAGCACATCCTTAGAAGTTCAAGTTACCCCAATCTGGACAGACTATTTTAGAAAGACGTTCCTAATGCAGTTATTCTTAATAGAGTTTATCTAAATGCTCATATCTCATTTACATTTTTGACAAGTTTCTTCACTCAAGGTAATTTCCTTGCTGACAAAATTGTAACAGATATAATAATATTTAACTTATATTAAATCTAGGTACAATGAAAATATTCTGCTTAATGTTAATTACTCTTAGACATGTCTACATTATTTAAATCAAAAACATTAATATCAGGTATTTAACACTGAATATTTCTCAGTTCACATGAACCTGAAATTCATTTAGGTTAATTTCTCTTATATTTAGAATTATTTGATTTGTAAGTGCTTACTTTTTTTTTTAAGGCCAATCAGATTAGAGCTCATTTACAAACTGATCTCAGCAATCAGCAATATTATTTAAAAAAAAAAAAAAAAGACACACACTGAGACATACATACATCCAAACAGACACAGGAGATCCTATAGCTTCGTTTTCCAAACTTAGTTATGAATAAAAATGGTTGGAATAAGATTTTAAAAGGCTTTGTTCCCCTCTCTTTTTTTTTTTTTTGCTTTTGGTTTCAGGAATTAGATGTGGTCTAGATAAGCGATCCAAAGAGCTTTGGTCTAAAGGTATGTTTAGTTCAGTCGCTCAGTGTCTGACTCTTTGTTACCCAATGGACCACAGCACACCAAGCCTCCCTGTCCATCACTTATAGGAGGAGTTATTGCCTCAGGACAAGAATTCTTAAGGAGACAATTTTTTCTTCAAAAAAAATTGAAGCTTCCTCTGGAGTCTAAAGAATATTGTGACCAGATTGTCAAAAATTGTATTTTTTGGTGTGTGTGTGACCATAGTTTTATAGTCAAAATTTAGACCTGATAGTGCTCTACTTGGCTCTGATAACAAGGACAGATTGGCACCACCAAGGATTGTCCCTCTGGGGAAGTAGGGGTCTTAGTTTGATCAGCCCCAGGCTGTTNTTGGTGATGGACAGGGAGGCCTGTCGTCCTGTGATTCATGGGGTCGCAAAGAGTCGGACACAACTGAGCGACTGAACTGAACTGAACTGAACCATACAATATAACCCAAAACTTATTACCTACTTGACAATATTTCCCCTGTAATTCTATATACAAAACAAACCTAATTAGTGTAATATGTCTCTTTGGGATGTTTCAGGGGCCATCTGAAGCATCCCAAAGTTAGCTAGAAATCGTCTTCATTAGAGTGATTTAGGAAGCTTTATCAGTAAATGTCAAAAAGTTTTAGAACACTCAGTCAGATAGGCTTATAAGCCATTGTGAAACAATACTATTCACTTAGCAAAAGTAACAATAGGGATTTCAGAACAAATCATTTAAGAGATAAAGAAACTTAAATCTATTATCAAAGGCAGTTCAATATCTGAAGAAAAGGTGTCCTCTTAACAAAGAGAAAAGCTAAATTCAAGTTTTTGCACCAGCTTACTTTAAAGGTAAACTTAATTAACTTTATTTTAAACTTAGTCCTAACCATATGTGAAACTCTTTCCTCATGGTTCACTTTTCACAAACCTTATCACTTTCTGTACCCATTACTGTGCTCTTCCATTCTAAAAAGCCACCTGTAAGTCAGGCTTACTTCCTTTTCCCCTAACAAAATGCAATTCCATTCCTCATACCTTCTTTACTGAAAACACACTTTCTACTTCCCTTAAGCAACAAAAAACTGACTTTTATATTAGCATTTTTATATTGGTGAGCTTAAATACCAGTGAATAATTTCTAAAAATCGTTGTTTTCTTAGAGAGAACATTTTAGGATGGCACCAAGCATTATTTATTTTTAATCCCAAATCTCCTTAGTTTCTCTGTAAGAGGTCGTTAGTGTTTAGTAGTAAATGTTTCAAAATCTTATTTTATTTGGAAATGACTTAGCTATTCAATAGACTTTCAACACTTAGTATAGCACATCCTTAGAAGTTCAAGTTATCCCAATCTGGACAGACTATTTTAGAAAGACATTCCTAATGCAGTTATTCTTAATAGAGTTTATCTAAATGCTCATATCTCATTTACATTTTTGACAAGTTTCTTCACTCAAGGTAATTTCCTTGCTGACAAAATTATAACAGATATAATAATATTTAACTTATATTAAATCTAAGTACAATGAAAATATTCTGCTTAATGTTAATTACTCTTAGACATGTCTACATTATTTAAATCAAAAACATTAATATCAGGTATTTAACACTGAATATTTCTCAGTTCACATGAACCTGAAATTCATTTAGGTTAATTTCTCTTATATTTAGAATTATTTGATTTGTAAGTGCTTACTTTTTTTTTTAAGGCCAATCAGATTAGAGCTCATTTACAAACTGATCTCAGCAATCAGCAATATTAAAAAAAAAAAAAAAAAAAGACACACACTGAGACATACATACATCCAAACAGACACAGGAGATCCTATAGCTTCGTTTTCCAAACTTAGTTATGAATAAAAATGGTTGGAATAAGATTTTAAAAGGCTTTGTTCCCCTCTCTTTTTTTTTTTGCTTTTGGTTTCAGGAACTAGATATGGTCTAGATAAGCGATCCAAAGAGCTCTGGTCTAAAGGTATCAGTTTAGTTCAGTCGCTCAGTGTCTGACTCTTTGTTACCCAATGAACCACAGCACACCAAGCCTCCCTGTCCATCACCTATAGGAGGAGTTATTGCCTCAGGACAAGAATTCTTAAGGAGACAATTTTTTCTTCAAAAAAATTGAAGCTTCCTCTGGAGTCTAAAGAATATTGTGACCACATTGTCAAAAATTGTATTTTTTGGTGTGTGTGTGACCATAGTTTTATAGCCAAAATTTAGACCTGATAGTGCTCTACTTGGCCCTGATAACAAGGACAGATTGGCACCACCAAAGACTGTCCCTCTGGGGAAGTAGGGGTCTTAGTTTGATCAGCCCCAGGCTGTTGATTGCAGGAGGAAGTCCTGGATGTAAGGGAACTTCAGTTCATTTTCCTATCATATGTCAATAAAGATATAATATTTTTATGCCATTTTTCTTGTCACTGCATCATAGCTATAGATTGACCAATCCAAAAGAAAATTTTTTTTTCCCAAGGGTTTCCCAGGTGGAGTGTGGAACCTTACAATGAGTAAAATTTCCACATTAGCTTAAACAGTTTATACCAGACGTCTGTGCACTCAAACCAAACCAACAAACCAAACTGAACCAGAACTTCCCCAGCCAGAAGTCACACTCCAAATGAAGCAAAAGGCAAAGAGATGACCAGAAATCAAAAACCAAGTGGCAAGAGTGCCCCCCCCCAAATGGGAAAGTGATGCCCAGAAATCAAAAACCAAACGGCATAAATGTCAAATGTGACTTCCCAGTTCAGCTAGACCTGTGACCTGGCAAAGTCAATGCTAGCAGCCTTTTTAAAATTTTGATACAGTTTTAAGCAATTTCTTGTTGATTTTCTGTGAAGAAGTTACTCTATCATTTCTTGTTTTAGAAGCTTCTAGATACCAGTCAAAGTAAGCATGGCCAGCCTTTTCTAATTGTGCGCACACACAAAAATATCGTTTGGAATATCAAAAGAACCCCAACTTGGCCATTTTAGGTTGAGATCTCTTTTAGTATAATTTCTCTAATTAACTAGGTACTTGCAACTATGAGCTCCGTACCTATTGTACATGAATCTGGCTAGTGTTAGTCAGAAGCTGGCTTTCTGACACCCCTTTGTCTCTCTTTTTGAGAGACTGTTTCCCATTTTAAGCTGAATTTGTCAGGGATAAAAGTCACTGTGATCTTAGGTTGTGGGCCCATGAGCTCCTTGTGTGTTTAACTCCTCCAGCAGTCACCTCAGAGTCATTTCAGCTCCTGTTACGAGTCTCAGACTCTGCCTCAGACTCTGCCGATTCTTATGTGCAACCCCTGGACCAGCAAGCATTTTAATTAATGAGTGGGTTTTCCTATGGGACCACTGCATGGTGTGAGGACTAGGCCTCCAACACTCTGGTAAATTTCTGAGTCACCTGAGAAAATGAAACCGGCCAGGAGGAGTCTTGTCCCTTTTCTTCAGAGCAAAGCTCTCATTTATTTTCCTCATTTTTATCCTGACAAATTCTATAATGGCAGTCAAATTGAGGAAAAGTGTCAGATCAGCCTTTTACTTAACCACTCAGGCAAGACCATTCAGTCCCCTACAATGGAGCGATCTCAGCATCTTTCAGCTGAGTCCTGGGTATGCCTCGATTTTTTTCCAGTTGAGCCCTCCCTGACCCAGTAACTTTCCACTGGGTGGGCAATTCTCCTGGCATCTTTTAGCTAGCCCCTCACCCAGTATCTTTTGACCAGGTGGGAATTTCTCAGTATCTTTCAACCAAGTCCCACTCAGTGTCTAGACCATAAGTGGTCATGCCCGAGATGTTTCACCCACCCCCCACACCCACCCAGTATCTTTCCTACTAGGAGGGGGCAGGTAACCTGCCCCACCTCCAAATAAAACTCAGAATCTCAACCAATATGGGAGATTCAAGAACNCACATCCCCCTCCTCCCCGCCGCCACCAGTGTCTTTCCTACCAGTAAGAGGAAAGTAACTTGCTCCACTGCCAGATAAAACTCAGAATCTCAGCCAATACAGGAGATTCAAGAACCACGAAAGACCCAAATTCGTCTGCACTCCCCGAGGAGGCTGATGGGTGCAAGGGGCTGCTGCTGGTACCAAAGTTCCGGTTCCTCCTGGAGTCCAGTCGAAGGAAGGAAGTCCACTCTGGGTCACTTCCTCGGTTGATAGTTGTGGGTTAAGTTTTTATTTGGGGCAAAATTTTAACTTAACTCACAACTCTCAAGTTGTACATCTTTTTTTTTTTTTTTTAGTCAACCTAGGTTTGTCAGGAGACAAGTAGATGGTCTGCTAGTCCCGTCTCTTTGACAATTTTCCACAGTTTGTTGTGGTCTACACATCAAAGTCTTTTGTGCAGTCAATGAAGCAGAAGTAGATGTTTTTCTGAAATTCCCTGGCTTTCTCCATGATCCAACAAATGTCAGCAATTTGATCTCTGATTCCTCTGCTTCTTCAAAACCCAGCTTGTACGTTTGAGAGCTCTCAGCTCACACACTGCTGAAGCGTAGCTTGAAGGATTTTGAGCATAATCTTACTAGCATGTGAAATGAGTGCAACTGTACTGTAGTTTGAACATTCTTATTAAACAACTACTAATTCGCCCGTTATTCTTTCAGTTTGTTTAGTTGCAAGTAAAAGTGTTAGTCGCTCAGTCGTGTCCAATTCTTTGTGACCCATGGACTATATATAACATCCCAGGCTCCTCTGTCCATGGAATTCTCCAGGCAAGAATACTGGAGTGGGTTGCCATTCTCTTCTTCAGGGGATCTTCCCAACCCTGGGATCAGAGCCGGGTCTCCTGTATTGCAGGAAGATTCTTTACCATCTGAGCCACCAGGTTGGATGTACTCAAAAAACAATTTGGAAAATAAAAGTGTTTCTTATTTCAAGACAGCTTTGCCAATGTAGTTAAATAAATTGATTTTATCTGATCACACACTTTTCATATATTTTCACAAAACCCCACCGTGCTGTGAACTATGTTCATTGAATTAATGGGAAATCTCTGCTAGGAAACTTAATTGTTAACACCAGCTCTTTATCAAACCAGACTTTTCTTCTGTCAGGAGTCTAACTTTATTTCAGTACAAAATGATGAATTATTACACATCTTGAGAATTCTGATTGTTCTGAATTCTAATTCTGACATGGATTTATGGATCTGGCGGGAGTCTTGTCCATGAGTTTGGCTCCTGTTTGAAACAAGGAGTCCTTGCTTCTCTGCATCCTCCCTCTGCTTTTGTCTCTCAGGGATCTCCTTCAGAGCCATGAATCTGGGTCAAGAGCCACAGCATAGAAGAGGCCAGGTCATAAAATTGAATCAGTCATCACTCTGGCCAGGAGACCCGGCTTCAGTCCCTGGGTTGGGAAGATTCCCTGGAGAAGGGTATGGCAGCCCACTCCAGTATTCTTGCTTAGAGAATTCCATGGACAGAGGAGCTGGCAGGCTACAGTCCATGGGGTTGCGAAGAGTCAGCCATGACTGAGTGACTAACACTAATGCTTCCGTTCAGTTCAGTTGACCAGTTGTGTCTGACTTTGCCACCCCATGGACTGCAGCATGCCAGGCTTCCCTGTCCATCACCAATTCCCAGAGCTTGCTCAAACTCACATCCATCAAGTTGGTGATGCCATCCAACCATCTGACACTAACACTTAACACTGCCCAATACAAATTCAGAATAACCTAACTGGGATCAAAATACCCCAATTCTAAAGCTAGGTTTCACCCTTCATAGCAATATCCCTACAACAAGAAAAACCATAAACTCTTCGGTGGGTTTATGGTGTTTTAGTATATGTGCTGCCAAAGTGAGCACCTGGGATTATGGTGTTGAGCTCATAGGAGGTTATCCAGACACCATCTCAAGCTGTCCCTCACTTGTCCTTGTTTGCTGTTGCTTAGTCGCTCAGTCTCTTCATGACCCCACAGACTGTAGCACCCCCACCCCCACCCCTGGTCTCCTCTGTCTGGGAAATTTCCCAGCATGAATACTGGAGTGGGTTGCCATTTCCTTCTCCAGGGGATCTTCTCAACTCAGGGATGGAACCCCTGTCTCCTACATTTACAGGTGAATTCTTTACCACCGAGCCACCTGGGAAGCCCTTAGGGGGTTTTACATCCCTTAGGCAATACATCATTGAAGGACGAAGGNCCCCTGGTCTCCTCTGTCTGAAATTTCCCAGCATGAATACTGGAGTGGGTTGCCATTTCCTTCTCCAGGGGATCTTCTCAACTCGGGGATGGAACCCCTGTCTCCTACATTTACAGGTGAATTCTTTACCACTGAGCCACCTGGGAAGCCCTTAGGGGGTTTTACATCCCTTAGGCAATACATCATTGAAGGATGAAGAAGGATTAAGAGGCTTGTCTTCCCACAGCAAAAGAGAAGAAAAACAGTTGTGGAAGAGGAGTAGATGCATGTTAGCAAACAGAACACGTGTTAACTGGGAAGCTGGAAACTGACACCGTCTAAACTTTCCTGTCTGCATGGGTCCGCTTGGTCACTGTTGCCCCAGTGCTGTGCTTCCCCACTTGGAAGGCTGCTACTCTGCTCCATGGATTTTTTTTTTCTTTCATAACCCTCAGCACAACCTTCGCATATCTTATTTATTTCCTTGTCTATTATCTGTGTCTCCTCAGCTTCTCTGGTGGCTGAGACTGTAAAGAATCCACCTGCAATATAGGAGACCCAGTTTCAATGCCTGAGTTGGGAAGATCCCCTGGAGAGGGGAATGGCAACCCACTGCAGAATTCTTGCTTGGGGAAATTCCATGGAGAGAGGAGCCTGGTGGGCTATAGTCCATGGAGTGGCAACGAGTCAGACATGCCTGAGCAAATAACACTAAAGCATGGAAGAGGTTCAGAAACATCCATCTGGATGCCTTGCTCCCTGCCATGTCCCTGGAGCTGGAACACTGGCTGGTACACACTTGGATGTTCAACAGATCTTATTGAATGAAAGAATAAATCATGTATCTTATAGCTCCCTGCTGTCAGCACTAGTAATAAAAAGGTGACCAGACTCCCTAGCTCTTCCGAAGAAAACAGTTAAATCCCTCACCTCCTAGAAACTCCCCTGTGCCACTTACCCAACTCCCAAACCCTGTGAACATGCTGCTCCAATGCAAGGATAGTCCTTGCCCTGTCTGAAGGCAGCTGGGGACATGACTGGGGCTCAGAGGCTCTGACTATTGCACTGCAAACATAAAAGCTGTTTGCTTCCAGCTTTATTAACTTCTAAGCCTTTTCCTGTTTTCCCATCATGGCAAAACCCAACTCTTGGCAGACATTAAAATCCAAATTTTTGAATTAGATTCCTGAACAGTGATTAAAACAGATTTGGGACCTCAGCAAAAGAGATTTCAAGCTACCAACAGTGTCCAGACCATTCCAAAGAAACTGTGCCCCAAGGAGGAGGTGGGTGGGGTCTCGTCCTGTGCGTCTCTTGGCCTCATCTCCGGTGACCGCACCGTCTCCTCTGGGCAGGGGATTCCAGGCTGGCATAGCACGAGGTCTGCGGTGGGGCTGCTGTCTTTACCAGGCATGTGTGCAGGAGCTGGCAGAAAAATGGGTGAAGTTGCTGTTTTTTTCACTGACTCACAGCAGCCTTGCCCACCAGCATTTTTACAAGCCCACTTTCCATTCAGGGAAGCTGAGAGAGAGAAAAAGCAGGATTGATGTCTTCAAGGCCACCACCCTTCAAGAGAGCAGTAAGATAAACACCAGCCTCCAGCCCTGTCCCAATTCAACTTCCCAGCCTCCCACACTGAGATGCATTCATTCAGACTGTTTGCCAAGCAGTGCTGAGTCTCCATAATGAAGAGCCCTCTGAACACACCAATGAAAGGACCTTTCTGTGTATACTGGTCTGAATTGTAAAAACGTCCTTCTGCCCCAATGCTTGTCTGTCCATTAAAAACTCAGTATTGATCAGGGAAAAAAAAAAAAAAGAACAAGCCAACAAAACAAAACAAAAAGCAAAATGAACAAAAAACGGACTCTCTGCTGTCAACTCATTAAAGGAATCAGCAACCCTCGTCTCCCAAACATCCAACATACCTGAATTCAAATCCATTGGTGGAGTCAGTCAGCTTTTTCTTTTGGGTGGAGGATAGAGGAAGGGTTGTACATAAATAAGCAATTTGTTGTGTGAAAAGAAAAAGTGTCCAGCGGCCTGTGTAAGTTGTTTTTGCATGTCTTTGGTGCAGTGTGGAGCCAACATCAGATTGTGAGTACGTCAAATGGGGCATTTCATCTCCCTGGGGGAAAGGGATGTTCACACCCAGGCCAGGCCTGGTCAGAGCTCTCTGTTCTCCTGGAATGTGTGGATCCCTCTCTCTGTGTTTAGCAGAGAAGCCCAAGGCCGCCCCCACTCCATCTCCCCCATAGGACAACAAAATTCACAGNCACACACACACACACACACACACACACACACTCTGCAGCTCTTTGTTTAATGTTTTGTTGATCAGTCGCTCAGTCCGACTCTCTGCAGCCCCATGGACTGCAGTACCCCAGGCTCTTCTGTCCTTCACCATCTCCCGGAGCTTGCTCAAACTCGTGTCCTTTGAGTCAGTGATGCCATCCAGCCATTTCATCCTCTGTTGTCCTCTTCTGCCTTCAGTCTTTCCCAGCATCATCTTTTCTAATGAGTCGGCTCTTCACATCAGGTGGCCAAAATATTGGAGCTTCAGTTTCAGTCCTTCCAATGAATATTCAGGCCTGATTTCCTTTAGAATTGACTGGTTTGCTCTCCTTGCTGGCCAAAGGACTCCCAAGAGTCTTCTTCAGCACCACAGTTCTAAGGCATCAACTCTTCAGTTATCAATTAACTTTTTGAGGAACTGCCAAACTGTTTTCCAAAGTGGTTCCACTTTACACTCCTACCAACAGTGCAGAAAGTTCCAATTTCTCTACATCCTTGCCAAATCTTGTTATTTTCCATTTGGTTGAGTGGTTTGTTTGTTTTTTAAAAATTGTAGATAACTAATGGGTATGAAGTGGTATCTAATTATAATTTTGATTTGCATGGCCCTATTGTCCAGTGACATTGTACAGCTTTTCATGTGCTTAAAGACCATTTATATATCTTCTTTGAGAAGTATCTAATCTTGTTTTCTCATTTTAAAATGAATAGTCATTTTTTTATTGTTTAATTCTGTATGTATTAATATTTTGGGTACTAAACCTTTATCAGACATAAGAATTGTGAGCATTCCTCCCACTTTGTGAGTTGGCTTTTCAATCTCTTGATAGCATTCACTAAAGCACAAATTTTAAAAACTGATGAAGTCCAATTTATCTATTTTTTTCTTTTGTTGCCTCTACTGTTGGTGTTTTATCTAGGAAGCCATTGCCTAATCCAAGGTCACAAAGATTTAGTCTTATATATTCTTCCAACAATTGTATAGTTGTAGCTCTTACGTTGAAGTGTATGATTCATTTGAAATTAATTTTAATGAATTAATCATGGTGTGAAATAGAGGTTCAACTCCACGTTCTTTTGCATGAAGAAAGCCAGTTGTCCCAATACCATTTGGTTGAAAAGATGATTCTTTCCACTGAATTAAGTTGATACCTTTGTCAGAATGATTGCCCATAACACATGCACCCAGATGTTCATTGCAGAACTATCTACAATAGCCAGGACGTGGAAGCAACCTAGATGTCCATCGACAAATGAATGGATAAAGAAGTTGTAGTGAGCCACTTCACTTTCACTTTTCACTTGCATGCACTGGAGAAGGAAATGGCAACCCACTCCAGTGTTCTTGCCTGGAGAATCCCAGGGATGGGGGAGCTTGATGGGCTGACGTCTATGGGGTCGCACAGAGTCGGACACGACTGAAGCGACTTAGCAGCAGCAGCAGTATATATATATATATGATGGAATATTACTCAGCCAATAAAAGGAATGAATTTGAGTCAGTTCTAGTGAGGTGGATAAACCTAGATCGTATTATTCAGAATGAAATACGTCAGAGAAAAACAGATATCATGTATTAATGCATATGTATGAAATCTAGAAAAATGGCAGATGAATATTTGCAGGGCAGGCATGGAGACGCAGACATAGAGAATAGTCTTGTAAACACAATGGGAGAAAGAGAGGATGGGACAAATTGAGAGAGTAGCAGTAAAATAAAACATGTAATTGCCATATGCAAAATAGATAGCTAGTGGAAAGTAGCTGTATAACATGGCGGGCTTAACCCAATGCTCTTTGACAGCCCAGAGGGTTGGGATGGGGGATTGGTGGGAGGGAAGATCAAGAAGGTCGGGACATATCTATGCTTACGACTGATTCACATTGTCCTGTGGCAGAAGCCAACACATTGTAAATCAATTATCCTCCAATTAAAAATAAATTTAAAAAATCACTTTCCCAGAAATACGTGGGTTTATTTCTGGACTCTCAACTCTATTCTATTGGCTTATACATCTGTCTTTATGCCAGTACCACATGGTGCTGACTCTGTAGTAGTACATGAGTAAGTACTACTTAACTACAGTAGTAGTACTTACTCTTTGTAGTAAGTTTTGAAATTGAGAAGTGTTAGTCCTCCTCTTTATTCTTTCTCAAATTGCTCTAGCTGTTCTTATCACTGCACTTTAATTGTTTGATACATATCTCTCGCTCCTTAGAGAAGAGAGGAGGACCCATCTTATTCAGCACTTAAAAGAACATATGGTTGGTAAAAACGTTTGGCAGAGGGAAGAGGGAAGAAACCCAGCCTTTTGGCAGGAATGACAAGAAGGCAGGTGATAGAAATCAGATTGGAGGGATGAGAGATAAGGAACCAATTTGATGAGAAAGAACAGTAAGTTATGCACTCTCTTATAGACACAATGAGTTTGAGGTAATAGTAAGACATCTTAGTCTGATGTAACTGATGGGCTCCTGGGGATAAACTCGGCTAAAAACGGCACAGAAGTAATAAGCCCCACTTTGCTGCCTGAATTCCCCATTCATCGGAACAAGGAGAAGAAGATGGCAAAGAGGTTCAGAAGATNACACACACACACACACACACACACACACACACTGCAGCTCTTTGTTTAATGTTTTGTTGATCAGTCGCTCAGTCCGACTCTCTGCAGCCCCATGGACTGCAGTACCCCAGGCTCTTCTGTCCTTCACCATCTCCCGGAGCTTGCTCAAACTCGTGTCCTTTGAGTCAGTGATGCCATCCAGCCATTTCATCCTCTGTTGTCCTCTTCTGCCTTCAGTCTTTCCCAGCATCATCTTTTCTAATGAGTCGGCTCTTCACATCAGGTGGCCAAAATATTGGAGCTTCAGTTTCAGTCCTTCCAATGAATATTCAGGCCTGATTTCCTTTAGAATTGACTGGTCTGCTCTCCTTGCTGGCCAAGGGACTCCCAAGAGTCTTCTTCAGCACCACAGTTCTAAGGCATCAACTCTTCAGTTATCAATTAACTTTTTGAGGAACTGCCAAACTGTTTTCCAAAGTGGTTCCACTTTACACTCCTACCAACAGTGCAGAAAGTTCCAATTTCTCTACATCCTTGCCAAATCTTGTTATTTTCCATTTGGTTGAGTGGTTTGTTTGTTTTTTAAAAATTGTAGATAACTAATGGGTATGAAGTGGTATCTAATTATAATTTTGATTTGCATGGCCCTATTGTCCAGTGACATTGTACAGCTTTTCATGTGCTTAAAGACCATTTATATATCTTCTTTGAGAAGTATCTAATCTTGTTTTCTCATTTTAAAATGAATAGTCATTTTTTTATTGTTTAATTCTGTATGTATTAATATTTTGGGTACTAAACCTTTATCAGACATAAGAATTGTGAGCATTCCTCCCACTTTGTGAGTTGGCTTTTCAATCTCTTGATAGCATTCACTAAAGCACAAATTTTAAAAACTGATGAAGTCCAATTTATCTATTTTTTTCTTTTGTTGCCTCTACTGTTGGTGTTTTATCTAGGAAGCCATTGCCTAATCCAAGGTCACAAAGATTTAGTCTTATATATTCTTCCAACAATTGTATAGTTGTAGCTCTTACGTTGAAGTGTATGATTCATTTGAAATTAATTTTAATGAATTAATCATGGTGTGAAATAGAGGTTCAACTCCACATTCTTTTGCATGAAGAAAGCCAGTTGTCCCAATACCATTTGGTTGAAAAGATGATTCTTTCCACTGAATTAAGTTGATACCTTTGTCAGAATGATTGCCCATAACACATGTACCCCGATGTTCATTGCAGAACTATCTACAGTAGCCAGGACGTGGAAGCAACCTAGATGTCCATCGACAAATGAATGGATAAAGAAGTTGTAGTGAGCCACTTCACTTTCACTTTTCACTTGCATGCACTGGAGAAGGAAATGGCAACCCACTCCAGTGTTCTTGCCTGGAGAATCCCAGGGATGGGGGAGCTTGATGGGCTGACGTCTATGGGGTCGCACAGAGTCGGACACGACTGAAGCGACTTAGCAGCAGCAGCAGTATATATATATATATGATGGAATATTACTCAGCCAATAAAAGGAATGAATTTGAGTCAGTTCTAGTGAGGTGGATAAACCTAGGTCGTACTATTCAGAATGAAATACGTCAGAGAAAAACAGATATCATGTATTAATGCATATGTATGAAATCTAGAAAAATGGCAGATGAATCTATTTGCAGAGCAGGCATGGAGACGCAGACATAGAGAATAGACTTGTAAACAATGGGAGAAAGAGAGGATGGGACAAATTGAGAGAGTAGCAGTAAAATAAAACATGTAATTGCCGTATGCAAAATAGATAGCTAGTGGAAAGTAGCTGTATAACATGGCGGGCTTAACCCAATGCTCTTTGACAACCCAGAGGGTTGGGATGGGGGATTGGTGGGAGGGAAGATCAAGAAGGTCGGGACATATCTATGCTTACGACTGATTCACATTGTCCTGTGGCAGAAGCCAACACATTGTAAATCAATTATCCTCCAATTAAAAATAAATTTAAAAAATCACTTTCCCAGAAATACGTGGGTTTATTTCTGGACTCTCAACTCTATTCTATTGGCTTATACATCTGTCTTTATGCCAGTACCACATGGTGCTGACTCTGTAGTAGTACATGAGTAAGTACTACTTAACTACAGTAGTAGTACTTACTCTTTGTAGTAAGTTTTGAAATTGAGAAGTGTTAGTCCTCCTCTTTATTCTTTCTCAAATTGCTCTAGCTGTTCTTATCACTGCACTTTAATTGTTTGATACATATCTCTCGCTCCTTAGAGAAGAGAGGAGGACCCATCTTATTCAGCACTTAAAAGAACATATGGTTGGTAAAAACGTTTGGCAGAGGGAAGAGGGAAGAAACCCAGCCTTTTGGCAGGAATGACAAGAAGGCAGGTGATAGAAATCAGATTGGAGGGATGAGAGATAAGGAACCAATTTGATGAGAAAGAACAGTAAGTTATGCACTCTCTTATAGACACAATGAGTTTGAGGTAATAGTAAGACATCTTAGTCTGATGTAACTGATGGGCTCCTGGGGATAAACTCGGCTAAAAACGGCACAGAAGTAATAAGCCCCACTTTGCTGCCTGAATTCCCCATTCATCGGAACAAGGAGAAGAAGATGGCAAAGAGGTTCAGAAGATGTCCTCTCTAACTAAGAATATTATTTTAAAAAAATTTTACCAAAGCACACTTCAAACTCCCAAACCAGGCTTCAGACCAAGGCCAAGGGCAGTCAGTGGAAACACAACTACATCCTGTACATTCCTGGAGGGCCTCATCCTCCTGGGCTCACAGCTGAGCTGTCTGCAAGCTGTATGGGTGGATGGTGAGGTCAGAGCCAAAGGGGCTTCTCTTTTCACTCTTGCGAAATCAAGGCCTGCTCAGCTGACAGCCCTGCATGAATCAGAAGCTCAGTTTCCGAGCAGATGGTGAGGGTTTCCCAACACAGTTGAGATGCTGTGTTCCAGGCCAGCACTTCTAAAGCCGGCCTTAGTCATTTGATTATTCAAGTATTAATAACTAAGCGATTTTCCCTAAGAGGTGGCCTTCTGGCCAGGTTCCAGAAAAGTTATACAACAGTGTTGATTCCAGTCTACAGCACTATGGACTCATTTCCTCCTTTACTGAGAACATTCTGCTTTTGGCCAAGAGAGAGACCTTCCCTCAGGTTGAGTAATCTTGATTGAGGTTGTAACCAACAACCTCAAGTTTTAACATTTGAAGAGGGGTCCCGAGCCCTGTTTGCAGTTGGAGTGAGTGAGTAAGTTGATTCATTCTCCTCAGTCCTAAAAAGTGTAAATACTCATTCATTCATTCAGCTATCAGAGACTGCTAGCAGGAATAAAGTCTTGAATGCAGAGTTATCAAGACCCTGGTGCTAAGAAAGACTGAAGGCAAAAGGAGAAGAGGGCAGCAGAGGATGAGATGGTTGGATAGCGTCACCAACTCGATGGACGTGTTTGAGCAAACTCCGGGAGATGGTAAAGGACAAAGGAGCCTGGCGTGCTGCAGTCTGTGGAGAAGACAAAAATAGCTAGTGGGAAGTTGCTGTATAACACAGGGAGCTCATGAGTTGAGTTTACATGAATTAAGCTTGCAGAGAGTTAGACATGACTTTTTGTGACTGAACAACAGCAACACCAGTTTAGAAGAGGGTACTGCCTCCTGACACCTTGGTGAGGGGTGTTGGGCAGGGGGAATGGTCTCTGAGGAAAGAGACGTTTCACCTGGACCATAGGTAGGGTCTGGATGGGCAGTGATGGAGTTGAGTTGGGGAGGAAAATGAGTGGGAGCTGTAGAAAAGTGGCCAATACACATGAAGGCTGTGTTACACTGTGGTTAGAGCCAAGGACTTTTCTGGAGTCTGACAGATCCTGATGTGTAACNTAAAAATAGCTAGTGGGAAGTTGGTGTATAACACAGGGAGCTCATGAGTTGAGTTTACATGAATTAAGCTTGCAGAGAGTTAGACATGACTTTTTGTGACTGAACAACAGCAACACCAGTTTAGAAGAGGGTACTTCCTCCTGACACCTTGGTGAGGGGTGTTGGGCAGGGGGAATGGTCTCTGAGGAAAGAGACGTTTCACCTGGACCATAGGTAGGGTCTGGATGGGCAGTGATGGAGTTGAGTTGGGGAGGAAAATGAGTGGGAGCTGTAGAAAAGTGGCCAATACACATGAAGGCTGTGTTACACTGTGGTTAGAGCCAGGGACTTTTCTGGAGTCTGACAGATCCTGATGTGTAACCCCTGCATCACCCCTTGCTGACTACATGGCTAGCTTACTCTCAGCCCCACTATCCTCATTTACAAAATAGGGATGATGTTAGTTTTCAAGGCTTTTGTGAAGATCAAGAGAGAGTGCCTGGCACAAATGTTTGGTCACCATTATTAAAATATCTGGGGCTTCCCTAGTGGCTCAGTGGTAAAGGATCCACCTGCCAAGGCAGGTGAATGGAACAGCAACCCACTCCAGTATTCTTGCCTGGTAAACCCCATAGACAGAGGAGTCTGGCGGTCTACAAATAGTCGAACACAACTGGGGACTTAACAACAAAAATTAAGCTAATTTCCTCATAGGTGGCCATGGGAATTAACTGGGAAGATTGGTAAAAGTTTACGCAATAGGTCTCAATTCCTTTCCCTCCATCGAAGGGGAAAGAGTGGATGTGGTTGAAGACGTATCTTATGGGCTATGAGTCTGCACCTTCCACCTGCCAATGACTTGGCATGAGTCCTTCCTTCTGAAATGAAACAGGAGTCCCCAGCCATCGCCAGCCCCTCCCCTTTCTCATTTGCCGTGCTCAGCTGCAGAGACTTTCAGAACACTGCCTTCAACTTTGGGAGGTGACCCAGAGGGGCCACCCCACCCAGAGTCCAAAGAAAACTGCTCCCCCCCCCGAAATGCATCCTGTGGCACTGAGCATAACAGCCCCTTCTCTGAAGTCGGGGGATGGTCGCTGCTCTAAATATTAATGTGTAGCGTTTCTTCTGATTTCTCTAGAGGAACTAGTGACACTTGTCTGATCTCTGCAGCCTTGTCATGTTTCTCTTGATTTTTATGGGAGAGGAATACGTTGCCGATGCTAACAGTGAGCAGTCTCAGCCCTGTGTTAGAGGGACTGACAGGACCAGACACAGTTAGTGGGCAGGCTGCTGCTCATTAAAAATCAAGGAGCAGAGCAGCAGAGTTCATCCTTAAAGGAGAAGTATCCTATTTTCAGCCCTGCTGTCTCTTTCATCAGGAGAAGACGTTTGATAACTCATGGGTGAAGCACAGTGGACAGTGGCAGGAATGTTATAAGGAATGTTAGAAGTGTACTCGTTCAGTCAGTCACTCAACAAACACCTACTAAATACTTAGCTATGGTGCCAGACATGGGGAATATGGGATGGAATGTGCTGTGAGTAGTACTGTACTGCCTGGAGGAAAATTAAGAGTGCGTTCATCCCTATGGGATGCTGAGTGGTGGGGCTAAGCCCTCTTGGAGTTGCCTAGATTTTCTGTGGTCCAAACTTTGATCTGCTAAGCAATTTACCAGGATCCTTGGAAGGGGTGGAGGTGGGTGGGAAACCCATTGACCACATCAGTGATTGTACTGACCACAACCCTGGGTCTGCCAGGAGTTGATGGTCAGATGTCAGGCTCTGGATTAGCAAATGTTTTTCAATATTCCCAAGAAAGGCTGTACAAGTTCTGGATGTGAGCCAGCCTGTGAGACCAGAGGGGTCACTCAAAAGATGTGATAAATAAAAGTGAAGTCCAAACACCTTTTATTCCAGTTGCAGAAACCCAATTCATGTAACTTAAGGGAGCGCTATCAAACAGCTATTCGGGACGTCCTGAATGAAGATGAAAGATAGTATAAAGATCTGAGTTATCTTGGAGATCACGGTGGGTGGTCTACAGAAAGTTGGAAAACATTGGAGATTGGCACCTCCCTGCAGTGTGGGGTGTGTTTATTTTCAGGCTTCTGAGCACAGTTTTGAAACATGATGGAAAAATAATATGTAAAAGCCTGTGCCTGGGCAAAGGATCAGAAGCAGACCTTTTTGGTTTTGTNATATGGCACGTGTTGGGATGTGAGCACTAATTTTGAGCCAAGCTTTGTGTGGTAAGGTCATGTTTATTGGGTTGTTGAATCCTGCTCTCCACTTCGAATGACGGCTAGTGCTGATGCCCCCACAAAAGTAAGTGAGACAGCTACTAGTGTCACATTGCTGACCCTAAGCTGATATAATGTGAAACAAAAAAACTTTGTGTTGACACCCAAGAGGGTAAAAGTTAGCCAACCTATGTATATCTTAGTAGATTCTGTCCTAACATTGAAACTCAACATTCAAAAAACTACGATCATGGTATCCAGTCCCATCAGCTCCTGGCAAATAGAAGGGGGAAAAGTGGAAGCAATAACAGATGTTATTTTCTTAGGCTCCAAAATCACTATGAATGGTGACTGCAGTGAAATTAAAAGACACTTGCTCCTTGAAAAGAAAGTTATGCCAAACCTAGATAGCATATTAAACAAAAGTCTGTAGAGTCAAAGCTATGGTTTTTCCAGTAGTCATGTATGGATATGAGAGACCATAAAGAAGGCTGAATGCCAAAGAATTGATGCTTTTGAACTGTGGTCCTTGAGAAGACTCCCTTGGACTGCAAGGAGATCATGCCACTCAACACTAAATAAAACCTGNGTAGTCATGTATGGATATGAGAGACCGTAAAGAAGGCTGAATGCCAAAGAATTGATGCTTTTGAACTGTGGTCCTTGAGAAGACTCCCTTGGACTGCAAGGAGATCATGCCACTCAACACTAAATAAAACCTGAGTATTCACTGGAAAGATTGATGCTGAAGCTGAAGCTCCCAATACCTGATGCAGGGAGCTAACTCATTGGAAGAAACCCTGATGCTGGGAAAGACTAAAGGCAAAAGGAGGAGGGAGCAGGAGAGGATGATATGGTTTGATAGGATCACCAACTCTCAACGGACATGAATTTGAGCAAACTCTAGGAGGTAGTGGAGGACCATGGAGCCTGGTGTGCTGGAGTCCATGGGGTCACAAAGAGTTGGACACAACTTAGTGACTGAACAGCAATAACATTGCTAACATTTACCATCTTACTGTATCTTGAGTTCCTATCTATACACATGATGCAAGAATCTATTCTAAGCCTGTCTTACCAGGCTTTGGGGTTATACTTTACAGCTGATATATACAATGTGAATGGAGGCGCACCTTGGGGAGAAATTCTGAAGGACAACTTTGAGTTTGCATCACTATTATGAGGTTCAGACCATCACTAATGATTGTGAGGAAAGATGATTGCCATTACAACCTAATAAGAAGAAGAGCTTCCTATTTCCAGAGCTTTCTTAAAAGAAATTCAGGTTTTTGGGATATTTTTTAAATATGCCTTATTTTGTAGTAGATAGGGGTGGAAGAGAAAAGGAACTAATCTAGTAATTGCAATGAATGCTTGCTAACCTAAGCACTTTCCTATCATATGTACCTAGTTAGGTGTTTTCATCTTTAAATGAAAGTAAACATAAGGACCTCCCCTGAACCCATTATTCCTAAAGCCATTTGCACAGCTGAACACCTAGAAAGTTATTCCTTATTGTTTGATATACAATTCCCAATCACCAATCTGGTTTTTAAAACTCTAAAGCACTTCTGCAGATTTTTAAAATGCTTTGTATTTGTACACCTATGGTCACAGCAGCATTATACACCATAGCTGAAACATGGAAGCAACCCAACTGTCCATGAATAGATGATTGGATAAACAAAATGTGTCATATACATGCAATGGAATATTATTTAGCCTTTTATAGGAAGAAAATTCTCACATGCTATAACATGGATGAACCTTGAGGACTAAATGGAATAAACCAGTCACCAAAAGACAAATACTCTGTGATTCCACTTAGATGAGGTACATAGAGTAGTCAAAATCATAGAAAGCAGAATGGTGGTTGCCAGGGGTTGGGGAGGGGAGGGAATGGAGATGGGTAAAGAGTATCAGTTTTGCAAGGTGAAGAGTTGT
>SJYW01053438.1:129046-168309 GCA_006410735.1 Raphicerus campestris | reverse complement strand
TGTATAAGAGACAGCACCAGGTGAATGTACATAATACCATCAAAGAGTATACTTTAAAATGATGAAGATAGTAATGTTTATTATTATGCATATTTTACTACAAAGATAGAAAAGTTTCATAATATGCTTAGAAAATGTTGTCTAAGGGTTACTCTAAGATACCAAAGGAATGATTGACATTAAACACCAGAGCAAACTAAATAGGGTTAAACAAGGAAAGAATCAATATAATTAATCATTGGAAACATTTCAAAATTTTGGAGAAGCATTTGATCGTTTGTAACAAGAGCTGACAGCTTATTCATGGCAAGCCGAAAATGGAGCATTCCAAATTGAGTATTTTTTTTATATCATACCAGAATATTTCTCCTATTCCTTAAAAAGAAAATGTCTCAATTTCCTGGAAAATACTCATGATTACTTTCTTGTCTGTCCTCTTCCCCACCCTGTCACAAATACTGTGACTTATGGCACATTCCTACTTCATGCATCAATGTTCCAAGAAATTTTCACATATGAGTTAAAATGTAATTATAAACACTTGGCTTTTTAAGAGGTAATTTTATTAGGACTGCAAATGCCTTTACTATCAAATGCTCAAGTTTGATATTCATGTGCATGATACATTCGAGTGATCACAGTCAATGTAATTGGGAAGAGGCTTAGGGAGAATAAGGCTAGTAAACTTTAATTTAGTGATGAATCATCCACAAACTTTATTTTGGTAATATATTTTCTGGAAAATGGTGTCACTGATGGTGATAATGTTGTGTTGTGAGCCCAGTATGTTGTGTCATGAGCCACCATGTTAAGATGTGAAAAGCAAATGTTTGACCTGTCTCTACTGGTAGTTGTCAGCCAGGTATAACATTTAGGGAGTTCACAGGATGACACCTTTGTTCTGGGCAGGCCTCAAACCCAGAAGTCTCCCAGCTGCTTTTTTATGTGAGTTGGCGTGATTAGCTTGAGTTCCATGTAGATGTTCTAGAGCCATGGGTTCAGCTCATGCAGGAAGAGATGGGTTCAAGGATCTGTACTCTGGGGCCATGAAGGTAAAAGACACTTGCTACTTGGAAGGAAAGCTATAAAAAACCTAGACAGTACATTAAAAAGCAGAGACATCACTTTGCCAAAAAACGTCCATGTAGTCAAAGTTATGGTCTTTCCGGTAGTCAGGCATGGATGTGAGAGCTGGACCACAAAGAGGGCTGAGAACTGAAGAATTGATGCTTTCCAACTGTGGTGTTAGAGAAGAGTCCCTTGGACTGCACAGAGATCAAACTAGTCAATCCTAAAGGATATCAACCCTGAATATTCATTGGAAGGACTATTGCTGAAGCTTCAGTATTTTGATCACCTGATGCAAACAGCTGACTCTTTGGTACAGATCCTGATGCTAGGAAAGATTGAGGGCAGGAGGAGAAGGGGACGACAGAGGATGAGATGGTTGGATGGCATCACTTGACTCAGTGGACATTAGTTTGAGCAAATTCCTAGAGATAGTGGAGGACAGAGGAGACTAGCAGACTGCAGTCCATGGGGTATTAAAGAATCAGACACAACTCAGCTACTGAACAATGACAACTCTGGGGCCATCCTGAAAGGATGTCTTTTTTTCTTTTTTGGAAGATGGACCTGATACAGAGTGGATAACTTCTTTTCTTTCCAAATCAACCGTTAGAAAAAGTAACCATCTTATAGTTGATGGTTGGCTGGTTTCACTTTTAGGAGAGTATTGCATATCTGATATTTTTCAAATCATGAGCCAAGATTCTAGGGCTGAGCCTGATTAAATCACATCTCTCTGTTGTCTCATTAAATTAAGGCCTCTCAACTTTCTCTTCATAAACAACTACCACCCAGAGGAGTGAAGGGCTAAGTATACCAAGAAGTTGATGGGAGAAACAAAAGGCCTTTATTTTTTAATAGAATTGTGTAAAAATTATCTGAACAAAAAACAGTTATTTCTTAGTTACAGAGAGGTATTCATAGTTAAGCAACTTATATCCACATGCTAGGTAAATAAGAATATTCACATTTGAACCACTAAATTAGAGTTAGCTGCAGATAGAAATCCTATAATAACAGTGCCATAAATACGAAGGGAATTCCAGAAAAACATCTACTTCTGCTTTATTGACTACGCCAAAGCCTTTGACTGTGTGGATTACAACAAACTGCGGAAAACTCTTATTAAAGAGATGGGAATACCAGACCACCTTACCTACCACCTGAGAAATCTGTATGCAGGTCAAGAAGCAACAGTTAGAACCGGACATGAAACAACAGACTGGTTCCAAATAGGAACCAGTCAAGGCTGTATATTGTCACCCTGCTTATTAAAGTTATATGCAAAGTACATCATGAGAAATGCCAGGCTGGATGAAGCACAAGCTGGAATCAAGACTGCCGGGAAAAATAATAACTTCAGATATGCAGATGACGCCACCTTTATGGCAGAAAGCGGAAAAGAACTAAAGAGCCTCTTGATGAAACTGAAAGAAGAGGGTGAAAAAGTTGGCTTAAAACTCAACGTTCAGAACAGTAAGATCATGGCATGTGGTCCCATCATTTCTTGGCAAACAGATGGGGAAACAAATGGAAATAGTGAGAGACTTTATTTTTGCTGCTGCTGCTGCTAAGTTGCTTCAGTCATGTCTGACTCTGGGCGACTCCCTAGATGGCAGGCCAACAGGCTTCCCCATCCCTGGGATTCTCCAGGCAAGAACACTGGAGTGGGTTGCCATTTCCTTCTCCAATGCATGAAAGTGAAAAGTGAAAGTGAAATCACTCAGTCGTGTCTGACTCTTCAGGACCTCATGGACTGCAGCCCACCAGGATCCTCCATCCATGGGATTTTCCAGGCAAGAGTCCTGGAGTGGGGTGCCATCGCCTTCTCTGACTCTATTTTGGGGGGGGCTCCAAAATCACTGCAAATGGTGACTGCAGCCATGAAATTAAAAGACACTTGCTCCTTGGAAGAAAAGCTATGACCAACCTAAATAGCATATTAAAAAGCAGAGATATTACTTTGCCAACAAAAGTCTGTCTAGTCATAGGTATGGTTTTTCCAGTAGTCATGTATGGATGTGAGAGTTGGAGTATAAAGAAAGCTGAGCACCGAAGAATTGATGCTTTTTAGCTGTGGTGTTGCAGAAGACTCTTGAGAGTCCCTCAGACTGAAAGGAGATCAAACCTGTCAATCCTAAAGGAAATCAGTCCTGAATATTCATTGGAAGGACTGATGCTGAAGCTGAAACCCCAGTACTTTGACCCTCTGATTCGAAGAAGTGACTCATTGGAAAAGACCCTGATGCTGGGGAAAATTGAAGGTGGGAGGAGAAAGGGACAACAGAGGATGAGATTGGATGGCATCACCAAATCAATGGACGTGAGTTTGCACAAGCTCCGGGAGTTGGTGATGGACAGGGAAGTCTGGTGAGAGAGTCAGAGTCAGACATGACTGAGCAACTGAACTGAATGAACAGACAATACAAAGGGTGTAGTCTCATAAAGCTTAAGTGCCCTGTAAGATCTGGATTTTCTATGTAAGAAAAGGAAATTGATACCACAAGGTGGGTGATATCACAGTCTTGACCACAACTTCCAAAACATTTTGCTCTCAAAATGATGTTTCTTCAAAATAAACGTCCTCCCAATGGGTGAGTTTTTCATGATCTTGACTTTGGATCAAAAATCAACAGCCTTGGATCCTTTTGTTACCGTAACTTCTGAAATCTTTGGCCATTTATTTAAGATCTCTCTGGGCGAGTTACCTTGATTCTGCTCTCTACAGTGCGTGGTGAAAAAAGTAACGTTTACCAAAAAACTATGGACTCATAGGTGTGAAGAAGCATTCACAAATTCAATAAATAATAGTTTTAAAGACAGGGTCACATCAGAACCTGCTTAAAAGTCCCCTGATCCAATTTACTTAAGAAATTATCCTCTTTGCTTGTGTTTTGCTACCTTCCACTTAGAGTAAATCCATCTTCTACCAATTGTTAAATTATAGTTATTAACTCCTAATAATTCTATATCATTGCAACTCTCTCTTTATAGGGAAAACAGATGGAGAAAAACCAAAAAGCACTCAGAAAGGTGGGTTAGATTTTGTTATCAAAACATTCTTACGGGAATTTTTAAGAAGGTTTCTTTGAACTTTAATCTTTGTGATGAATTAACATTCTTTCCTGGATTGTAATCAACCGGGAGCAGAAAACCTTTTGAAAATGTTTCAGATCTCTTAAGAGAGAAAAGGGAATTGCCTATATTTGAAAATAAGCAAACCACAAGTGAGTCTTCACAACAGCTGTGGAGAATGGTGTCATATCACAATTTATGGTTCCTAAGAATGGAAATAGGGGCTAATTTAATAGCCATGTGTACACAAAAGCTACCCATTCCTTCTCCAAATTAACAGTGAAGCCACTTAGTCAGAGTGGTATGCTTCTTGATATATCTTGAGATCCAGAAATCTTTCCATAATTAGATTAACCACAGCTTTTCTCCCCTTCTAAGTCACCTCCTACTAGATAGATAGAACATAGAGCATCATTTGTTACCTACACTGGACCTATGGCATTGCTTATTGCTGCTGTATTGTTCATCTGGGGACTCTGCCTTTTTTTTTTTTTCCTGTCTCTTTCAGGTGGCTTTTCAGTGGGGACCCTGGTTGGAATCATTGCTGGGGTCTTACTAGGCATCGCAGTCATTGGTGGAATCATCTCTGTGATTGTTCGGAAAATGTCGGGAAGATACTCGTAAGCATAAACCTTAGGCTCTCATGATAGGTAAATGAAGGGAGTGGTTTCCAACCTTTGAACTAATAGATGCTCTAAATAAAGATCATGTGCAGAAGCCACCAACCTCCCTAAGCACTGCATCTGAAGTGTCCCCTTGTAAGTTTCCAAGAGAGCACTCGGCTCTTCAGTTGATTTCCATTGCAATCTGACCCAATCTGACCTCTTAATTTTCCGACTCAGTGAACTTGAAGGAAAACCCAAACCAAGTTTTAACGATACCCAATCACCCTACTACCAGTCGTCAGAGGTAGGTGGTTCTCAGAAGAACATTAGTGGCAGAGCAAGGACCCTATTTTGATGAGGAATTCCACTGGTGCTGGGGGCCCTCCCTCCACTCCTGACACGCATGCACCCATGCACCANCAGTTGATTTCCATTGCAATCTGACCCAATCTGACCTCTTAATTTTCTGACTCAGTGAACTTGAAGGAAAACCCAAACCAAGTTTTAACCATACCCAATCACCCTACTACCAGTCATCAGAGGTAGGTGGTTGTCAGAAGAACATTAGTGGCAGAGCAAGGACCCTGTTTTGATGAGGAATTCCACTGGTGCTGGGGGCCCTCCCTCCACTCCTGACCCACATGCACCCATGCACCAAAGGAAAGGAATTATTTCTCCATTAAAATTTCCCAGGAATTCAGAGCATTTCAAATTCATAGCCAGAGGAAAACATTTTCTTATTTCTGTTGGGGAGAATAATATATGATTGAATGGGGAGAGGATAAATGTTATATGACTGGGGGAGGGGGTGGTCACGGGACACAAGCAGCAACACAGTTGCAGATTTATGTGTCTGGAAATGCCCGGGAACCTGACCCTAGGTCAGGCCTGAATTTTGACCTGAGAATCAGGCCTGGAGGAGGGATGAGCAGGGAGAGAAGAGCCCCAGGACCCAGAACTGGAAGATGTAGACAAAGAACCATCAGAATAATGACTCACCGGGTTAGTAGTCACAATGCCAGTAAATGAAGTGACAGTCAACCTTTCTCTTCGTCTTCACAGGCCCTAAAGTGCTAAAGAATTGTGCTGTCCTGCCAATACTTTTAATAAAGAGTTTCCGACATCCCCGCCCTGCCCCATCCCTGAGCACATGGAGAAGATGACCCGTGGAATTGCTTCACCACCACACTTAAAATCCACGGTGATCCCTCCACTTGCTAAAACTAACTGAGGGAAAGAATTCTTAAGACGTGCTCCTATAAGCCTT
The DNA here is from genome assembly GCA_006410735.1 of Raphicerus campestris. NCBI lineage: Eukaryota > Metazoa > Chordata > Mammalia > Artiodactyla > Bovidae > Raphicerus > Raphicerus campestris. The sequence goes on along the minus strand of SJYW01053438.1, from coordinate 162,294 downwards.
TGTCTTTTGAAAAAAAAAAAATATTGTTTTAATTAATATAAATTTTGTGTGTGATTTAAAAGGCAAAATGCATAGAGAATGGAGCAAAGCTGTGTTAAACCTGATTTGTAACTAAATAGACAATAGATTGGGTTGGCCAAAAAGTTCGTTAAGGTTTTTACCGTGAGATCTTACAGAAAAATCTGAACAAACTTTATGGCCAGCACAATCATTCAGTGGATTTCAAAAGCTGTAATTGTCTTTGTTTTTGTCTTTGTAATTAGCCTTTGTTTTGACTCTCCTCTGTTATTGTTAAAATGCAAAGGAATCTGAAAATATTTATACCAATGGCGTCCTTGGGGATAGAGCTATGTCGGTTAGTGGCTTAAGCCCTTTGCAGTCTCTGATCTGTTAAACATACACATTCCAGTCCAATGAGGTCTCTGTTTCTAGAGCCTGATTTGGTATGGATAGTGAAGTAGAAAATTTATACTTGTATAATATGTAATTAGCAACTGGCTTTCACTGGTCCAGGTAAAGCATTTCAAAGACATCTATTTTAGATCATAAATAGAAGTCTTACTTTGGGGAAGGCATTTTGTTTTTCACACCAAGGGTCTCGGTGTACTCAGCTGTCTTCTCCATCGATGACTTTATGAGTCAAAGGTTTGTTTGTACACAAGTATAAGTTTTTTACTTCCGTTTTCCTCAGATGATAGAGATCCAGACCTGATGGGGTGGCCTTCTCATTTCCCCATCACCAAAGTCCTCCATATTGGCTTCTTTGTTCTGGAATATGAGGACCTTAGCCCTGGATGCAAAAAAGGCTGTGGAGGCCCAGAGATGCCAGAGGCTCCAGTGTTCCAGGAACCGAGAGCCACAGTGGTCCCCAAACCCTGTGTGTGCTTGTGACAAACAAAACCTGTCAGCTTCCTAGCATTTACTTTCTGCTTCAGAGGAAAGAAATGGGAATGCTAACTTTTAAAAAGCAACTGGATTTAGAGACTTTATCTTAAAATGGAAACTGTTTCTGATTTTCACGAGATCCCACATATTTCAGTGGGGTCATGATTGACAATTCTGTGTTGGCACCAACCAGCTCAGGACATTTCTTCCTGTAGGCCAACTGAATTCTTTCCCCTACACAAAAAGGTTTTACGCTGNACTTTCTGCTTCAGAGGAAAGAAATGGGAATGCTAACTTTTAAAAAGCAACTGGATTTAGAGACTTTATCTTAAAATGGAAGCTGTTTCTGATTTTCATGAGATCCCACATATTTCAGTGGGGTCATGATTGACAATTTGTGTTGGCACCAACCAGCTCAGGACATTTCTTCCCGTAGGCCAACTGAATTCTTTCCCCTACACAAAAAGGTTTTACGCTGAGCAGATGCTGTGACACAGTTGTGGTTATACATTTCTGATAGCCTCTGAATTCATCAGGTTCATAAACAGGAAAAAGTAGACTATCTGTCAGAAAGCCTGGCCTGTTCCCCTACCTTTTGCAGTAATGGGTGGATGTAATTTTAAACAGTATGCCCTTGTGTCACTCAAGTCCAGCTAGTCCAATATCCCAGGTTCAATATTTGAACATCAACTGATAGAGAAAACGGGCTTTGGAAATGCTTTATGAATCTCTTAAATACCCTTCCATTTCATCACTCAGATTTCTGAACAGGAGTTGGGAATAATGTTATTTCCTCTTTCTTATTCTCTTTTTTCTTACTGTGAAAAATAATGGTCAACCCCAAGTCATACACTGGACCCATCACCTGCTGGGACAGGGCTCTGGGTTTCCTGGTCACATCTGTGTTGTGCTCAATGCAGTGTAGACATGTTTTAAAATAAAACAGATGGTTGAGTATAACAGTGAGTCAGATCTGTGACTGGGAATCTCCATCAAGGTTGGATCACCCCTGAGTGCATCTCCAGATAAGATTACACATTGTATAAACATCTACCTCTTGACTTGATTGGGAGTGAATTATAAATGGTCATAGGAGGTACATCCATGGGGAAGAAATATAACTGGACCTTTTACCCATGGCTCTGCCAAAGTAGGGGAAGTTAAGGTCAAGTGGAGGAATGGGAGGAAAAGTGGAACTTTGGGATTAGTTTTGCTCACTCTGGTCATAAAATGTTAGCCAGGTTTTGCCTGGCTCCTGATTTCTCTGCCCTGGAGACTGGAGCCAGGAAAGGGGAGCAGTTATACCTTGCTCCTGCCAGCCTACCTGGGAACCTGACCTCAGGTGGGTAGGGCTTGACCACCTAAAAAAGGTGGTAATAACCCTTGTGAAGGTTTTCTAACTGCCTATGGCCTGGGATGCACATCGCTGCAGAATTCCTGTTCCTGGGACATCTTACTGCTTCTTGACCCTCAACGCAAGCACTCTGCAGCGTCTAGAGACTGGAGCAGCCAGGCCCTCTCAAGTCTACCTACTCCCACACCCCCACGCACACCACCCCGTATGGGACTCTCTGCGTCTCTCCCCTCCAACCCTATCTCTATTCGTAAAGGTTGGATTTAGCATCATACCTTCCTCATAATACTCAGTTTTTGGTAAGGCAGGGTTGTTGAATTTGCCAGATGTCTGGAATCCTGAGTGCCTGTTTCTAGGCGAAACTACAGGAGAGGACTTGAAACTAGGAGAAAACTAACCACATCCACCTAAGTCCAACAGACTCCCAGGCCATCCGCTATGTCAAGTGTCAGTTTATACACGCCACCCTCAGGAAATGACTGGGACCAAACAGACTGCCAAGAGCACTGGGACTTTAAGGAAGCAACTCCATCCCCTCTTCTCTTAGAGATGCCTGGGGACCAAGCAGTGCTGAAGTTAACTGTGAGGTAGCAAAGCATCGTTTGGGCTTCCCTGATGGCTCAGATGGTAAAGAATCTGCCTGCAATGCAGGATACCTGGGTTCGATCCCTGGGTCAGGAAGATCCCCTAGAGAAGGGAGTGGCTACCCACTCCAGTATTCTTGCCTGAGAATTCCACAGACAGAAGAGCCTGGCAGGCTATAGTCTATGGGGCTGCAAAGAGTCGGACACGACTTAGCGACTAACACACAAACCACCGTCTTAACCCTTTTTTCTTTCTTTCAACCTGGGAGAGCCAGGTTGAAACCAAAAAACAAGACTTAGTTCTGCTTTAGTGAACAAAGAATGAGTAACTTAACCTCTTACTCCTCCCATCTTTATTTTAATTCATATTGATTTAGTATCCAGGGTTGCTCCTGACAAATGCTTCGATGGGGCATAATGCATATTCTGACATAAAAACTTTGTTTGCTGTTCTGAAGTCCAGTGGAAGTAGAATTTCTCTGAAATAGAGCTGGATCTTAGCACATATAGTTGGAGCACATGGTTATCTACCTGTGAGCATCAGAGAACTTGGCGTTCCCTGAAAGCAAGCATTTCTCTTTGCTCTCCCCCAAAGCTTGTTAAATGTAAATATACCTTGTGACATGATTACCATATGTCTATCATGTGATAGACAACATGTCTGTCACCTCACATGTCACTTTTTCGTGTGTGTGGCAAGAACACTCACTGTCTTAGTGAATTCAAGAATACAATGGGCTTCCCAGGTGGCACAGTGGTAAAGAATCCACCTGCCGATGCAGGAGACCCAAGAGACATGGATTCCATCTCTGGGTTAGGAAGATCCTCTGAAGTAGGAAATGGCAACCCACTCCAGGATTGCCTGGAGAATTTCATAGACAGGAGCCTGGCAAGCTACAGTCCATGACGTTAACTATCGTCACCATAGTGTACATTTGATCTTAAGAATTTATTCATCTTGCATAACTGAAACTTTGTATCCTTTGACCAGCATCTTATATCAAAACATTGTGTACACCTTAAATTTATACAATTTTTACTTTAATAACGTTGAAGGCCAAGTTAGGATGTATAGTAGATCCATGGGCTTTTAATTTAATAAATGCACAGGATGTTACCACAGTTCATGGGCAATATGCAGGATAAATGTAAAATCTCTTGGAGGAGAATAAGGCTGGTGTAAGGAATGTGAGATTTTGGCCCACTGGCCCAGCACACATGATTCAGGCAAAATGCCAACCTGGATTCACCAACCATTAATCCTCAGCACTTTTCACCCTGGGGGTCATATTATCAGACACAGGCGCAAAGTGCCCAATGTATTTTCTGCACCCAAGTGCTGTAGGCCACCACCCAGAGTCCCATGCATCTTCCTGAAACCTTGTTCCTCCCATGTTCTTTCCTACCCCTTTCCCTCCTACTGCCTTTAATTTTCCACAGATGGCAGGGGACTGAGAAAACAATCTCCTGCCAGTCACAAGGGGAGTGTTCCTGAAGGGATGGTGACCCTCCGGATGCTACCTGAGAGGTTGTCTCAAATAAGTGCTTGAATACAACCTAAACCACAACAGCGCCCTGTGGGTAAACTCAGGAAGGCAAAAGATGTTCCGAGTGAAGGGAGAGCTTGAGCCTTCCTTTCCCTTCCCTTCCCAGCCTTCCACAGAGCATCTGGGCATGAGACTGAGGCTGTGGATGGTACAGGGCTGGTTGGGCAGGGGTTGTGGGGTGTGGATGTTTGCCCAGCAAGACCCAGGGACAAAGGACACTGATGGGCTAACAGGGTGTTTAGGACTGCTGAAGAGATACACCCTCTTGGGACAGAAATAACCTGCTCATTCCTTCATTCAATAAACATATATTGTCAGGCCCGCTCTGGGTCCTGGGGATACATAGTGAGTAAAATAAAAAATCCCAACCTGCTGAACTTTTCAGTCTCGCATAGGAGACCGACAGTGCTCAAAATAAACAGATAAACCATAGTGTAAGTAGGAAACTAGGGGGTGGAAGAGGCAATGGAGAAAAGCAGCAGGGGAAGGGAAGAGGAGGAGCAGGGCAGAGGGACCACAGCATTGCTTTGGTTAGGCAAGGAAGACCCCACTGGGGTTTGAGCAAAGCTCTAGAAGAGGCAAGAGAGGGATGCCAAGTGGGCATTACAGGCAAAAAGGAAACATCAGAGGCCCAAGGTAGGAGCATGTTTGGGGTGTGGTGGGGAAGCAGAGAAGCTCAGAATGATAGAGCAGAATAAGCAGGGAGGAGAATGGTAGGTGAGGTGGTGAGGCCCATCTAAACAGAAGCCATTGGAAGGTCCCGAGGGGAGGAGTGGCATAATCTGAATTATATTTCAAGACACTCTTATTTCTGGTTGGGAACTGGCCAGATAAAAAGCCAGTGTGATTATCTGAGCAAGAGCTGATACTGTCTTACCAGCCTCCTTGGTGGTCCACTGGTTGAGAATCTGCCTTGCAGTGTGGGGGATGTGGGTTCTATCCTTGGTCAGGGAACTAAGATCCTACATGCTGCAGAGAAACTAAGCCCACATGCCTTAACTAGAGAGCCCCTCCACCACAAGGAAAGATCCCACATGACCCAATGAAGTTCCCTCATGTCACAACTAAGACTCAACTAAACCAAAAAAAAATTTTTTTTTAAATGATGGTGGCTCAGACCCAGATGATGGCAGTGGAGGCGTCTTGAGATGGTCTGGTCTGGTTGTATTTTGAAGAAAGTCCGCAGGATTATCTGATGCACCAGACATGGGATATGAGAAAAACAGATAACTCAAGACAACTCCAATGATTTTGACCTGAGCAATTGGTGAGCATTACTCACCAGGGGAGGCTGTGGATGCAGGTTTGGGAGAGACGAGCAGTTCGGTGCTGAACATGCAGAATCTGAGATGTCTGTTAGAGATCCAAGTAAGTGTATCTCAAGCAGCCACCTGGCTGTATGAGTCTGGAGCTTAAGCCAGAGATCTGGCTGGGGACATAATTTGGGAGTCATTAATACATGATGTCAGTGATACCGATGAGATCACCAAGAACATCAATGGAAAAAGACAAGTCAAAAATCAGAGCATTAGTGGACTCTAAGATTTAGAGGTCAGGGGTAGGCAGACGGGTTACCAGAGGACTCTTCCATCATTGCCTGGATGACACACCTCACGTGTGCCTATGTGTATGCTAAGTCACTTCAGTTGTGTCTGACTCTTTATGACCCTGTGAACTGTAGCCTGCTAGGCTCCTCCGTCCACAGGATTCTCCAGGCAAGAATACTGGAGTGGCTTGTCATGCCCTCCTCCCGGGGGATCTTCCTGACCCAGGGATCGAGCCCATATCTCTTACATCTCCTTGCATTGGTGAGTGGGTTCTTTACCACTAGTGCCACCTGGGAAGCCCCGACATACATCTCAAGATTAGCTATTTCCCTTTGTTCTCATTTATACCATTGAACAACCTCTGATGAGTAATTCAGTTTTCCAAGAAGCTTAATGCTGGGGTGGGGTGCTCTTAATAATGGACACAAATACACTGAACACTGAAAAAGAATCTCACTCATTGAAAATTACCAATCTGGAATGTGGGGTTATAAATCAGTTTTAATGAATCTGATTGGCATGACTTAAAGCCCTAGGATCAGCTCCATTCTTATGCAATTAAGATTTCAGAATCATAAATCTGAGGACCAGATCCTTTGAGAATAATATCCACATCAAGTTAACCAGTGCTATGAAGGCATCTAATTCTTTTTTTAAAATTAATTTTTATTGGTATAGAGTTACTTTAAACTGCTGTGACAGTGTCTGCTGTACAGAGAAGTGAATTAGCTATACCTATACATCTATTTCCTCTATTTTGGATTTTCTTTCCATTTAGGTCACACAGAGCATTGAGTAGAGTTCCCTGAGCTAATACAGTAAGTTCTCACTGTTATCTGTTTTAAACATGCATGTGCGCTTAGTCGTGTCAGGCTCTTTGCAATTCCACGGACGGGATTTCCCAGGCAATAATCCTGGAGTGGGTTGCCATCTCCTACTCTAGGGAATATTCCCAACCCAGGGATCAAACTCGTGTCTCCTACATTGGCAGGCAGATTCTTGTATACATCCCAATCTCAATCTCCCAGTTCATTCCACCCAGGCATCCAATTCTCCTCCTTGCACAATACTTCTGTTGTTAAGTCTTAACTGTAATGGTGCCTCCATGACCTCCCACAACCTAGCTTCCACCCACCCCAGTGACTTGCTCTGACCCAGCTTCCCCAACTTGTCAATGCCAGCCACCTCTACTTGGTCTTGTCCTAGGAACAAGCCCCAGCAGTCAGCCCTCTGGACCTCCTCCTTGCTTTTGGTTTCCCACCGTGTTGCCAAGCCAGTTGCCCCTCTGGCCCTCTGCTTGCTGCTCCACTGATCCTTCCCTTGTTTTTCTTTCATCCTCTTCCTCACAGGCATATCTAAGCCTCACTATTCGCTTCTCCCTTGGAAAGCTTATCTACTCTCACAGCTTCAGTGACCAGAAGCTCCAGGTGGGCAGGAGTCTGTTAGGTTCTCTGCTTCATCTTTGGCCCCTGAAGCAGTGCCTCACACATAGCAAGTGTACAATTCTGTCACCCTTTATGTACACACCACAACCCTTCTCAAGATCCTTGAGCAGAACCTTATCATTATTGCAAAGTTAAACATCTGCTTTCCATCTCTCCCTGCTCTTGCTGCTAAGTCGCTTCAGTCATGTCCGACTCTGTGCGACCCCAGAGACAGCCCTCCAGGCTCCCTCATCCCTGGGATTCTCCAGGCAAGAACACTGAAGTGAGTTGCCATTTCCTTCTCCAATGCATGAAAGTGAAAAGTGAAAGTGAAGTCGCTTAGTCATGTCCAACTCCTAGCGACCCCATGGGCTGCAGCCCACCAGGCTCCTCTGTCCATGGGACTCTCCAGGCAAGAGTACTAGAATGGGGTAGCTGATCTGTATTCCATGAGTGGGACCTTCCCAAGGCATCTTTTTGCACATTTAACCACCACATTCTAAGATCTGTCCCAATAGCTTCCCACAAAATAACTTGATATTCAGAGCTTCTACACTTTCAGGGGGCTGCTATCACATTTGTACAGCCACTTTTGTGGAGCGGAAAAAGCTTGAATTTAGACCCAGATTCTGGGAGCTTTGGTTCCAGGCTCTCCCATTTCCACCATGGAGGAAATGCATTAACACTTTTACATTTCTAGGCTCTTTTGATTGCAAGGACCAGAGACTCACCCAGGTGTCTTCATGCATTGCTTCATATTCTATGGCTACTTGTGAAAACAAGGGTGAAAACCCCTATGGGAACCCCAAGCGGTAGCAAAGCATAACCACAAGGAAGTGAAAGTGTTCTCAACAGTGCTGGGTTCTGAACTATCTTGACACTTCCATCACTGCACTGGACAGTTTTCATTTGTCACTCTGAGTCTATTCTCCTTTTCTCACCTGGCTCTGTGACCAGGCAGGCAGACCTGAATGGACCAGTTCTCTTGCTTTCCAGGTTCTGGTTGGATTTGGCTAGTGGGAGGCACTGACAGCTGATTTGGGAAACAAATCACCCCAAAAAAGGACACAGGTTGGGGTATTTATTCCTCCAGCCCCTTCCTTGTCAGGTCAACATGTTACTGGTAGTTGTGTTTCTTTACCAAAAGCCACAGCTCCTGGAACTTGCCTGGTGGTCCGCTGGTTAAGACTCCATGCTCTTCAATGCAGGGGACACAGGTTCAATCCCTGGTTGGAGAACCAAGATCCCATATGCCACATGGCATGGCCAAAAATAAAATAAATAAATAAATAAAATTTAAAGTCACAGCTCCTATTGAATAAAGCTATATGTCTGGCCAGGTTCCAGTAACAAATTCCTCCTCTTGCCTAATTAGGACTGTGGGACTCCCATGGTTGTTCATCCTAGGAGCCTCATCATTCCTTGTTGGTTTCCTCAACTCTGTGTCACCATTGGTAAATTGTCCCTTTATCCAACTCTTCTCTATCCTTCTTTTGAGGGTGCCATATGCTTCCAGCTGGGACCTTGACTGGTACAACCACATGAGTGTTTGTCAATGTACAAATATGAGGGTGATTTAACCCATCATTTTCCCTGTCACTACCAACCAACAAACCAATTCTGTCTTCTGGGCATCTATTCTGTGCTTCCTGGCTTCTGCTTATTTACAACTTGAACTGACTCAGAACTCACGTGACACANAATATGAGGGTGATTTAACCCCTCATTTTCCCTGTCACTATCAACCAACAAACCAATTCTGTCTTCTGGGCATCTATTCTGTGCTTCCTGGCTTCTGCTTATTTACAACTTGAACTGACTCAGAACTCACGTGACACATGGTCCAGTGGTGTCCCCTTAAACACACCTGCCTCCCCCCACTTTGGCATCCTGTCTCTGTGTGTTCTCTCAGCTTTGATCCCTGCCACTAATGGTCTCATTCACTCTCTATTTCCAAGATCTATAAAGTCCAAAGAAATCTGCACAGCCTGGTTATTCACCATTATCTTGGTTGGTCAGAACTTCCTGTGCCAGGTCACAGATGGGTCACAGACCACTGTAGGTCCTCCATCTCCTAGTCATTGCCTCTTCCTTGTTGGCAGAAGTTGGTTCTGGAAGAAAGAGCATGGGAAAACCATGTGTTTCAGAGCTTTACCGTTATTTTATGTAAAAATAATACTTATATCCTAGAGTTGTTATCAGCCTTAAATAAATGTTTAGTGCCTGTCTGAAAACACAGCTACTGCTCAATCATGAGCAGCAATTATTCCAAAGATCACTTCTTACTTTTATTACCATAGCCTCATTTACTCTCACAACATCCCTGTGAAGTAGGCAAGACAGAGATTATCCCCATTTTACAGATGACAAAACTGAGGCTCGAATAGTTGCCTAAAATTATAGTTACAAAATGCCTGAATCATCAGCAGTGAGCAGGTGTCTCTGGCCCTCCATTGTTTAAAGTAAAAGTGAAAGTCCCTCCATTGTGTCTAATTCTTTGCAACCCCATAGACTATACAGTCCATGGAATTCTCCAGGCCAAAATATTGGACTGGGTAGCCTTTCTCTTTTCCAGGGGATCTTCCCAATCCAGGAATTGAACCAGGGTCTCCTGCATCGCAGGCAGATTCTTTACCAATTGAGCTATCAAGGACCACATTTTAAAATCAATGCCTCTCTATCAGCTCAACAGTAGTATATTTTGAAAACACAGTTTCTTTAGCCAGTGGAAAATACAGAACTTATTTCGTTTTAATTTGGAAATATTTTAAACATACAGAAAAATACAGAGATATACACATTTCCCATTGAAATACACCCTATTCAGGAGAATGGTCCTTCTGGGAAGAGAAGAAGAAAGAAACTGATGTCATGAGGATACCTGACAAGTTTTTATTTCTCAAAAAAAAATTATATAATAAATATGAGAAAATGCTAGGGTTTGCTGAAGCTGAGTGGTAGATATATGGGACTTTGTTATTACTCTCTGTATTTTTTAGCAAACCCTAGCATTTTATCAATGAATTAATTTGGGGGATATTTAAATATGCAGACTTGACTAAGAATTACTTGGCATCTTTCTTATGAATGTGATACTTATAGAAAGAAGGTCTAAATTAATTGGACTTAGTGGCCAATAAATTTACAATAATTCTTTGTTTCTACCCATCCATTTTCCTGCAAATGACTGATTTTTTTCATATATGAAAATATTAGAAGGAAATACATTTATTATTTTCAAAATGATAGAAATATTCACCTACATTTTATGAAAACACTTTTGGAGCTAGTTAATTACTTCTAATAAAAATACAACAGTAAGATTCAGAGTCAGTATTTTTTCTAAGTACAAAGTGATATATCAGATGTTGGAAGAGATTTTCTAACTTGCAGAAGAAAAAGAATTTAAAAATATGAAGTTGGTTCCTGAGAAAAATCCTTTTGGTGATCCACAGTCCAAAATATTTATGAAGCAAATGTTAAAAATGAAAAGATTCCATAATAGACATTTTCTCTGAAATGAAAAAGAACTGCTATGCACACAAAAATTAAATTCAACATTTCTCTCTTTTAAACAAAAAGTAAGGAGTTCTTGATGTTGATTGAGAATTTCTCCACATATCATTTTATCAGTACGATTTTCAGAAAGTTGAGGCTTTCTTGGCCGTCCAGTGGGTAAGACTTTGCCTTCCAGTGCAGGGGATGCAGATTTAGTAACTGACTGGGGACATAAGGTCCCACATGCCTCAGGGCCAGAAAATCAAAACATGAACAGAAGCAATATTGTAACAAATTCAATAAAAACTTTAAAAATGGTCCACATTAAAAAAAAGTCTTAAAAANCAGATTTAGTAACTGACTGGGGACATAAGGTCCCACATGCCTCAGGGCCAGAAAATCAAAACATGAACAGAAGCAATATTGTAACAAATTCAATAAAAACTTTAAAAATGGTCCACATTAAAAAAAAGTCTTAAAAAAAGAAGGTAATGCTCCAACCTCACCTGTACTGGGTTCAACTGTGGCCCCCAAAAGATATGCCCAAGCCCTGGACCTCAGTCCCTGTCAAGTGACCTCACTTGGAAAAAGGGTCTTTGCAGACATAATTAAGTTAAAGCTCTATCTCAAGATGAGATCTTCCTGATTAACTGGATGGGCCTTAAATCAGGTAACAAGTGTTCTTAGAAGAAGAGGAAAACCCAGACAGAAGCGGTAAAGCATAAGGGAGGCCATAGGAAGATGGAGGCAGAGGTCAGAGTGACCCAGCCACCAGCCTAGCAACACCAGGGACCTGTAGAAGCAGGAGGAGGCTGGAAATCTCCCTTCAAGCCTCCAGAGTGAGATTCACCTGCAGACTCCTTCATTTGAGACTTGTGGCCTCTGAAACTGTGAGGAAAAAAATACCTGTTGTTTTAAGCCACCCAGTTTGTGGTCATTTGTCACAGCTGCCTTAGGAAATATAAAACATCCCCCTACCATCCCCGCTGAGTAACCCATCTGCAAGGGCAGCTCCCCTCTGCCCATCCAGCCCATCCCAGATGGAAAGTGACACATACCTCTTCCACTCTGACCTGAGCCATTCCCTTGATTCTAACAATGGTTTGGCAGCCCCTACGCTTCCTCTGGGACAGACAGATGTTACTAAACCTCCCCACACTGTCATTCCAATTTTGCTCTCACATTGGAAGAATCCATGGTGAAAGAAATGTGACCTAAAACAATAGGCAAAGTCAACCCCTGCAGGATGAGTGGAACACAAAGGCAAGTCGAGCTGTACTCACCTCACCACCCTTTGTGGTGACTAACCCAGAAAGGCTTCAATGACAATAAAACCCCAAAGTCTATGGAGTGAGCATTCAACAGATATTCACCCAGCACCTCTTCTGAGTCAGGCACTGCCATCGATGCTAACAAGGAGATGTAATTATTTTAATGACTCATCAAATGTGCCAATAGTAATAATCCTTTGGGTCTGGCGGCTAAAGGAGAAACTGTTTGGGGTCTGAGAGGCTCTCTTCAGTCATAGACCTCCAACTTATAATGACAATGGTTTCCTCAGGTTGTTGTCAGGCAGCGGTCACATGGCTACACAATACCAGAGATGGTTGTGACAAAATTAAGAACTTCTCTGTGCTGCTTACCTCCCTCCTCTTCATCTACTTCTCCCTCCACCCCAGGCTCCTAGTCTTGCCTCCATTTCCGTAGGTCTGTCCTCAGTAGACTACTAACAGATCCACCTAAAAGGAAAAATACAGAGTAGAAAGAACCATTTTCAAGGTCAAGGATGGGAAAATCTGGGACTTCCCCAACTGTCCAGTGGTTAAGACTTCGCCTTCCAGTGCACGGGATTCAGGTTTGATCCCTGGTCAGGGAGCTGAGATCCCACATCCCTAGTGACCAAAAAACCAAAAAACATTAAACAGAAACAATACTGTAACAAATTTATAGACTTTAAAGATGGTCCATTTCAAAAAAAAAATCTTAAAAAAAAGAAAGGATGGAAAAACCAGACTTACAGTTTACTCTGTAAAAATTAAAATAACACAGTCCACTCCAGCTCATAACACTGCATCTGAGAAAAACAGTATGTGTGGAAGTGTTTTATAAATTATAAAGCAATATAAAACAGTCAAAGGTGTTGTTATCTATTAGGGAACTGTCGCATCCAAGCTCATGATAGATTCTCTTACAGGAATGTAATGTATCTAGTCCTTCCAATAACCACGAAATGTATCACTGTTGCCCTTTCTTAGGGTTTCTCTGGTGGCTCAGACAGTAAAGAATTATCCTGCAATGCGGAAGACCTGGCTTCAATTCCTGCATCAGGAAGATCCCCTGGAGAAGGGAATGGTTACCTACTCTAGTATTCTTGCCTGGAGAATTCCATAGACAGAGGAGCCTCAGGGCTGCAGCCCATGTTGTTGCAGAGTTGGACATGACTGAGCAACTAACACTTTATTTTAGGTGGGGAAGCCAAAAGTTGGAATGATTGACATTACCCAAGGGCATGCCATAGCGGGTGAAGGAGGTACAGCCCCACATNATAAATAGGTCTTCCCTGGTGACTTAGATGGTTAAGAATCTGCCTGCAATGCAGGAGATCTGGGTTCCATCCCTGGGTTGGGAAGATCCCATGGAGGAGGGCATGGCAACCCATTCCAGTATTCTTGCCTGGAGATCCCCATGGACAGAGGATCCTAGTGGGCTACAGTCCCTGGGGTCGTAAAGAGTCAGACATGATTGAGTGACTAAGCACATAAAATAAATAAGTCACAGGAATGTAATGAAGAGCACAGGAGATATGCGCGCTCAGTCTTTCAGTCATATCAGCCTCTTTGTGACCCCCTGGACTATACTCTGTCCATGGAATTTTCCAGGCAAGAATACTGGAGTGGGTTGAATTTCCTCCTCCAAGGGAGCTTCCCGACCTAGGGACTAAACCCACATCCCCTGCATCTCCTGCACTGGCAGAAGGATCTTTTACTGAGCCTCCTGGGAAGCCCACAGGGGATATAGTCAACATTGTGTTTGCTATAGAGGATATAACCTATAAAAATACAAATCAGTATGCTGCACACCTGAAACTAACATAATATTGTAAGTCAACTATACTTCAATAGTTTTTTTTTTTAGAGAAGAGGAAATACAGCACCTGAAAGTTTCTACAAACATTTAAGAAATTGAATTGGGGGTAAAATTTGTTTGCATTAAAAATTCCAGACTCATAGTTCTAATGAAGTGGATGAACCTAGAGGCTATTATGCAGAGTGAAAAAAGCCAGAAAGACAAAGACAAATATCATATATTAACACATATATATGGAATCTAGAAAGATAGTAACAATGACCCTACTTGCAGGGCAGCAAAGGAGGCGCAGACATAGAGAAGAGACTTTTGGACACAGTGAGGAAAGAAGAGAGTGGGACAACTTGAGAGAATAGCACTGAAACATATACCTTACCATATGTAAAATAGATATCCAGTAAGGAGCTTGATATATGATGCAGGGAACCCAAAGCTGGTGCTCTGTGACAACCCAGAGGCATGCAATGAGGGAAGAGGTGAGAGGGAGGTTCAAGGTGGGGCACATTTGTATACCCACGGCCAATTCATGTTGATGCATTGCAGGAGCCATCCCAATATTATAAATAATTATCCTCTAATTAAAATAGTTTTGAAAAGGAAAAAAAAATTCCTGACTCAGATGGCTTTCCTGGTAGCTCTCACCAAACTCTCATACAAGACATTATTCTTTTCTCACACACATTCTTTCAAAGAAAAGAGAATTTGCCAACCCTATTCTGTGAGGCTAGCATAACTTCAAGAAGACAGACAAAAAAAGAAAGAAAATAAGTCAGTCAATCTATTCATGAACCTGGAGACAAAAATTCTATTAAAAATCATTAGCAAACCAAATCAAGCATTCTATTTAAAATAGATGAAAAAAAACAAGTTGAGTTTATTTTTTTTATGCCAGGAATGTCAGTTTGGTTTATCCTTTAAAAAATTAAATGAATGCATTCATAACATCAGAAAGTAAAGGAGAAACATCAAATATTGGTTCAATAAATGCAAAAAAAATTTGATAAAACTGAATACATATTAATGACAAAATTCAGCAAACTAAAAACCTACAGAAAATGCATTAATAGTGAAATGGTGAAAAGTCTTCGTTTGCTATCAGGGACAAGACAAAGATCCCTGCTCTAATCATTACTACTCAACATTGTAAAGGAGTCCAGAAATACACAGTAAGGCAATAAAAAGAAAAATACAGCAAATTAGGGAAATATAAATAGGAAACAGAGGAAGTGTGGTATTGGATTTAGAGTCTTAATGGTGAATTCATATGAAAATAACATAAATGCTAATTGTATCATGCATTTGTATATCAATATTTATTTTTGTTGTTGTTCAGTCTCTCAGTCATGTCCAACTCTTTGCAACCCCATGGAATGCAGCACACCAGGTTTCCTTGTCCATCACCATCCCTCAGAGCTTGTTCAAAGTCATGTCTTTTGAGTTGGTGATGTCATCCAACCATTTCGTTCTCTGTTGTCCCCATCTCCTTCTGCCCTCAATCTTTCCCGGCATCCGGGTCTTTTCTAATGAGTCAGCTCTTCACATGAAGTGGCCAAAATACTGGAGTTTCAGCTTCTGTTTCAGTCCTTACAATGAATATTCAGGACTGATTTCCTTAAGGATTGTCTGGTTTGATCCAAGGACCCTCAAGAGTCTTCTCCAACACCACACTTTCAAAGCATCAATTCTTTGGCACTCAGCCTTCTTTATGGTCCAACTCTCACATCCATACATGACTACTGAAAAAAACATAGCTTTGAGTAGATGCATCTTTGCTGGCAAAGTAATGTCTCTGGTTTTGAATATGCTGTCCAGGTTGGTCGTAGCTTTTCTTTCAAGGAGCAAGCGTCGTTTAATTTCATGGCTGCAGTCACCATCTGCAGATATTTTGGAGCCTAAGAAAATAAAGTCTGTCATTATTGCCATTGTTTCCCCATCTATATGCCATGAAGTGATGGAATCAGATGCCATGGTCTTAGTTTTTTGAATGTTGAGTTTTAAGCCGGCTTTTTCACTCTCCTCTTTCACTTTCACCAAGAGACTCTTTAGTTCCTCTTCACTTTCTGCCATAAGGGTGGTGTCATCTGCATATCTGAGGTTATTGACAGTTCTCCCAGCAATCTTGATTCCAGCTTGTGCTTCATCTAGCCCAACATTTCGCATGATGTACTCTGCATATAAATTAAATAAGCAGAATGATAATGTACTGCCTTGTCATACTCCTTTCCTAATTTTGAACCAGTCTGTCATTCCATGTCCAGTTATAACTGTTGCTTCTTGACCTGCATACAGGTTTTTCAGGAGGTAAGTAAGGTGGTCTGTTATTTCCATCTCTTTAAGAATTTTCCAGTTTGTTGTGATCCACACAGTCAAAAGTTTTAGTGTAGTCAGTGAAGCAGAAGTAGATGTTTTTCTGGAATTCTCTTGCTTTTCCTATGATCCAACAGATGTTGGCAGTTTGATATATATATATATAAAGTTATGTATTTATATTGGGCTTCCCTAGTGACTCAGTGGTAAAGAATCTGCCTGCTAATGCAGGAGCTGTGGGTTCAATCCTTGAATCGGGAAGTTTTACTGGAGAAGGAAATGGCAACCTACTCCAGTATTCTTGCTTGGCAAATCCCATGGACAGAGGAGCCTGGTGGGCTACAATTCATGGGGTCGCAGAGTCATGACTTAGCGACTGAGTACACACACATACATTTATATGAATGTCAAATTGTAAAATAAAAAGAGTTCTGGTTATCTAGCCTTATTGTTTCCTTCAAGGAGGACTTTAACCACAGAGATTTGAGGGTTCATTTTTTTTNGCTCAGATGGTAAAGCGTCTGCCCGCAATTCGGGAGACCTGGGTTCCATCCCTGGGTTGGGAAGATCCACCCCTCCAGACAGACAGGGTGCTACAGTCCATGGGGTAGCAAAAAGTCAGACATGACTGGGTGACTGAAAAACAACAAAAGTGATTGCTAACTAAAAATGACATTAGTAAGTGGGTAGAAAGATCACCCCACAAAAAAAGTCACAAGGAAGGCAATAATAAACAACAGAAATAATTGGAAACAAATATTTAGAGAGAATCAATAAAACCAAAAATTAGTTCTTTAAAAAATGTATAACATCGACAAATTTCTGTGATTTGGGGAAAAAAAAAAGAGAGAGAGAGAGAGAGAGAATTCACAACTAACCAATATCTGGAATCAAAAGGAAAAGATACACTAGGAATTTCCTGGCAGTCCAGCAGTTAGGACTCCATGTTCTTTTCTGCCAAGGGCCTGGGCTTAAATTCCTGGTCTGTGATCCCACAAGCTGCAGGCCACACTGACCCCAAAAGGGTACACTATCAGTGTCATAGACATTAAACAGAAAATAAGATATGATAAACAAAAGTATGGCAATAAATTTGAATATTTACACAAAATGGACAAATTCTTAATAAAAGAATAGCAAAATTGACTTAAAAGGACCAAACACACAGTTATAAAATAAATAGGTCTTCCCTGGTGACTTAGATGGTTAAGAATCTGCCTTCAACGCAGGAGATCTGGGTTCCCTCCCTGGGTTGGGAAGATCCCATGGAGGAGGGCATGGCAACCCATTCCAGTATTCTTGCCTGGAGATCCCCATGGACAGAGGATCCTAGTGGGCTACAGTCCCTGGGGTCATAAAGAGTCAGACATGATTGAGTGACTAAGCACATAAAATAAATAAGGCACAGGAATGTAATGAAGAGCACAGGAGATATGCGCGCTCAGTCTTTCATTCATATCAGCCTCTTTGTGACCCCTTGGACTATACTCTGTCCATGGAATTTTCCAGGCAAGAATACTGGAGTGGGTTGAATTTCCTCCTCCAAGGGAGCTTCCCGACCTAGGGACTAAACCCACGTCCCCTGCATCTCCTGCACTGGCAGAAGGATCTTTTACTGAGCCTCCTGGGAAGCCCACAGGGGATATAGTCAACATTGTACTTGCTATAGAGGATATAACCTATAAAAATACAAATCAGTATGCTGCACATCTGAAACTAACATAATATTGTAAGTCAACTATACTTCAATAGTTTCTTTTTTTTTAGAGAAGAGGAAATACAGCACCTGAAAGTTTCTACAAACATTTAAGAAATTGAATTGGGGGTAAAATTTGTTTGCATTAAAAATTCCAGACTCATAGTTCTAATGAAGTGGATGAACCTAGAGGCTATTATGCAGAGTGAAAAAAGTCAGAAAGACAAAGACAAATATCATATATTAACACATATATATGGAATCTAGAAAGATAGTAACAATGACCCTACTTGCAGGGCAGCAAAGGAGGCGCAGACATAGAGAAGAGACTTTTGGACACAGTGAGGAAAGAAGAGAGTGGGACAACTTGAGAGAATAGCACTGAAACATATACCTTACCATATGTAAAATAGATATCCAGTAAGGAGCTTGATATATGATGCAGGGAACCCAAAGCTGGTGCTCTGTGACAACCCAGAGGCATGCAATGAGGGAAGAGGTGAGAGGGAGGTTCAAGGTGGGGCACATTTGTATACCCACGGCCAATTCATGTTGATGCATTGCAGGAGCCATCCCAATATTATAAATAATTATCCTCTAATTAAAATAGTTTTGAAAAGGAAAAAAAAATTCCTGACTCAGATGGCTTTCCTGGTAGCTCTCACCAAACTCTCATACAAGACATTATTCTAATCTCACACACATTCTTTCAAAGAAAAGAGAATTTGCCAACCCTATTCTGTGAGGCTAGCATAACTTCAAGAAGACAGACAAAAAAAGAAAGAAAATAAGCCAGTCAATCTATTCCTGAACCTGGAGACAAAAATTCTATTAAAAATCATTAACAAACCAAATCAAGCATTCTATTTAAAATTGATTAAAAAAAACCAAGTTGAGTTTATTTTTTTTATGCCAGGAATGTCAGTTTGGTTTATCCTTTAAAAAAATTAATGAATGCATTCATAACATCAGAAAGTAAAGGAGAAACATCAAATATTGGTTCAATAAATGCAAAAAAAATTTGATAAAACTGAATACATATTAATGACAAAATTCAGCAAACTAAAAACCTACAGAAAATGCATTAATAGTGAAATGGTGAAAAGTCTTCGTTTGCTATCAGGGACAAGACAAAGATCCCTGCTCTAATCATTACTACTCAACATTGTGAAGGAGTCCAGAAATACACAGTAAGGCAATAAAAAGAAAAATACAGCGAATTAGGGAAATATAAATAGGAAACAGAGGAAGTGTGGTATTGGATTTAGAGTCTTAATGGTGAATTCATATGAAAATAACATAAATGCTAATTGTATCATGCATTTGTATATCAATATTTATTTTTGTTGTTGTTCAGTCTCTCAGTCATGTCCAACTCTTTGCAACCCCATGGAATGCAGCACACCAGGTTTCCTTGTCCATCACCATCCCTCAGAGCTTGTTCAAAGTCATGTCTTTTGAGTTGGTGATGTCATCCAACCATTTCGTTCTCTGTTGTCCCCATCTCCTTCTGCCCTCAATCTTTCCCGGCATCCGGGTCTTTTCTAATGAGTCAGCTCTTCACATGAAGTGGCCAAAATACTGGAGTTTCAGCTTCTGTTTCAGTCCTTACAATGAATATTCAGGACTGATTTCCTTAAGGATTGTCTGGTTTGATCCAAGGACCCTCAAGAGTCTTCTCCAACACCACACTTTCAAAGCATCAATTCTTTGGCACTCAGCCTTCTTTATGGTCCAACTCTCACATCCATACATGACTACTGAAAAAAACATAGCTTTGAGTAGATGCATCTTTGCTGGCAAAGTAATGTCTCTGGTTTTGAATATGCTGTCCAGGTTGGTCGTAGCTTTTCTTTCAAGGAGCAAGCGTCGTTTAATTTCATGGCTGCAGTCACCATCTGCAGATATTTTGGAGCCTAAGAAAATAAAGTCTGTCATTATTGCCATTGTTTCCCCATCTATATGCCATGAAGTGATGGAATCAGATGCCATGGTCTTAGTTTTTTGAATGTTGAGTTTTAAGCCGGCTTTTTCACTCTCCTCTTTCACATTCACCAAGAGACTCTTTAGTTCCTCTTCACTTTCTGCCATAAGGGTGGTGTCATCTGCATATCTGAGGTTATTGACAGTTCTCCCAGCAATCTTGATTCCAGCTTGTGCTTCATCTAGCCCAACATTTCGCATGATGTACTCTGCATATAAATTAAATAAGCAGAATGATAATGTACTGCCTTGTCATACTCCTTTCCTAATTTTGAACCAGTCTGTCATTCCATGTCCAGTTATAACTGTTGCTTCTTGACCTGCATACAGGTTTTTCAGGAGGTAAGTAAGGTGGTCTGTTATTTCCATCTCTTTAAGAATTTTCCAGTTTGTTGTGATCCACACAGTCAAAAGTTTTAGTGTAGTCAGTGAAGCAGAAGTAGATGTTTTTCTGGAATTCTCTTGCTTTTCCTATGATCCAACAGATGTTGGCAGTTTGATATATATATATATAAATTTATGTGTTTATATAGGGCTTCCCTAGTGGCTCAGTGGTAAAGAATCTGCCTGCTAATGCAGGAGATGTGGGTTCAATCCTTGAGTCGGGAAGTTTTACTGAAGAAGGAAATGGCAACCTACTCCAGTATTCTTGCTTGGGAAATCCCATGGACAGAGGAGCCTGGTGGGCTACAATTCATGGGGTCGCAGAGTCATGACTTAGCGACTGAGTACACACACATACATTTATATGAATGTCAAATTGTAAAATAAAAAGAGTTCTGGTTATCTAGCCTTATTGTTTCCTTCAAGGAGGACTTTAACCACAGAGATTTGAGGGTTCATTTTTTTTCAGGTTTTGAAAGATTTTATTTTTAGAACAGCTTCACGTCACAGCGAAACTGAGCAAAAGTACAGGGATTTCTCATATAGCACTTGTCCTCACACATGCATAGCCTTTCCCCTTTATCAACGTCCCTTACCAGAAGGACACAGTTGTTAAAACTGATGAACCTACCCAGACACGTCATAAGTCCGTAGTTATATTACGATTCACTCTTGGTATTGTACCTTCTGTGGGCTTGGGGAAATGCATAATGGTATGTATTNAAGGACACAGTTGTTAAAACTGATGAACCTACCCAGACACGTCATAAGTCCGTAGTTATATTACGATTCACTCTTGGTATTGTACCTTCTGTGGGCTTGGGGAAATGCATAATGGTATGTATTTGTTGTTGTTTATTTGCTCAGTTGTGTC
Source organism: Raphicerus campestris (assembly GCA_006410735.1). Classification (NCBI taxonomy): domain Eukaryota; kingdom Metazoa; phylum Chordata; class Mammalia; order Artiodactyla; family Bovidae; genus Raphicerus; species Raphicerus campestris. The sequence goes on along the minus strand of SJYW01053438.1, from coordinate 141,124 downwards.
CGATTCTTTGTAACCCCGTAGGCTGTAGCCCACCAGGCTTCCTGTCTGTGGGCTCTCTCAGGCAAGAATACCGGAGTGTATTATCATTTCCTTCTCCAAAATGACACGTATCCACCATTATAATATCATACANACAGCATCATCTTTCAGGGTTTGAAATAGCTCAATTGGAATTCCATGTCCTCCACTAGCTTTGTTCATAGTGATGCTTTCTAAGGCCCACTTGACTTCACATTCCAGGATGTCTGGCTCTAGATGAGTGATCACATCATCATGATTATCTGGGTTGTGAAGATCTTTTTTGTACAGTTCCTCCATGTATTCTTGCCATCTCTTCTTAATATCTTCTGCTTCTGTTAGGTTCAGACCACTTCTGTCCTTTATCGAGTCCATCTTTGCATGAAATGTTCCCTTGGTATCTCTAATTTTCTAGTCTTTCCCATTCTGTTGTTTTCCTCTATTTCTCTGCATTGATCGCTGAAGAAGAACCTATTACACTAGTGAAGTAAGTCAGAAAGAGAAAGATAAATATTGTATTCTAACTCATAGATACAGAATCTAGAAAAATGGTACTGAAGAATTTATTTACAGGGCAGCAATGGAGAAACAGACATAGAGAATAAACTTATGAACGTGAGGAGAGGGGAGGAGAGGGTGAAATGTATGGAAAGAGTAACATGGAAAGTTACATTGCCCTATATAAAATAGATAGCCAATGGGAATTTGCTCTATGGCTCAGGAAACTCAAACAGGGGTTCTGTATCAACCTAAAGGTGTGGGATGTGGAGGGGGATGGGAAGAAGTTTCAAAAGGAAGGGCATATATGTATACCTATGGCTGTTTCATGTTGAGGTTTGACAGAAAACAACAAAATTCTGTAAAGCAATTATCCTTCAATGAAAAAAATTAGTTAAAAAAAAAAAGAAATTGATCCTGTAGTCTGAGTACCACCAGGTCCCTGAAGGCTTGAATACGTTATTCTCGGTCCTCACAAATATCTTGCCAACTGGGAACTGTGGTTAAGTAACTTAAAGTCAGAAAATTGGGTGAAACCTCACAAAAACCACCATCTTTCCACTATATCACATCACCCTTTTAGTTCAAAGAGCCATGAAATGGGAGCATTCAAAACAGATCCCTTGGGACTTCCCAGGTTGCTCGGTGGTAAAGAATGTGCCTGTCAATACAGGAGACACTGGTTCGATCCCTGGTCTGAAAAGACCCCATGTGCCACGGAGAAACTAAATCCAAGTGCCACAACTATTGAGCCTGGCTGTGCTCTAGAACCTGGGCAGCTGCAACTACTGAGCCCACACAACGTAACTACGGAAGCCTGCGTGTGCTAGAGCCCCTGCTTCACAACAAGAGAAGCCACCGAAATAAGAAGCCTTTGCACTGCGAGGAAGAGGAGTCCCCACTCGCACAATGAGAGAAAAGCCTGTGCAGCAACAAGGACCTAGCATAGCCAAAAATAAAATAAAAATAAATGCATTAAAAAAGCAAAACCAAAACTGTTCCCTTGACTTAAGACAGGGAGGGGGCTGTGTTGCAGATGATGCCTGAGGAGATCTTTGTCCATGCCCACCATGTGGAGCCGCGTAGAGGGGTGTCGGGCATCACTTCCCAGTGTGCACACCAACAAGAGGCTGGGTAGGAAATAGGAGCACACCGGCCCCAGAGTGATGGGGAGGCAGGGATCCCCAGTGTTTGTCCCTTTTCTTTTTCTTCTTCTCTGCTGAAAGCAGAGGTTATTATCAGTGCTGCACCATGTTTGGGAACTCAGAGAGCAAAGCAAATGTGACTTAGGCACAGAGTCTGGGGCTGTTCAGCCTGAGAACTAACCAAGGAGTCCATAATGGAAACCTAGGGAGGAGGGCCAGGTGGGAAGGCTTGGTGCTTCAGGCACCCAGCCACCTGTGATTGCCGCCTGCCAAAAGGAGCTGGCAAAGCNGCTGTTCAGCCTGAGAACTAACCAAGGAGTCCATAATGGAAACCTAGGGAGGAGGGCCAGGTGGGAAGGCTTGGTGCTTCAGGCACCCAGCCACCTGTGATTGCCGCCTGCCAAAAGGAGCTGGCAAAGCCAAGGCAAACTAAAATCAGAACTGAAATACCAAGCATACCCCTAGGGGGAAAATATATATATATATATATATATATATATATCTGATGGTTGATGTTAAAGCAAAGACAAAGAAAGAGCATGGCAATTCTACTAATAGGCAAGTTAAATATCTTAACTCTGGGTTGGTGGGGAGGTGGGGTGTGGGCTTCTCTTAGAAATCTAAATTCAGTTTGATTTAGATTCCTTGCTGCTTTTCACACCTTACAGATGTGTTCAGGAGTCCTGGGGTTCGCTTGTTCTTTCCTCTCTTTTAATGAGAAACCTCAGCAATAGGTTTCACTGTGCAATAGAATTGATTTTCTCCTTTTTTGTCAGTCTCTACCATTTTGGCAGTCACAGCTTGGGAGACCTGCTGAGCTGTCAGGGAAAGGGCTCATCTTTGCATTACTTTAACCAAGACAAATATGGTTTTAAAAACTATAAACTAGATTACCATATCAGTCCCAACTTACTTGGCTTCCACCAAACGAACAAGGCTAACATTTCTGAATTGCAAATAATCCTTTCCCGTGGATATATTTTTATCCAGGGCAATATCCCTCTAATTCAAGGCTTGAAAATTGAAGCCCACATGATTTCAAGAAGATGAGCACTTTTAAGTTGCAAAGCATGTTGCAGCCTAAAAAAGAAATATATATCCTTCCAAGAGAATCATCTCTCCGGTAACCAAAGGGGGAAAAAAAAATTCTGACTGACAGCTCTTTTCAAGTGCAAATGAGAGTGACAGCAAGAAGAGGTTTAAAATTCTCATTAAGTGTGATGGTACTTTTACTCTTTCCACGTAAATATTGATATGTAATCTGGTCTTGCCCTTCCAGAAGTCACTTGTGCATACAAAGATGCTCAGTTTTTAATACACGTGTTCTCAGTTCCTTTCCTAAGTCCTGTAGTCTTTTCTTTATAACACCCTCCTCAGAGAAGCAGTGTACTTTCAAGATGGAAGTACAGAAGAGCAACCAAAATATTTGCCCATAAACCAGCAAAAGGACCAACGTGTTTACACAAAAGAAAGTCTTATCCCATTAAAATTTTTTTCAACAGGCGTCCTGAACAGGGGTCCAAAAGACATACTTCCAAGTAGAACTGGAATGTTGTAAATCCACTGTGGAAGGGGATGGAACACGAGGGGAAAACTTCAGCCTTGGTTTCTCAAACTAGCAGCACCTGCAGGATGTTTAATGGCTTTTTGGTGTACAGACAGCTCTCCAAATTTATTTTTAAATTCAGCATATTTTAAATTTTATTATAGTTCTTTACGTTGTAAACAAAATAAAGCACATTTCTAAAATTAAGAATAGTACTTGTTTTTGTACTTCTCTGGTGCCACAATGGTTAAGAATCTGCCTGCAGGGGACGTGGCTTCGATCCCTGGTCCGGGAAGACTCAGCATGCCGCAGAGCAACTAGGCCCACGCACTGCAGCTCCCAAGCTCTCACGCCCTAGAGCCTGTGCTCCACAGGAGAAGCCGCTGCAGTGAGAAGCCCGAAGTAGCAGTCCCCACTCTCTGAAACTAGAGAAAGTCAGCGTGCAGCAACAAAGACTCAGCACAACCAAGAAAAAAAAAAATAATAATAATAGTTTATATCAGTGAATAGAATAGTGCTGTCCCTTCTTTTAAGAAGGTATCCATAGTGTGTTAATGATTGGTAAGTTGAGCCAAAAGTCTGGCTCCAAATTCAACAGGCTTCTGTTTTTCTATTTTTCATTAGTTGCTTTATTGGCCAGCGGCAAAACCAATACAATGAATATGAGCTCAAGCAAACTCCAGGAGAGAGTGAAGGACAGGGGAGCCTGGCGAGCTACGGTTCATGGGTTGCTAAGAGTCAGATACGACTGAGTGACTGAACAACAACAACTCTCTCTTGCCAGTGATAAATCCCAAATTAGCTTAATCTAAAAACAGAATTTATTGGCTTGCATAATCATAAACTTCAGAGGTTCTCCAGTTTTAGGAATGACTGGATCTAGGTGCCTTAATGAAGTAATCAAGAGCGAGTCCCTCTTCACCTCTTGACTCCACTTTTCTTTTTGGTTTTATTTTTCCTGTGTTACCTTAATTCTAGGCCCTTTGTCCACGTGGCAAGAAAGATGACCCCAAGCTACTCTAGACTTACATACCTTATTATGTAAGGTATCACATGATATGTGCATAATATATTAACATACATACCTTATTGTCTATGTTTCCAAAAGGACAGAAAATATCTCCTTCAACAAAAATTTTGCCCCAAGAAAGGGAACTTCTACACTGGTCCAGTGGTTAAGACCCTGCACTTACACTTCAGGGACCACAGGTTCACTCCCTGGTCAGGGAATTAAGATTCCACATGCTGCATTGTATGCCAAAAAAAAATTTTTTTTTTAAGAAATAAACCTTAGAAAAGTCTCCTGAAGGGGAGATCCATGACAGCCTCATCCTCCTAGATCTAAAACAATGTCTGTCCCAGGAAATGCAGGAACTCACTGGGCTGGCCTAGATTCCTCCCCATCCTTCAGACTTAGTATGACAGCCACATGAATAACATGGTCTCGGAGCAAGGAAGGGAAATTTCCCACAAAAAAATTTAGGACGTGAGTTTGAGCAAGCTCCAAGAGATGGTGAAGAACAGGGAGACCTGGTGTGCTGCAGTCCATGGGGTTGCAAAGAATTGGACATAACTGAGCAACTGAACAACAACAGCAAATTAATATCAAAAGTGGGGCCTAATGTCTGGCAGGGAAAAATAACACTTGTCCAGTTCATACACTAAATGAGAAGTTTCTCACTAATAGTTTGCACTATTGAGAATGGCAGTGGGTGGCTCACTTGGAGTGTAATGAACCAGCTAGAACAAGGACCAGAAATCACGGGCAGGTCTCCCAGGAAAGCTACTTTCCAGGGCTCATTCCCAGGCTACCACAACTAGAATGTCACATTTATTCTGGAAGATTCCCATTTCCGCTTGGGAAGGAGCCGAGTGTGAATTCCTGTCCCCTTTTCAGTTGCTGTTGGCATAGCAACCATTTCTTCCTGTTGCCTGAAGCATTTGGGTGGGATATTAAGATTATTTGCAACAACAGATCAATGAGTTATTTCTTCAGTGAGTATAGAAAAGTACTGTTTTTTTTCAGGGGGAAAAAGCAAACACTTAACTTTTGAACCACAGGCACCAGATTTTTGTTGTTTTTCAGTTGCTCAGTCATGTCCAATTCTTAGCAACCCCATGGACTATAGCATGCTAGGCTTCTCTGTCCATGGAATTCTCCAGGCAAGAATACTGGAGAGGTAGCCATTCCCTTCTCCAGTGGATCTTCTAGACCCAGGGATCAAACCTGGGTCTCCTTCTTTGCAGGCAGATTATTTACAGTCTGAACCACGAGGGAAGCCCAGCAAGTCGAGAGATACCTGGAATAACAGGTAAATTTGGCCATAGAGTACAAAATGGAACAGGGCAAAGGCTAACAGAGTTTTGTCAAAAGAACATGTTGATCATAGCAAACATGCTTTTCCAACCACTGAAGAGATGACTCTACAATGAACATCACCAGATGGTCAATATCTAAATCAGATTGATTATGATTTTTTTGCAGTCAAAGATGGAGAAACTCTATACAGTCAGCAAAAACAAGAACTGGAGCTCTTTATTACAAAATTCATGCTTAAATTGAAGAAAGTAGGCAAAATCACTAGGTCATTCAGATGNTGGTCAATATCTAAATCAGACTGATTATGATTTTTTTGCAGTCAAAGATGGAGAAACTCTATACAGTCAGCAAAAACAAGAACTGGAGGTCTTTATTACAAAATTCATGCTTAAATTGAAGAAAGTAGGCAAAATCACTAGGTCATTCAGGTGTGGCCTAAATCAAATTCCTTATGATTATATGTTGGAGGCAATGAATAGATTCAAAGGATTAGATCTGGTAGATAGAGTGCCTGAAGAACTGTGGACAGAGGTTTGTAATATTGTATAGGAAGTGGTGACCAAAGAAATAGAAATGCCCCACAGTTTGGTCTCCTTATAAATCCGAATCCCTTATGGACTTAATGTTAAAGACCATGCCATTTCATTGAAGGGTAAGAGGTTCCAGCTTGTGGAATATTCTACTTAAGCACAGCACCAGTCTTGATAGAAATGGTCTTTATTGGATTATCAAGTTTATGGAGAACTGCTTTTGTTATCAATCAGTTCTAAGAATTTCTTCATTTCCCTTTTTCATTTCCTCTGCATCCTATAGATTGTTTTAAGATATAATTTTCCAGACATATGGTATTTTTGTAGTCATACTGCATTCTGAAATTCTAATTGCATTATGGCTGAAGAACTCGGTCAATATGGTGTATGTGATCTTGGTTCCTCTGGAATTTATTGAGGGTTCTTTTATGGCCTAATTCATGGTCTACTTTTTTGGATATTTTTTCCATATGTACTGGAAAATATGCAAGAAAAAGATGGTGTGTTCTTTTTTTTTTTTGGCCCCTTCTCTTTCACTATATATTATGCTGAGCAAAGATCTGAAAACTCAAAAAGTGCAATTAATAAATTCAAGATGTATAAATATCTGTATGTATTATATATATATGCATACATATCATATACATCAATGCCTCAGCCCAGCAGGGACTTGTGGTACCCTCAAACAGCAGTGACCCAGAATTTCCACAGGGAAAGGGAGATAATCATTGTTTAGCAGCATTTGGGGGAAGAATTGAGAACAGAACTTTGAAATCTTTCCTCCCACCTGACCCCTTAGTGACACTGCAGCTTCCACCACCCAGAATCACATATACCCACAACCACATCAAGACAGGTTTTAGCCAGAGTTTCCAACATTTTGTTACTATTTTCTGTTCTTACTTTATGGAAGCCACATCTCTGTGGCTTGTTCATTTTTCAATAGTTTCTCCAAGGTTGGTTTTGGGAGGAAAGAAAGAGCAGCCTGTATTATCTTGCCATTTTAACACTCTGCAGATCAAAGAAATGTATTCACTTAGCATTCTTTTCAGAGTCGTCTGGGAAATGTTTGCTCTTCGTGTATTCCAGAGTACTTCCTGTTCATGTTATTGCATACTACCCTCAAAGTATGTAAGTCAACGACAGACATCTGACTGTCTTTACAGCTGAAAAGTTGAGATATAATTCACATACTGTACTTCTTTAAAGTTCAAAATTCAGTAATTTTTAGCATATTTACAAAGTTGTACAGTCATCATCATTATCGAATTCCAGAAATTTTCATCACCCCCAAAAGAAATCCCATGCTTATCCCATGCAATCACTCCTCATTTCTCTCTTCCCCTAACCCTGGCAAACATTAATCAGACTTTTGTGTTAAAAATTTGATTTACCTATTCTGAATATATATTGTAAATGAAAGCACACATATGTGGTCTTTGGTGTCAGACTTCTTTCACCTAATATTTTCAAGATTCATCAGTGCTTCATTCTCTTTTATGACTAAACAATATTCCATTGTATGAATTACAATGCATTTTGTTTACTTGTTTATTACTTGATGGGTGGTTTGCACTTTTGGATATTACACACAANCAGGTGAGTTTTTTACAACAAGCGCCACCTGGGAAGCCCCCAGATATAAGGTATAGCTATGATATTAAAATTTCATGGCAGGGGAAGGAAATTCTCTTAGAGGGGACAATGTCTAAAAAAAAGACTTCTGAGATGGGGAAGGTAAGGAAAAACAAGTTGAGAAATACTCTTTTTCCTTAATGAGTTACTGCTTTGTACTTCAAAGGAGCTTCCCTTGTGGCTCAGCTGGTAAACAATCTGCCTGCAATGCTGGAGACCTGGGTTCGATCCCTGATTGGGGAGATCCCCTGGAGAAGGGAAAGGCTACCCACTCCAGTATTCTGGCCTGGAGAATTCCAAGGGGGGTCACAATGAGTCAGACACTACTGAGTGACTTTCACTCACTCACTCACTTCAGTTGGACAGACACATGTCTAATGGTGAGACTGGAAAAAAGCAAAATATTCTACAATAGGGTTTCTCAGCATTTGGACATTTGGGGCCAAAACAGTTCTTTGTCATGGAGGGGGCTGTCCTGTATATGGTAGAATGTTGAGCAGCCTTCCTGGGTTGGGAAGGAAATCCCTGGAGAAGGAAATGGCTACCCACTCCAGTATTCTTGCCTGGGAATCCCCTGGAAGAGGAGCCTGGAGGGCTACAGTCCATGGGGTTGCAAACAGTTTGACATGACTGAGCCACACACACACAGACACAGACACACACAGACACACAGACACACACATACACACACACACACACACACACACACACTGGCCTCTGCCACTAGAGTCCACTAACACCTCCAGTCCAGATATAGCAACCTCATTTATCTCCAGACATCCACGTAGGGCAAAACCACTACTCCACAATTAATGAAAGTTAATCATAACTTGGACAAAGGGTAGGTTCTGAATAGGGGCTCAGGCTCAGGTGTCTTAGCCCTGGCGGGTTTCAACAGGTGTTGTTTTCAGCTGTGACCTGTGTATGAATGCTTTATATTAAATGATGATCTCTGTGACAAAGGAATGCCATGCCTCCTGAACCTGTATGGGAAGCTTTGGGAAGGTATCATTACTTCTATTGTTAGCCAAAGAATCTGGGGATGACAACAAAATTTAAATGTTTGGGAGGGGTGGAGGAGGCAAACAGTCAAATTAAACTGGAAGAAAAATGAATTCATAGCTCAGGCCTAGAGTTCTTGCTAACATGATCTCACTAACATGGCTAGTGGGGTGAAATAGCTCCAGTTGAGCTATTTCAAATCTGAAAAGATGATGCTATTAAAGGGCTGCACTCAATATGCCAGCAAATTTGGAAAACTCAACAGAGGCTACAGGACTGGAAAACGGCAGTTTTCATTCCAATCCCAAAGAAAGACAGTGCCAAAGAATGTTCAAACTACTGCACAATTGCATTCATCTCACACACTAGCAAAGTAATGCTCAAAATTCTCCAAGCCGGGCTTCAACAGTAGGTGAACCATGAACTTCCAGATGTTCAAGCTAGATTTAGAAAAGGCAGAGGAACCAGAGATCAAGTTGCCAATATCTGTTGGATTATCAAAAATGCAAGGGAGTTCCAGTAAAACATCTACTTCTGTTTTATTGATTATGCCAAAGCCTTTGACTGTGTGGATCACAACAAATTATGGAAAATTCTTCAAGAGATGGGAATACCAGACCACCTTCCCTGCCTCTTGAGAAATCTGTATGCAGATGAAGAAGCAACAGTTAGAACTGGAAATGGAACAGCAGACTAGTTCCAAATCGAGAAAGGAGTACGTCAAGGCTGTATATTGTCACCTTGCTTATTTAACGTATATGCAGAGTACATCATGCAAAATGCCGGGATGGATGAAGCACAACTGGAATCAAGATTGCCAGGAGAAATATCAATAAACTCAAATATGCAGATGACACCCCCCTTATGGCAGAAAGTGAAGAAATAAAGAGCCTCTTGATGAAAGTGAAAGAAGAGAGTGAAAAAGTTGGCTTAAAACTCAACCTTCAATGGCAATCCACTCCAGTATTCTTGCTGGAAAATCCCATGGATAGAGGAGCCTGGCAGGCTACAGTCCATGGGGTCACAAACACTCGAACATGACTGAATGACTTCACTTTCACTTTTCAGAAAGCTAAGACAATGGCATCTGGTCCCATCACTTCATGGGAAATAGATGGGGAAACAATGGAAACAGTGTCAGACTTTATTTTCTTGGGCTCCAAAATTACCACAGATGGTGACTGAAGTCATGAAATTAAAATATACTTGCTCCTTGGAAGAAAAGTTATGACCAATCTAGACAGCATATTAAAAAGCAGAGACATTACTTTGCCAACATAGGTCCATCTAGTCAGGCTATGGTTTTTCCAGTAGTCATATATGGATGTGAAAATTGGACTATAAAGAAAGCTGAGTGCTGAAGAACTGATGCTTTTGAACTGTGGTGTTGGAGAAGACTCTTGAGAGTCCCTTGGACTACAAGGAGATCCAACCAGTCCATCCTAAAGGAAATCAGTACTGAATATTCATTGGAAGGACTGATGCTGAAGCTGAAACTCCAATACTGACTCCAATCAGTTCTTCACTTGATGTGAAGAACTGACTCATTGGAAAAGACCCTGATGCTAGGAAAGATTGAAGACAGGAGGAAAAGGGGATGACAGCGGATGAGGTGGTTGGATGGCATCACCAACTCAATGGACATGAGTTTGAGTTAACTCTGGGAGTTGAGACAGGGATGGACAGTGAAGTCTGGCGTGCTGCAATCCGTGGGGTTGCAAAGAGTCGGATACGACTGAGCGACTGAACTGAACATGGCTAATGTGCTTTTATTTCACAGTTCATGCTTAAATTACAAGACGGTGCACAGGTTTTTATCAATCTATATTATTTATTGGGAGAAGGCAATGGCACCCCACTCCAGTACTCTTGCCTGGAAAGTCCCATGGATGGAGGAGCCTGGCAGGCTGCAGTCCATGGGGTCGCTAAGAGTCGGACACAACTGAGTGACTTCACTTGCATGCATTGGAGAAGGCAATGGCACTCCACTGCAGTACTCTTGCCCGGAGAATCCCAGGGACGGGGGAGCCTGGTGGGCTGCTGTCTATGGGGTCGCACAGAGGCGGACATGACTGAAGTGATGCAGCAGCAGCAGCAGCGGCATATTATTTATTGAGGGAACAAATGTCTACCACTGTGCAGATAATGCAGGTATATGAAACCTTGTTTTCACTCTGTGGGGTGTAGAATATGTTTGGGACTTAAAATATACTCATGCATTTGCACCACTAGCATTTGATTAATTGCTGACAGTGACTGTGTGGATTCATATAAAGATGAAACCATCAATATGGGCTCTACTCCTATACTGGGTTTAATAGTGTCCCCCCTCCCCAAAATTCATTTACACCCAGATCCATGTGATCTTATCTGTAAATACTGGGTTTACAGATGTAATTTGGTAAGATGAAGTCATATTAGAGTTCTTGTGGTTCAGTTACTAAGCTATATCTGACTCTGTGCAACCTCATGGCCAGTGTCACACCAGGCTTCCCTATCCTTCACCATCTCCCAGGGTTTGCTCAGACTCATGTCCATTGAGTCAGTGATGTTATTGGACCAGGGTGAGTCTAAACCCAATGACTAGAATTCTCACTAGAAGGCCATATGAAGACACAGAGAGAAAGAGGGAACATGACTATGTGAAGATGAGAGATTTGGAAAGATGTATCCTCCCAGCCAGAGAACGGCAAGGAAACCACCAGAATCTAGGCGAGGCATGGATAGAGAAGGACAGGGAAGCCTGGCACACTGCAGTCCATGGGTGTTGGGGGCCAGCGTGAGGAACTCCGCCCATGGCAAAGGTCATGAGGAAGGGGGCTTCGGCATACGCAGAGGCGTGACCAAGTCTCAGGAAATTCCCCCGCTACCGAGCTTCTAACCCCAAAACCAGAGTCTGTCCTGTACTCTCACCTACAGGGGGCTCTCCCCCATAACCGTTTCTCTCCGAGAAGGAGTAAACGTGCAGCTCCAAGGCAGTAAAAATTCCTGGGCATGACTAGAGTGTTTCAACTTACTGGACTCCTTTGAAGGTTATCTAGCCTGCCTGTGTAGGTTCCTCCGGCTACAACAGCCCTCCAACCATGAGAGGCACGAGATGTCTTTGACTTACTAAAGGCAAATTCTTGTGGAAAGTTAAAAATTATTAGTATAGTGGGTTGGATGGGAATTATATTGATAAAGGGTTTCTTCATTTGTTGTGTCAATAATTGCCGCTAATTCCCTGCCCTAGGTGGGACAAGGGCGTCTCAGGTTAAGCCTCTCTGAGGACACATGATTGTTTACTACCTCTCAACCATAAACAGCACAGAGAGTTTTGGAGTATTCTGAGAATCTTAATTAACATAGGACTTTTTCTTGTTGTTGAGTCAATGATTGCCACCA